>OZ017740.1:115431570-116031570 GCA_963969285.1 Odontomyia ornata
GTACAACCTGAAATTCGACGGTGTATGGTGTTTTCGGGAAAGCGAAAAGTTTTATTGCGAAGAGTGGAAATTATCGACGGTATCGATAATTTCCACCTTCCTGAGCCAGCCTCAGTCAATATATAAATTTAGAAATCAATTTTATGTAGTTATTTGGCGGATAGTTGGGTAACGTAAATCATCCTCGTTCCGAACAGTTCGAAGGAATGCCAGGGTACTATTATTATGGTTGTCTATTGTATCAAAAAGTTTCGGTGCTCTGTCACGTACGTATTTTTCAACTGTCTCAAGTCGTAAGTCCTTGTATATGTCCGTGTTCCTAATGTACCATGGAATCTTAAGATCTTTCAAATAATTCTATTTTGGAAGGACTGGAGTGCTATTTTGTTAGTCTTTTTCGTCTGGTAGAAAGCAGTACTAACGTATTGTAGCGTCGTTGGTATAATTTGCTTGTAGATAAGCAGTCGATTTTTAAGGCTAAGTTTTTTGGGTTCAATGAGTGTGTATAGTTTGGAGAGAAGTCCAATACAGTGTCCCCGTTTATTTCGTATGTGTTGTCTCCATGTCAGGGCTGTGTCGAATGTAAGTCCAAGGTATTTAGCTGTTGGTGCCCAGTCTATTGTTTCATTGTCAACGTTTAGTCTCTGAGGAGTTTGTAGTGGTTTTTTTGTGATGAATAGGGCCTGTGTTTTATCAGAATTAAGTCTAATTTTCCATTTGCGAAAGTATGGTGATGACTCTTGCTTGTCGTGCTGTAACAAATATACAGGTATCATCAGCGTAGAGTGATAAGTTTACTTTTGGAGGCAGTGTAGGAAGATCTGCAGTGAATATATTATATAGGACCAGTGATATGGGCGAGCACTGAGGAACTCCAGCTTGAGAGTTGTTTGTCAATTCTGGCACGGAATGATCTGCCTTCCAAAAAGGAGCCAATAATTTGAGTGAGCTGCAATGGCATTTTGAAGATAAGTCCTGCATGCTAGACTTTATCAAAGGCCTTAGCTATGTCAAACATAACTGAACCTGTTGGATTCCTGCGATTAAAGCCTGCTCCGATATGTTGGACCACTCTAACTAGCTGGAGCTCAGTAGAGTGTTTGTCTTTGAAGCCATATTCTTCTTCCGGGAGAATATCTTTATCAGATATAACCTCATAAAGTCGATGCAGAATCACCCTTTCCGCAATTTTCGACAGCGAAGAGAGGAGACTGATGGGTTTCCAGTTTTGTGGAAATTGTGGGTCCTTTTGACATTTTAGGAAGACAATAATAACCGCTGATTTCCATATTTTGGGATGCCTTCCCAAACGGAAGATCGCATTAATAATGTCAGTAAGTGTTTGTAGAATATTGTCTGGTAGTCAAGAAATCATAGTGTTTATAATAGTGTCATATCCAGGTGATTTATGTTTGTCCAGTGTCTGTATAATGTTTTTGATTTCATCCAAGTCCGTTGGTTCAATCCTCTCTTCGTGATGAATACTATCCATCAGGAGTCTGTTGAAAGAAGATTCAATTCTATCCTCAGTTTCCAAGTCCTCCTCATCCGAAGAATTTTCACGGAATGGTGTTTCTAGGGAATCTGCAAATGCCTCTGCCTTACCTGCGTCTTAGAATTGCATCCCATTCGGACCATGAATAGGCGGTACCGCAATCTTACAGTTTTTCCGAAAATATTGGGTCATTCTCCAGAAACTGGCGCACCCAGGCTCGAGACTCTGCGAAAAGCTCTCCCTTTGCTCGTCTCGGAATACCCTTATTTAATCACGGATTTCATTTGTCATCCGAGTAGCGTTTATGCGTAGCGTAGGGTCACCTGTAAACCTAGCTCTCCCCCGAACTTGGTTCCTTCTCCTGATCGGTTGTTTTATATTCTGAGGGGATTCATAGGGATTCGTTTCCCTTCTCGGAGTTATGACCGTGTGGTCCTCTTTTGCCTGTATAATTTTCTGAGTTATGTTCTCAATGATATTGTCGACGTCGTCGGCCATTTCTGGTGATTGAAAATTAGTTTCATTAGCCAATGCGACTTTAAACGTTTTCCAGTTTGTAGTTTTTTTTCCTGCATAGGAACATCAATAAAGATGTTTTCTATGAAGAAAAGGACTGGTTTGTGGTTGGAAGACAGTTCGTCGAGGACATTTAATCGAACATTTGTTGTGATATCTTGTGATATTCCTATGCCCAGTACAGAGCCATTTCTGGATCCGTAATGTGTTGGCTCATTGGGGATATGCAGGCTGAAGTGGTTGGCGGTGATGAATGTCTTGCGCTCGGTCCCAGCTTTATTGCTTCTCACAGCTCCCCAAAGGTGGTGTGTGGCATTTAGATCTCCTGCAATGAAGATAGGGCCATCAAATGCAGTAAGTGCTCTGAGATAATCTGAAAGATTTCTATTTGATGGAGGATTGTAAACAGAAATCACAATGAACTCCAGAAAACCAGTTCGCACCTTGATTATTGTGGCCTCTAGATTCTCAAGTGTGGGTGTTTTAATGAGATAATGACTCACGTTTCGTCTCACGAGAATGGCCTTTCCGCCTCCCCTACCCGTCATTCTATCATTTCTGTACATGATGTAGTTGGGGATGCGGAATCGTCTTCCAGGGTTCAGAAAGGTTTCTTGAATCATGATGATATCGTATTTATGATCAAAAATAAATTGTCGTAATTCACCGGCATGCTGAGGCAAGGAATTTGCATTCCACGTCAGAATTGAAACGTGATTCATTAAACTCATTAGTGTTTAGTGTTGATGACATTTTGAGATGCAGCAAACATGGTTTGAATCATGTTTGCCATCATCTCTTGCATCATGTTTTGGTAAACATTTGGTCCATATTGTGAGTTTGATTTTGTATGCGTGGGGGAGCCTGTGTGATGGTTGTTTGTTTTTGTGCTGGTTGTGTGGGTTGGGCCGCAGCAACCTGTGCGAACGGTCTTCTCACGTTCTTTGGATTCCTGGTGCAACCCCCGTAGCTTGCTGGATGTTCTCTGCCACAGTTAACACATTTTGCTTTTTCTTCTATTTTCTTCGGACAATTCGAGAAATGGTGAAGCGCATCACATTTAACACATCGAGACTGTGCATGACAGTTGCTAGCAGAATGTCCAAATTGTTGACAATTGTGGCACATACCCTGGCCCGTACGAGGACGCTGTGCTTCCACGATGCACATAAGATGGCATACAGATTTTATGTTGTAAATATTTGTTTCGGTTTTTGGGAAGAGAACCTTGACGACTTTAGAGAGACCTTTCCTCATTTTAATGTGGTAGACTTCAGTTGGGTTGAAGCCCTGAGATCGTAAGTCTTCTTTGATCTCTTCAGCTGAAAGGCCATACAGACCCCTGATGACAACATTAAGCTGTCTATCTTCTGGAAGTATATAAGTGTGGTATTGCAATTCGTTCTCTGTTAGTGCTTTGGTCAGTCGTCTGTGATCTGTGGGTGTAGTTGGTATAATTTGTATTCCCCTTTCGCGGATGTGTATGAAATGTTTTGTGTTTTCATGATGTTCAGTGTTTGGGACCATTCTGAGGGCTCTCGTAAAATGATCGGAACTGTTTTAGATTCTTGTGTTTGTATTGCGGGTTGTGAGTTTGTAGTGTTTGGGACTGTTGGCTTTGGTTTTGGTGTGATGGCCATTTCTTTGAATGTCGTAGCTGGTTTTGGTGGTGGAAGGGCAGGGAAAATCTCATCCTCTTTGTCTTTGTTGCTATTACAGTCAACTTACATCTCACTCTCTGTAGTTTCATATGAGGAACATGGCTTGGGAGGTGAAGACCATTCACTTTTTCATCTGAGGGCTGTCTTTTTTGGATTTTCCGTTTACCTTAGCCTTGTTCTTGAGCATTATCACTAGTTCTGCATTTTCCACAGCTAGTAGCTCATTTTTGTTTCGCTGGTCGGCCAGCTCAGCATTAGTAACAGCGTTACAAACACTTGATCCAACTTCAGCGTTATATTGTCAAGCTGGGCGACCAGCGAAGCAATTTGTTCATCTTTATCAGCAGGTATGTCACGTCCGGTAACCACGCCACCGTCCGTCGACATCCTGTCCACCAAAAGGGAACTATCTATATGCTATAATTAGTAGAAAGCCCGCCAAATAACTAATTTTCAATATTAAAAAAAAATTCAGAATTTAGAAAAAATAACAAGAAAAATTGACTGAGGCTGACCCAGGTCAGTAATGGAATACCAAGTACTCACCCAGGGTCCCGGTATTATATCTTCTATCTTCTTATTCGCTTAATCTTATATTTCTTTCTATCTCCTTACTCGCTCTATCTTCTATTTCTTTCTATCTTCTTACTCGCTCTATCTTCTTCTATTTCGCTCTATCTTCTTCTATTTCGCTCTATCTATCTGCCGTCTCGCTCTTCTAACCTCCTATCTTTCGTCTCACTCTACTTCTCTCTTATTCGCTATCTGCCTCTGCCTTCGACTTCCTCCTCTACCTATCTTCTGTCTCCTTCCTTTTCCTTATCTTCTGTCTCCTTCTTATCTTCTGTTCCCTTCTTCTAATTTTCTATCTCCTTCCTCTTCTATCTTGCATGAACTTTACTTCACTTTCTAGTTCACCTCAAAACAGTAACACGATGGTTTATCGGGTTTTGTAGTGAGGAATGATTCTGGGAAAAAGGAATATAGTGCTGTGTCGAGCAGAAGAATACGGTTAACGACTACAACGAAGGATCATCGTTGGATCAAGCACCATGATTGGGCTCATACTATCCATTGTATACATGTAAGTCCTTTCTATCTTTTTTCATGTCCTTCTTAAAATCACGCAAACTTCATCGTCCTTATCCCCTTATTAAAGGTAGGCATAGAATTAGTAATCCAAGTTTAGAAAGTATTCAGGAATTTAAAAAACCGAATCATTCGACGGAATTAATTTAATCTCAAGTGAAAATCGAGTTGAAAGTGAAAATTACAGTTATATTATTTATTTAAAAATCGGTATTTAAATGGCAAACGAAGGTTCGAACTCGGTTACCATAGGATCCATCGATTTATTTAATTTACTTCGCATTTTCGACGCGATAGAAGATTTACCGAAATTCGACGGGAACCCCAGACTGTTGTATGATTTTCTTGGCAATGTAGATGAAATTCTCGAGCTAATAGCTACAACAAGTGGATCTCCATATGGCCAACTCTTATTGAGAGCAAAAAAGTAATGAAACACGATTATCAATTGATTGACTAGCAATGGTTTATTGTTGCCGCTCTGTCTTAATTTATACCAACATTTCGCTTCAACTGCATAAATTCTTCGCTGGCGCGTGGAAAGAATTATTGCCATTTCAAGCGATTTCAATATTTTTCAATTGAACTTTGATTGACTAAATATTTGCTTGAAGCGGCAGTAATTTCACATTTTAATATTAATTGAACATTATGCTTACTTGATACAAGTGCAAATTACAGGTGTATGAACTTAAGGTAATTGTACTACTTTATGTTAGCAAATCTTTACATGGTTAATTGGATACAAAAGGTAAATGACTTATTTTCCTTAGTACTAGTTACTAGTACATAGCCGCCCACCAAGAGCCGTCAGGGTCTTAAAGTTGATGTTGATTATACCAAGTGGTGAATGAAGAAGGTTCTCTTCTCATCTTAGCTCGTATGCAAATATAGAGGCTAGTACTGATTGCTGCAACAAGGAGTAACCCAGAGATGGTAATGGATATTGTAGACAATGTTGCGTGAGGCTTAATAGTTTTTCATTGGATCCTGCCTATTGCGGTATTTAGTGTTTCTTGTTGAGTGATTTAGTTTGTGTACGATTCTCCTGTCATGATTATTCTTGTCGAGTTCAATTGCTTGAGTTCCGTAGGTTGTTGTGTGAAGTTTAATTGCGGGATAGTTGGTGATATGAAGATTGGAAAAGACTGACCTGTGTGTCGTTGCTCGGCTACAAGAATGTGTTCTTCAGCCAGTAATTGACAATCTTGCGTGAGTTGAATAATGCCTGTACCGTTGAGTAGAATGTCCTTTCTTAACCCTTGGCATAGAGTTTGTGCACGGACTGCTTGCGGGGTGAAGAACAGCCAAGTGTTGATTGACATCATATGCTGTAGAACTAGTGACTGTGACCGGAAGGATGTTTGAGGACATGTAGGTTGGTTGTGAAGGTTGTATAGTTCCCGTATAATGCAGCTGGTCTTGGCTCTCATATCAATCAATGTTGTGCTGGGCAGAAGGTAAGTCCCAATCGTGAGTTCTGACGTGGATGCGAAGTTGGCGCTTGTTGTTTCGAAGAATAGTTGATCGTTAAATTTTATTCCTATAATTGAATTCGAAATGCGGAATGCTGTGAAAAATGTGGATTTATGCTGAATAGAGATGGGAATTGCTTTGATTAGATCAAAGTTTCGGTTGCCAATAATTGGCAAGTGTCCATAGATTTTGATTCTGTATTCATTAGCGTCAGTTGCAAGTTTAGAAGTAGAAGTGTGCAGAATTTTGAGGTGAGCTGGTAATAGAGTTTATGTTCCTTGGATAATGCGTTGTAACTCTGCGAGTTTGATACAGTCTAATATTCCTTGTTTGGTGTTGATGGCTGTTAGGATGTGACTGTATTTTAAACTCATTTCCTCAACAAAATTGATGGCTCAATGATATGTTGCTAGAAATTGGATGTTTATCTGATTCATGTCTATTGTAGAGAACCATCCCTTTGCCGTATTGATTAGTTCAAGCCCCTTGTCTAATTGATTTTGAAATCGTTCGAGTTGTCGGTTGATTCTGCTAGATGTTGTATTTAGCGTTTTTGTGGCTTGCAACATGATTCTTCCTTGATGGTTGATAAGATCTTTAATTTTTCTTGATTTGCAGATAAATCTTGCACATCCATGATGATCTCGTCATTAACGCCAAAAATTGCTGTTAACATTTGCCGAAATACTCCACGCTTCTTTCGGTCATGCACGAAACGTACCAGGCTGATTTTATGGTCGGTATCCTCAATTGAGTCTGATATGTGATGAACGAGATCCCAACAATGGGCCTTTTCGGTAATTTGTCTACCCATTGAACACATAGAATTTAGACTGGTGTTTATGCGTTTCGAGTTCCTCTCATCTGTTGTTAGGTCAGCGAACGGTAGCTCGATGTTGATTCACAAAGCTCCTCGATTTAAATTGGCTTTCCCAATTTCTTCTATGTAAAGACCGCCATCCAAGGTTGTGACATTAGCCTCTGATAATGTAGGAGGAGGTAAGACCCCAAGGACTAACAACGTTGTCAGTAGCACTGTTGATGTATACGGAAGTCGTATATTTTTCCTCTTCGTTTGTGTATCAAGGGTTTGCGTTGTGGATCGCTTGACTGCAAGATTTTGTGATAGGCTTTCTGTGTTGGGTGGTTTCCTGTTTAATTCTGATGGTTGTTGTTCTTCCATGGTATACGGGAGTTTACAAATTTTGGCTGTGGGGCATAATTTGATAGTCCCGTTTAATTTGACTGACACTGTTCGAACCAATCCATCTAGCCCTGGGTGAGTTGCTATTATTCTTGCTGGTGGCCATTGCATAGAAGGGATGTTGTCTATTTTCACTAGCACCAAGTCACCTGCTTTTGGATTGTCTAGTTTTTCAAGTCATTTGGAACGTTGTTGCAAGCGTTGCATAAACCCTTGTGTCCACTTTCTCCAGAAAGAGTGCTTCATCTGCTGAACCAAGTGCCATCTTTTTAATAAAGTGTAGCTAGTTTTGCTGGGATCGGCCTTGACTTCAAATAAATTGTCTCCCGTTAGAAAATGACCTGGGGTTAGTGCAGCTATATCGTTGGGAGCATTGCTTACTTGGGTTAGTGGACGCGAATTCATACATGCTTCGATTTGGAATAAAAGTGTGTTCAACACTTCAATGTTTAATACCTGATGTCCGATTGCTTTGTACATACGTGCCTTCATCGTTTTCATGCCGGCTTCCCAGAGTCCACCAAAATGTGGGCTACTGGGAGGAATGAATTTTTGCAGGTATCCATGATTCGCAACTTCAGAGCTACATGCTTGAAGAGATGTTTTGTATGCGGCTTGTAACTGTTTGTTCGCTCCCAAGAAATTAGAACCACAATCGCTGTAGAGTACTCTGCATTTCCCACGTCTTGCGATGAATCGTTTAATAGCTGCTATGCACGCGTTTGTAGTCAGATCCGAGACTAGCTCTAGGGGAAAAGCCTTTCTTGCCATGCACACAAAGATTGCAATATATATCTTAGTTGCTTTAGCACCTCTGCCTCCATTCCATTTTATCGTGATTAGCCCAGCGTAGTCAATACCTGTTTCTAGGAACGGTTTTTCGAGTCTTACCCTACACGCTGGCAAGTTTCCCATTAGTTGCGTCATGGGCTTAGCCCTCATCTTAAAACACGTCATGCACTCTCGCAATATCTTTTTCACGGCCCTCTGTCCTGATATTATCCAGTACTTTAGACACAGAGTCGTTGATGTCAGTTGGCTACCTCCATGTAAGGTTTGCTGGTGGATTTGTCGTATCAATAACGTTGCTAATGGGCCTTTCGGAATAATGGCAGGGTGCTTAGCTTCATTTTCGATGAGTGCCTGGTGTATGCGACCGCCCACCCTGAGGATTCCATCAGCATCAATCCATGGTGATAAGGATCGAATCCGACTGCTTTTTGGAACACTACCACATGTAGACATGTGTTCTATGTCCTCCTTAAATGTATGGTTCTGTGTTATCCTGACGCAAGTGTTATTAGCTGCTCTAAGCTCAGCTTCTAACAAATTCCTTGTTCGTTTCATGTTGGGATGTTTGGTGTTAAAGGCCAAACGTCGGCACATCGCAACAATTCTCTGTAACTTATGGAAAGATGAATACCTGTTTAATATAGTTGGCAGTTCTTTGGTTGTGGCTAACAAAGATGTAAATTTTGCCTTTTCATCTCCACTACTTGTTGATTGTATCATAGAAGGTGGCCTGGTAACTCGTGTGTTGAGCCACGTTCGTCCATTCCACCACAGAGATGATGTGACAAGATCATTCGGTTGCATCAATATCAGCTGGATTATTATGAGTGCTGACATGATTCCATCGTTCGACTGTACGGTGCTGTTAAATTACACTCACTTGGTTAGCAACGTAGACCTTCCACTTGGCAGTGGGACTCTGTATCCACGAAAGAACTACAGTCGAGTCTGTCCAGTAAAATCTATGAACATAGTCCCAATTATGCTCCTTAATAACCTCCGCCATCAATTTGACTAGTAAAACTGCTCCATTAAGCTCCAACCTTGGTATTGATTGTACATTTAATGGAGCTACGTTTAATTTCGCTGCTGAAAGTGCAACCTTGACTGAGGTTTCAGTTACAATTCGAATGTAAACAGCAGTAGCATACACCGATGACGAAGCGTCACAAAATCCATGAAGCTCGAATGGTTTAGATGGGCTAAACTCTATCCACTGTTTTATTTTGAGATTTTCTAAAACTGGAAGCTGTTGTTGCAGTTGTGTCCACTGCTTAGTTAAGTTTGTGTTTAGTGGGTCATCCTATAGGATCGAACAGCTTTGCCACTTCTGCCAGTACGGTGCGTTTTGTAAGGTTTTCCTCTTTGCGTGGTCTTGCAATGCAAAATGAGAACCCATCGGTGGCTGGGTGCCATTGAATGCCGAGTGTTTTAATCTGTTTGGTTGCCGCTATGTTAAGAGGCAGCTGTGTCTCCCTTTCTGATGCTGGAATACGTTCCAATAATTGTGCGTGGTTTGGTGACCATTTTCTTAAATGGAATCCTCCTTTCCTTAAATGATTTCGAAGATCGGTCTGTAACTGTAGGAGATCTTCTAGCTTATCTAATCCCGTTAGTACGTCATCAACGTAAAAGTCCCTTGTTAACGTTTGTGCGGCTTGAGGAAATGTATCATGCTCATCTGCATCTAGTTGGTGTAATGTTTGAATCGCGAGATATGGGGCACATGCAGTCCCATATGTAATTGTCCTTAACTGATAATGTTCAATTGGACCATTTTAGTTGAACCGCCACATTGCTGATCTTTCTCGTGGACATAAATTTGTCGATACATCTTTTCAACGTTGGCTGCAATCACGTACTTATGTTGCCTTCACCGCATGAGAAGACGCAATAAGCTTCCCTGGGTCATGAGGCTGGAATGGAGGAGGACATTTAAGGATTTTCCCCTCGAACCCTTTTGCGATGCATTGAACACTACCCTTAATTTTGTTGTGCTATTGCTTTCCTTTACTACAGCATGATGCGGTACATAATATGCTGTAGTCAACTGTGTTCGATCTGCCGGTACTCTAGCCATGTGACCCAAATCGATGTACTCCTGCATAAAGCTTCGATATTGTTCATACAGAGCTGGATTTTGTGCCAGCCGACGTTTCAGTTGTCTGAACCTTATGTACGCAATTTTTTGCGTATCACCAATGTCCGAAAAGGATCTTGAGTGCTTTTGAAAGAAAGGCTAACAGAATATCTTCCTGTTGGCTGCCAATAAACGGTCTGCCTGTAATGGGACTCATTCTCTTTCCCTTCATTGGTAAGATGATTGTTAGCTTCTTCTGTTTCCCAAAACTGCCGTAGAGTTTCCTCCAGATCTTGATTAGCAACAAACACGTGTACTGATGTAGCTAATTTAGTAGGTACTGTTCCAAATAAGATCCATCCAAGTTTGGTCCTTTGTGCGCATGGTTTCCCGGGCCGAAATCCTGGCAGCAAAAGCTGGTCGTAAATATCGGCTCCAATAAGAACATCTATAGTTGACGGTACGTTAAATCGTGGATCAGCTAAGTCATCAACTGCCAATCCCTGTGGAATGGTTAGAGGGATTTAAGTGCACGGTAATGCTGCAGTTATTGTTGTGAGGATGAGTGGCGAGAAAATAATTTCCTCGTTGCGCCCTGATTCAGATTGAACTATGGCACGCAGATTAGCCTTTCCTCTTGATGTCACGTTTTCAACTGTACCAATGCCACTTATCCTGAATTTTGGCCCTGTACGGGAAGCCTGTAAAAGTTGAATTTCTGCGTCACTTATGAATGATCGTTGGGCTCCAAAATCCTACAATGCCCAAAAAGTTACATCGTTTCCATTCGGACGGCGTATTTGAATGTATGCCGTCACAAGCAACACGTAATTTTGTCTTGTGTAAGCTCCGTGACCCTGAACAACTGACGTAATTGATGGCCTTGCTTGCATGTTGTTGTTCACTATAGTCTCTGTGTATAATAGTGTATTGTGTTTTTTTCCGCAGACCTTACATCCATGCACAGATGTGCATTTATTTGCTCTGTGTAGACCAAAGCAATTGAAACAAAGGTTAGACGCCTTGATCGCTTCTCGTCTCTTTTGAATATTTGCTTGTCTGAATAAGTTGCACTCAAGCAGCTTATGTGACGCTTTGCACATTGGACAGGAAGCCTTTATGTTGACCTGGGTGTTGTTGGCTTTAACGGTTTTCAATTTTGCCTTTGTTAGGGCCTCCAGTATCGAAAACCATTGCTTCAGGAACTCCAAAAATTGTTTTAATGCCGGGAGTTCATTCGATTCTGAAATTGATCGCTGCCATGCCTTCCTCGAGTCTTCGTCAAGTTTTTGATTGAGCATGTAGAGAGTTGCAAGAGAAAACGAATCTGCTTTCAAATTTTTAATGCCTGCAAGAAGCTGGTTCATAGTGTCCAGCATTTGCCTAAGACCCGAAGGTTCGTTACGTGTACAATGCTCTATGCTGGAAAGGCACTGCATCATTTCTTGCGCTATGATGCGGTGGTTATTGTACCGCTCGTTAAGCAACGTCCATGCAGGATCGTAATTGCCTTCAGTGACGCTCAGATGATTTATAAGCTGCTTGGCTTCTCTACGAAGAGCGTTTCTAGGATACTTGAACTTTTGCACCTTCGTCAGCTGAGCATTTTTGTGCACCATGCTTTCAAACAAGTCATGGAATGCAAACCAATCGGTGTACCTGCCACTGAATGATGGTATCCTAACACTCTCCAGCTTTACGGAATCGGGGGGGGGGCTTATGTTGTGACTACACCTGAATATCCGTTGATTTTGGACTGGAAAACGGTGGGGTAATCCAAAACCAGTTCCTCTAGCTGCTCGAACTCTCTAGTATAGTGCGTTAGTTGATCCGCTTTATCTTTAAGGCGGATACATTCAGCGTCATCCTGTTCCTCACACTTTTCCCATAGCGTCTTCAATTTCCCAATCCTGTTTTGAAATATATTTTTTTAAATTGCTAATAAATCTTTAGATTTGCTTCACAATTGCCTCTTGACCACTCATGATGACTTCCCAACCTCACCCTGCTATTTGAAACTGATGTGATGACCAAACCTACGTTTCCGCTTGTCACCTTCCTTCCGGTTAGCCTGTTCTGACTCGGTTAAGCAAAATGTCTTGATGATGCTTCTCCTGAACGCTTACGTCCTTTTTCTCCACTGCTTGGGTGCTCCAATACAGTCTTTCCTACTTTGCGCTCGTTATGCGATCCTTAAATTGCACAAACCTTGTTGCTGTTGTAATTGTCGTACATATTCCAACGAATTCCCAGATGATTGCAAAAATCTCCTCCGATTGTATCCCGGTATAGCTGAAGAGGTCTTCTAGAAGCTCCGTTAGCTGCTTAGCCCAAGAATCCTGATTCCCATGAGATTTGACTCCTTCTGGCTTCCTTTCCGGCTCGACGGACCAATTGTTCCTGCGTGAGAAAAAGCAATGAAACACGATTATTAATTGATTGACTAGCAATGGTTCATTGTTGCCGCTCTGTCTTAATTTATACCTACATTTCGCTTCAACTGCATAAATTCTTAGCTAGCGCGTGGAAAGAATTATTGCCATTTCAAGCGAGTTCAATATTTTTCAATTGAACTCAATATTTGCTTGAAGTGGCAGTAATTTCACATTTTAATATTAATTGAACATTATGCTTACTTGATACAATTGCAAATTACAGGTGTATGAACTTAAGATAATTGTACTACTTTATGTTAGCAAATCTTTACATAATTAATTGGATACAAAAGGTAAATGACTTATTTTCCTTAGTACTAGTTACTCGTACACAATAAGAAATAAAATAGTAGGTCCCGCAAATGAGGTATTAAACATGAAAGGAACTCCACTTGTTTGGGATAATATCAAGGAGAACCTCATCCTTGACCATTCCGATAAGCAAATTCGCCAAAATAACAATACAGTTGAAAAATTTTATAGTGAGGTAATTGAAATCCTTTCCAGTCTAAGAAACCACATAAATATCCACGAAGCAAGCAGATAAAAACGTCATAAACGCAAAGAAAGCGCTTTATTCTGAAATGTGTTTGAATACATTTATTTCGGGACTTAAGAAACCGTTAAGTTCCACCATTAGAGCTATGAAACCAAAATCACTGGCATTTGCCTTTGCATATTGCATGGAGGAACAAAACATTCTTTATCCACGCAATGAAAAAAATAAATCAATTTTCAGACCATTAGATCACGCCCCACTTAAATCACCTACTCAAAATTTAACCCTGAAAAATATACCTCTACCATTAACGCTACAATTGATGTATTACACACTTCGACCTAGAAAAGCAACTCCATACCCAACATTTTCAAGGCCAAATCTATTACAACCTATGCAAAGGCAACCATTCCCGATGCTGCAAAGACAAAATCAGTTTAATAATTTCCAAAGACCATTCTGATTCAACAAATCTTCAATACCGGCGCAAAATAATTCAAACTTCATATCCCGACCAACGACTAATTTCTTGCCAAAACCTGAACCGATGGACATTTCTTCCGTAAATGTTAGAAAAAACCCCCAAAGTACTAACATATTGTCGCGTGTTATGGTCCGCGGCCAATAATTTTAATGTTCCGGGAAAGTGAAAACGCAATGTCTTTTAAATTGAATTAAAAGAGTTTATTTAATTACTTTAAAATGCGCAATCACTTATTTAACTAATTCACAATTTCAATTTCCACTATTAAAAGTCTAACTTCCACTTGTCCATAAATTTCTATCGCAATTGTCTTCTAAAATCACTTCACAAACAACGAAAATCACTTTTGTATTACTCGATCAATATCGCTTTTCTATTCACTACACACTTTCGCAGTTTCTTACTATCGCGTTTCCAATGAATGATCCCCGCATTCATTCAGCTCGCCTTTATATAGGGTCTCTACCCATTCAACCCATTGCTCGTACATTGGCGAATGTTCTGCCGAGAGGTATCTGGTATATTCGAGCAGCTTAATGAATGGAGTGACGTCACTTGCAGATGTTGATCATGCTTGGTGGGTTCTCGTGGTTTCGAGTAAATTCACTTTGTTGATCATGAGGTTCTTAATGGTTGTGAAAACAATTGCAACAGTAGCTCGCAGAATTATCATCAATCAATCAAACAAGACCGACAACATTTACAAGCAAAGATCTTTTTAATTTATGTGAAGTGAACCCAGAGTACTATTATGACGATGAAAATTTCACACATTATTCAAATCTACAATCCAATTTGAACCACCTTCAAAAATTTAATCTTTATAATGATAAGGCATACCAATGTGAGTACGATCAAGAGCAAGTAACACATCCCTGGGATAAAACAGCAAATCCGGAAGTAAATCTCTCGTCCAATAAAATTGAGTTAGAAGACGAAAGTTTTCATTCAAATGCCTCGAACCATGCACAGGATATTTAGAAATAAATCAACACGAGACGACACTTCCATACATCAATATTTCCTCACCATTTGGGTGCCCTCTTCGATTTTTAATAGACACTGGCGCTTCATCTTCATTTATAAAGCCTGAATTCATAAATCCAACCCAAATTTCAAAAATTAAACCCATCACGATAACGACTGTTAAAATACGAGTTAAATAAAGAATCAAAAATTCCCCTTTTTATTGAATTTAATCAATCGGGCCAAATGAGGTTTCTAGTGTTTAAATTTCACAGATACATATTTCGATGGGCTGATTGGGTTCGATATATTAACAGATTTTGGTGCAATGGTCGATCTAGCGGACAATGCACTAATCACAAGGAGCTCTAGGATACAACTAAATTTCAAACCCAATATCACCAAAGTCAAAAGTCGTAATCAAACTTCCGGTTGATGTTAAAGAGATTGAAGTACATATGCAAACAACGGAAATTAACAAAAGTATTATAATCCCAGAAGGGATTTGTCGCGCAAATAATTGGCATATTTTGGTAGAAGTAATGAACTGTTCAAACGAATCCAAAATTCTTTTCCTTGATCATCCCGTCAAAGTCAATAAACTCTCAAGTTTGTTCTCAGAATTGAACAACTTCAACATAAGTGGCCATGACCCCAACCACACAGAATACGCCTCAAAGGAGGACATCGAAAAACTTATTAGGGCTTCACATCTGAATATGGAAGAACGGAAATTTCTGTTCAAGGTTTGTTCGAGAATTTGAGGATATTTTGCTTAAAGCGGGACAAAAACTCACCTTCACGAACCAAACCATACATCATATTCGAACACATGATGATATTACCATTTACTCGAAATCGTACCGTTATCCCTACGTACATAAAGAAGAGGTTCGTCGTCAAATCAATAAAATGCTCGATCAAGGAATAATAAGACCAAGTTATTCCCCATGTAGCAGCCCCATATGGATTGTCCCTAAGAAAAACGATGCCAGTGGTAAGCAGAAATGGCGACTTGTGGTTGACTATTTGTGATAAATACCCACTCCCTAATATTGCCAATATTCTTGACAAGCTGGGCAAATATATGTACTTCAGTGCAATAGACTCGGCCAGCGGCTTCCACCAAATTGAAATGAGCCCAACGGATGTTGCAAAAACAGCTTTTACTGTGGAAGGTGGTCATTTCGAATATATTTGCATGCCTTTCGGATTAAAGAATGCTCCCTCAACCTTTCAGCGTGTAATGGAAAATGTACTTAGTATATCTGGATGATAGAATTATCTTCTCAACATCATTGCAGGAATATGTTGAGAATCTCCGGAAAGTATTCGCCCGGCTTCGGAAGGCAAATCTTAAAATTTAACTGGATAAATCAGAATTTCTGCATGAAGAGATTGCTTTTTTATGGCACCTTGTTACCACTAAAGGAGTCAAACCCAATCCCGGCACAATTAAAGCTATTAAAGATTCTCCCCTTCCTCAGAAACAAAAAGAAATTAAATCGATCCTAGGATTGTTGGGTTATTATCGCAAATTCATCCTAAATTTTGCTAAACTGACGAAACCGCTCACCGAATGTTTAAAAAAGGGTAGTAAAATCGATCTCAATCCAAATGACATTCAGACATACAACCATTGTAAACATTTCTTAGCAAACGACCCCATATTGCAATATCCTGACTTCACTAAACCCTTCGTCCTCACCACCGATGCAAGTAATTTTGCGATCGGGGCTGTTCGGCCCAGTTGGAAGCGACAAGCCAATTTGCTGTATAAGTAAGACTCTGACTTCTTCCGAGATAAATTATTCAACGATCGAAAAAGAGATTCTTGCGATCGTTCGGGCGACAAAATATTTCCGACCTCATTTGTTTGGCAGAAAATTTGAGATCCTAACAGACCATAAACCACTAATGTGGTTAATGAGCTCAAAGGACTGTTGCACTGAAAAATTTTATTGTAAATACAGAGAAACTCAAAAAACCAAGAAAACACTGCCTAAGCTTTAAAACACAAACTTTATTTAAAAAAAGACCTTTGAAAATAATAAACGCGTAACAATTCACTCAGTAAAAACGATTCAAATTCATTAAATTCGATTTAGCAATCGTAACGACTTAATTTCGAGAGCAATAGTTCTGCAGTATCCAATTTCCAAAACGCAACTCAAACTTAGTCTTTAAATTGCAGAAAGTACCGAAATTTTCAAACAAAGAAATCAATTTGAACAAAGGATTTCGGTACTTTTCCTTTAACAAATTGAGTTGTCTCTATCTAACTATTTACTAGAATTGTCATTGTGAATGTTACGATATTCTGCTACTTTAAATCTACTATTCTAAATTGTAATCTCTTAATGACATTTACTTTGACATTTTCACTTTAAATGTCATAGTTGTTATTGTTTCGATACAAACAAGTGCGGGAGTGAAGTTCGGATCAAACAAAATACAATAATATCCACGAAAAGTGACCGGGATTCATGATTCTAGCTGTGATCAGATAAGTGACATCATTGAGTTAACTTGAAGCACCGATTCTTTGTGTTTTTTTCTTTTATTTCAGATGGTGAATAGCAGACAACAGAAATCAACAATTCAGGAGCTGACTGGTGAGGAACATACTCCCTCGGCTGAGGGGTGATAGCACTAATTGCACCAGGGAATTGTCCTGTAAGTATAATGATTAGTAATAAAGTTTTCACTTGGTATACTTTCTGTGTCGTTTTTTTATCGTCTCGCCTCCATTCGCCATGTGAAGAGCTTCTTTGTTGAATCCATGTCGGCCTTTAGTGGTTCTAATCGGTCCCGGCGATACGTTGCGTTATATGGGCGTGGTGAAGTTATCCCACCTTATGCTACACCATTTTCGAAATTCGACATTTATTAAAAATTAGTGTATATATTGTCTGACGTCAGGGTCCGGTAGAAACAAAGGAAATAAGGGATTTATTTTGGATTAGCGACTTTGTATTCTAGGGTACAATCGTGCTAGGTGATTGGGAAAAGTATGCAGGTCAGGTGAATAGCGTTGTAACAAATGAAATAGGGCAAATCAAGTTGGCGATGTAATACTTCAATGCACTACTTTGCACTGGTTTGAACCGGCAAAAGTGCAATGTTGGTGATTGCTCTTTTGTAGAATTTTCCGTTTGAAAGCACCGTTACGACTCGTACTACCGCATCATGTCCTGGGTGGACTTGAATGATCCTGGCTAGCGGCCATCGGCAAAATGGAGTTCTTTCTTTCTTCAATAAGCATAAGTCGACTACTTAGGCGTTATTTTCGCTTTTGATCCACTTCGGTCGGCGTTTAAACGGCTTAAGTAATCCAATCGCCACCGTTTCCAGAAATCTTGGGTGATTTTCATTGCCAGTTACCATCTGTCGAGGTGATTAATGTTGACTTCCTCCAAAGTAATCTTCGGAGGAGCTATCATCGTGTCACCGATTAAAAAATCAGCAGGAGATTAGTGCTACGGTGTCCGTCGGGTTGTCACGAAGCGGGCACAATGGCCGGTAATCAAGGCAAGCTGCTATTTGAACGAGTACAGTCATCAATTCTTCGTACGTTAACGATACATTACCTACCACTCGACGTAAATGTGATTTTATGGACTTGACTCCAGCTTCCCAAAGCTCTCCGAAATGGGGTGAAGTTGGAGGATTGAAATGCTACGTTATCCCATCCTGCGCTAGAGTTTCCGACACTCCCACACTGATTTCGGACATATTTTTTAGCTCAGCAGCTGCACCAACAAAATTAGTGCCACAGTCAGAGTACATATGTTTGCTGTGGCCGCGTCTACCCATAAACCTCCGTAAAGCTGCAAGGAAAGCGGGCGTAGACAGGTCGCTGACGACTTCAATATTTATGGCTTTCACTGCCATACAAATGAATATAGCCACGTATCCCTTTGTGGTTCTGCTTCCTCTTCCTCGCCTGTCTTTTATATCAAAAGGTCCGTAAAAATCAACTCCCGTGTGAGTGAATGGACGGAACACGGTCACTCGAGGTTGTGGTAAATATCCCATCAGTTGGTTTGATGTGATTGCTTTGGCACGAAAACAACGGATGCACCTATGTATGAATCGTTTGATGCAGTTGCGGGCATCTATTAACCAGAATTTCCTTCTGAGCGTATTCAGCATCAACTGCGTTTGTCCATGTAAAGTCGTCTGATGAATCTGATGTAGTATTAGATCGGTGAGTTTCCCATTCCGTGGTAGAATCATTGGGTATTTTTCATCGAAAGGTAGCTGGGCGTGTTTTAACCGTCTCCCAACATGCATGATTCCTTTGTCGTCCAGGTATGGATTCAAGTTAATCAGTTTAATTTTATTCCCCACGGGCGGTGACCTCGTAAGATGTGTCATTTCTTGTGAGTATTCAGTTCGCTGAGTATATTTGATCCAGAATTCGAGAGACCACCTTAACTTATCGCTGGTCAAGTACGTGCGACTACCTGACTGGTTCGCTTTTGATTTGAGGAAACGGAAACAATATGCCGTTATCCTTATTAATTTCGTTAATGTTGAATACCTTTCCACCAGGCCGTTCAAAAAATTTTCTGTTTGCCAACTGACATTGTTTCCACTTCTTGATGTCACTTGATTGGGTCTCTTTAATTTTAGGCCATCGATCGCTACTTTCAACTAGCCAACTTGGTCCATTCCACCAAAGTTGATTTTCGATTTAGTCCCTGGGTTTGACTCCCCTTGATGCTATGTCAGCTGGATTGCACTTGGACGGGACACAATGCCACGGAATATGGCCAGTATTTTCTAAGATATGGGATGTTCTATTGCTCACGAAGACCGTCTACTGAGTCGGATGCCCTTTCAACCATGCTAGGACAACTTCAGAATCGGTCCACAGCCAGGTAGGTATTTTCTCGAATTCGAATGACCTTGTGATTTCTTTCAGTAGTTGTGACAGCAAGACTGCACCGCATAGTTCTAGACGGGGAACGCTAATTGGTTTCACTGGTGCCACTTTGGTCTTGGTTATTAACAGGTGACTGTTGATCGATGACCCTGATTGTACCACTATGTAAATTGCTGCTGCATATGCTCGTTGAGACGCATCACAAAACCCGTGGAGTGATATTGCTGAATCTTGTTGGTATGTTACCTATCTTGGGATTTTAATGTCCTCAATATTATGTAATTGTTCCAACAGATTGACCCATTCTGTATTTATTGAACCTGGTATTGGTTGATCCCAATCTTGTCCAGATAACCATAGGCTTTGCAGTAGGAATTTCGCTGTTATCATCACAGGTGCTATCCATCCCAATGGGTCGTGCAGATGCGCTACTTTAGAGAGAATTGAGCGTTTCGTATGTGTTGTTGATTGTTCCCTTTTTTTCAATCAATATGTAAAATAATCCTTCAGAGAGTAACACATAACTGCTAGTGACTTATATCCGTTATCCAATCCGAAATCTATTGAATCTTTCATTTCAATGTCTCCAGCAGGGGGATCTTGTAGTATTCGCTTGTCGTTTGCAGTCCATTTCTTTAGTTGAAAGCCACCAGATTTCAAAAGTTTGATCAACTCATCTCGTTTATCCACGCTTTCTTGTAGGTTGTATCCACATGACAACAAATCATCCACATAAAACTCCTTTGATACCGACTTACTTGCTACAGGATACTTTTCAATTTCGTCCATTGCCAATTGATGTAATGTGCAGATTGCAAGAAACGGGGCAGAAGTTGTTCCAAAAGTGACAGTACTAAGACATTAATCTTTAATTAGTTCATCTGGTTGTGGCCTTCAAACGATTTTCTGGTAATTTGCATCTTGAGGATGAGAGTTCAGATTGTAGGAACCCAGTACATCGTCTCAAATGATGAGGAACCTTGCACAAAACGCACGTAATTCTTTTTTCTCCCTTCGTCATCAACACACTATGTGAAGCTCTGCTGGCTCTTTGCTTGTCCGCCCCAGCAGCTTCTAGAGCTCTTAAGCGAGATTGCAAAAAATCCTTTAGCTTCTGAAAAGACGCTGTTCCAGACTCCAATGCTTGTTGCTGCTCCCAAATTTGGCGTGTGTCAGATGGTAGTCGCTGCGCTGTTAGGTGTACCAACATTGCCTCCCATTTGTCTTCAACATCCAGGTTTTCTATTGCTTGAGTGCAATCGAGAGTTTTATCCAATAACAGTTTTATTGACGATGCGGATTCATCAATCACTAATAATTTTTTTAATTGCACGCTTAACAACACATGTTTATCGTCATAGCGTTCCACAAGCAGTTTCCATGCTGACTCATAATTTGCTTCAGTGATGGAATAATGTTTAAGTAATTGTTCAGCCTCACCTGACAGACTGCACTTCAAGTAGTGTTACTTTTCCACCATAGATAAACTCCCTTTCCTGTGAATCAGAGATGTGAACAAATTTTTGAACGACGTCCACTCATTGTAATTTCCACTGAACTTCGGAAGGTTGATCCGTGGAAGTCGAATATCTGCATATTTGCCTCCTTATATACCCTGTGCTCCCTGTTCCATCTGCAACTCTTCTAACTCCGTTTCAATATTTAAATTGAGTTCCTCGAACGCTAAATAACAATTCTGTGAAAAACAATCCGATGATAACTCGTCCTGCCCAGTCATCAACGTAATGATTTTCTCGTGAGTTTGCATGAATGACTGACGAACCTCTTGCACACGCTGTAACAATTTACTAGCGTATGCTACTGTTTTGCGGGTTTTCGGGTCCTTACGGAAATTCGTATACATTTTATTTAGTTGATCGCTCAACAATTTTTGTTGTGCCATTAAGCGATCCATTTTTAGGTCTTTGTAAAAATTTTTTTTACAAAGACCTACTAGTTTCGCGACCTGTCTGTCCGTCTGTTCGTCCGTCCGTCTGTCCGTCTGTCCGTGCGTCACAGCCGATTTCCTCAGAAACTATAGAAGCTAGAATGCTCAAACTTCGTGAAAAGGTCAGAAATGATGGTCTCTCAAAACTTAAGGCCTTGACAAAAATTTAAAAAATGTTTAAGGGGGGTCCCCCTAATAACGAATTGGCCCTAAAAAATTTTTTTTAATCAAAGGTAGTCGAGTGGGGTATCAAATGAAAGGCCTTGATTAGAACTCTTATAATCTGAAATAAAAAAATCATTTTATGAGTTAGGGGGTCCACGGGAAGGCAAAACGTACCCAAAATTTGTGTCCCCCCCCCCCCTCGCGATTGGACACCTTTCAGCCAAAAAATCTGAAAATTATCACGAATGTGGACCTTTATGAGTACAAGGGCAACAAATACCTTAGAAATCGAAATTCGCTCAACTTTGTTAATAATAGTATGATTTGTAGATTTTACATTTTTGCCCATAAAATCAAAACGGTACCTTTAAACTTCTTGAAATTTTGCAATTATATAGACTGACATAAGATATACATGTTCACAATTGAAATCCAATCGTAATCAAGTGAGTTATAGCAATTTCAATTATATGGAATTACAACAACGATAACACGTGTTTATGGTTCATATAGGGTTTTCCAAAAAGAGGTGTTATTTTGATATTAAAATGCAATTTTTTAAAATAAATGATCGGATGTTTAGTTCATTATAAAGAAGAAGATATGCCGTTAATAGCAATAACTAACATTGGGCAAATAACTACTACGACACGCTTACAGGACCATATCCTCTTAATGAAATTTTCCATAACCAAATCGCAAACTGGCTGCCCTATGTCCTCGATATTCTCACGAATTTCATCTTTGAGATCTTGAATTGACGCTGGGCTATTGGCATAGGCCTTCTCTATCACGTGGCTCCAAAGGAAGAAGTCGCAAAGTGTTAAATCAGAAGATCTATTCAGAATAACACCTCTTATTGGAAAACCCTATATATATTTAAAATTGACTTAGGTACTTTTATTTTCTTTCAATTTTCATGAAAATTTAAGGAATAGTGTTTAACTTGAACATGTTCAATCGGCCGAGCATTGAGAAAAATCATTTAAGCTGGATTAAAATGGCGGCTGCACTGTGCTTATGAAAGAAACTGTGCATCTTTTGTATAAATTTGAACGATTTCATATCTAAGTATTGGATGAATAATTCAAGTTATCGATTCACGCCATTAGAAAACTTGCTTCTAACCCTAGGATGTTTACAAAGACCTTCTGGTAGGAGCACTCTCCTGCTTACTCAACTTGTTATTGAATTTAATCAATCGGGCCAAATGAGGTTTCTAGTGTTTAAATTTCACAGATATTTCGATGGGCTGATTGGGTTCGATATATTAACAGATTTTGGTGCAATGGTCGATCTAGCGGACAATGCACTAATCACAAGGAGCTCTAAGATACAACTAAATTTCAAACCCAATATCACCAAAGTCAAAAGTCGTAATCAAACTTCCGGTTGATGTTAAAGAGATTGAAGTACATGTGCAAACAACGGAAATTAACAAAAGTATTATAATCCCAGAAGGGATTTGTCGCGCAAATAATTGGCATATTTTGGTAGAAGTAATGAACTGTTCAAACGAATCCAAAATTCTTTTCCTTGATCATCCCCTCAAAGTCAATAAACTCTCAAGTTTGTTCTCAGAATTGAACAACTTCAACATAAGTGGCCATGACCCCAACCACACAGAATACGCCTCAAAGGAGGACATCGAAAAACTTATTAGGGCTTCACATCTGAATATGGAAGAACGGAAATTTCTGTTCAAGGTTTGTTCGAGAATTTGAGGATATTTTGCTTAAAGCGGGACAAAAACTCACCTTCACGAACCAAACCATACATCATATTCGAACACATGATGATATTACCATTTACTCGAAATCGTACCGTTATCCCTACGTACATAAAGAAGAGGTTCGTCGTCAAATCAATAAAATGCTCGATCAAGGAATAATAAGACCAAGTTATTCCCCATGTAGCAGCCCCATATGGATTGTCCCTAAGAAAAACGATGCCAGTGGTAAGCAGAAATGGCGACTTGTGGTTGACTATTTGTGATAAATACCCACTCCCTAATATTGCCAATATTCTTGACAAGCTGGGCAAATATATGTACTTCAGTGCAATAGACTCGGCCAGCGGCTTCCACCAAATTGAAATGAGCCCAACGGATGTTGCAAAAACAGCTTTTACTGTGGAAGGTGGTCATTTCGAATATATTTGCATGCCTTTCGGATTAAAGAATGCTCCCTCAACCTTTCAGCGTGTAATGGAAAATGTACTTAGTATATCTGGATGATAGAATTATCTTCTCAACATCATTGCAGGAATATGTTGAGAATCTCCGGAAAGTATTCGCCCGGCTTCGGAAGGCAAATCTTAAAATTTAACTGGATAAATCAGAATTTCTGCATGAAGAGATTGCTTTTTTATGGCACCTTGTTACCACTAAAGGAGTCAAACCCAATCCCGGCACAATTAAAGCTATTAAAGATTCTCCCCTTCCTCAGAAACAAAAAGAAATTAAATCGATCCTAGGATTGTTGGGTTATTATCGCAAATTCATCCTAAATTTTGCTAAACTGACGAAACCGCTCACCGAATGTTTAAAAAAGGGTAGTAAAATCGATCTCAATCCAAATGACATTCAGACATACAACCATTGTAAACATTTCTTAGCAAACGACCCCATATTGCAATATCCTGACTTCACTAAACCCTTCGTCCTCACCACCGATGCAAGTAATTTTGCGATCGAGGCTGTTCGGCCCAATTGGAAGCGACAAGCCAATTTGCTGTATGAGTAAGACTCTGACTTCTTCCGAGATAAATTATTCAACGATCGAAAAAGAGATTCTTGCGATCGTTTGGGCGACAAAGTATTTCCGACCTCATTTGTTTGGCAGAAAATTTGAGATCCTAACAGACCATAAACCACTAATGTGGTTAATGAGCTCAAAGGACTGTTGCACTGAAAAACTCTATTGTAAATACAGAGAAACTCAAAAACCAAGAAAACACTGCCTAAGCTTTAAAACACAAACTTTATTTAAAAAAAGACCTTTGAAAATAATAAACGCGTAACAATTCACTCAGTAAAAACGATTCAAATTCATTAAATTCGATTTAGCAATCGTAACGACTTAATTTCGAGAGCAATAGTTCTGCAGTATCCAATTTCCAAAACGCGACTCAAACTTGGTCTTTAAATTCCAGAAAGTACCGAAATTTTCAAACAAAGAAATCAATTTGAACAAAGGATTTCGGTACTTTTCCTATAACAAATTGAGTTGTCTCTATCTAACTATTTACTCTAATTGTCATTGTGAATGTTACGATATTCTGCTACTTTAAATCTACTATTCTAAATTGTAATCTCTTAATGACATTTACTTTGACATTTTCACTTTAAATATCATAGTTGTTATTGTTTCGATACAAACAAGTGCGGGAGTGAAGTTCAGATCAAACAAAATACAATAATATCCACGAAAAGTGACCGGGATTCGTGATTCTAGCTGTGATCAGATAAGTGACATCATTGAGTTAACTTGAAGCATCGATTCTTTATGTTTTTTTCTTTCATTTCAGATGGTGAATAGCAGACAAAAAAAATCAACAATTCAGGAGCTGACTGGTGAGGAACAGGACCCTAACTCTAAACTCATTCGATGGCGCTTCAAGTTGGAAGAATGCGACTACGAGATTGTGTATAAAAAAGGTACACAAAAATCAAATGCCGATGCACTGAGTTGTTTAAAGTCCATCCCAGGTGGCGCAAATTACGAGTTAAATGCAAACGAGACCTAATCATCCATAGCAGCTGCAATGATGCCAGACCAAACTGCTAATAGCATAGATTCTGCCGATGAGGATAATTTTAATGGGATCCCGATCTCAGAGAGACCTCTAAATGAATTCAACATCCAAATGATCCTGGAAAAATTCAATAGAGTATCCCTTACAACACTGCCCATCATATTTCGAAATTAACAACGAAGATAAGTCTGCCTCCCCAAATTCACCGAAGAAGATCTTTTTGAAACTTTCAAACGATTTCTAGCCCCCAATAAAACGAACGCATTTCTAACTGACGACGAAACGTTCAAACTTGTTCAAAACGTCTACTCTAAATATTTTTCCAGGAGCAAAACATTTAAAACTATACGCTGTGTGGAAATTTTGTAGGACATAACAGACAATGACGAACAAGATAGGGTCACTCAAAAATTATCATACAAATAACAACCATGGGGGAACCAACGAAACAGTTCTGCATCTTAAAAGACATTATTACTTTCCTTTCCTCAAGACAAAAGTTACCAAAATGATTAATAATTGTGAACGTTGTCAAAACCTTAAATATGATCGTCATCCCCAGAAAATTAAATACCAAATTCCCGAATACCCTTGTAAACCTTTAGAAAAAAATAATATCAGTGTATACACTATCAACAAACGACCAGTTTTAACAATTATAGATAATCCTGTGTTTCCATTTCTTCCATTTAAAATTATTATTTTGTTTTTTTTTCGACAAATATATATTTCGGGAGTTAGTTGCTCCCTTCTTCAGTGTCAATTATTTTCTGAGATTACAAGGCCTTTTCAAGGATATTTATACTAACCAAATTCGAATTACCTAAGGTCTAATTGCTTAATGTCCAATTGCTTAAGATTTAGTCGCTATTGGGTTTTATTACCTTTATATCTGAATATTATTCTTAGCTTAATTATTTAGTCTTTTTTTTTATTATTTAATTATTGCTTAAGGTCTAATTATTATCATTTATTACATGAGTAATTTTAATTATTATTAGTACAATAGAAAACAATCTAACGCTATTTCACCATATCCAGGAGCCTAGAGTATCCATATCCTAGGTCATCGTTGAGTCTCGTTTCGGTTGGCCGTCTCATGATCCACAATTATTCACGTCCAGTTTTCGCATGTTTCTTACTTCCTTCACTACCCTTAGGTCATCCCATTCTATTTGATGTCCTTCGCAAACGTGTTTCGCTACTGAAGATTTAACGTTGCTTGTGGTTCCTCGCTTCATCGCCGATTGTGCCTCATTAGTGTGCTTCTCGAATCTTATTTTAACCGCTCGTTTTGTTTGCCCAATGTATGCTTTATCACAGTGTTTGCATTTAGTTTTGTATACACCGCACTTCTCAACTTTCTTTTTGCTATCCTTTGCATTTATGAGCCTACTTTTAAGTTGAAACTGGACGCTGCCTAAAATTAGCTGGATATTAACTTGCTTGAGTAATCTGCTTCAGTCTCCAGTTAGTTCTGAGTTTACGACCGCTGCTCTTTGTTGTTCTCTTTGTTGTTGCCTTCTATTTTGCATGTAGAGCGTAGTGCTCCCCTTTGTTTAATTTTCTTCATCATACCTTAGATCATCCTTGCTTCATATCCGTTTTTCTTTCTGTATCTAGGATATAACTTGTTTTCTTCCTCCGGTTTTCAATACTCAGTGGTACTGACAGCATCCTATGTATCCACGCTCGGAAAGATGCTATTTTTTGTGAGTATGCATGATTTGATGTTCTTGGTACGGTCCTTTGGGTGCTAATATTTTTTCGGTATATGTCCAATTCTAATTTTCCGCTAACCCACATAATTTTCAAAGCGAGGCAAGGTAGTTCGTTGCTCGTTTCTTCCTCAACTGTAAAATTGATGAATTTCGGCAGCAAGTAATTTAGGTCTTTTTAGGGTTTTGTAAAATAATTTTACAAAACCCTTCTAAAATCGCGTCCTGTCTGTCCGTCTGTCCGTCTGTCTGTCCGTCCGTCCGTCCGTCCGTCCGTGTGTCACAGCAGTTTTTCTCGGAAACTACTTGAGCTAGAAGCATCAAATTTTGTATGTAGGTGTAAAGTGGTGATCTCTGCAAAGTTCAACTACTAAAAAATTGTATAAGGTATTTAAGGGGGGTCTCCCCATATAGGGGAGTGACCCCCCGAAAAAAAATTTCATTGAAGGTAGCCGATATGGGTATCAAATGAAAGGTCTTGATGAGAACTTTTCAAAACAGGTCTTAGTTTGGCAAAGTTTGCTTCGAGGGGCGCACAGGGAGGGGAAATACACGAAAAATTTGTGTCCCCCCCCCCTCGCGATTGGACACCTTTGATCCGAAAAATCTGAAAAAAATCAAGAATGTAGGCCTTGATGAGTACAACAACAACAAATACGTGAGAAGTCGCAATTCACTCAACTTTGTTAGTAATAGTATGATTTATCGATTTTATGTTTTCTTAAATAAAATCTTAACGGTACCCTTAAATTCAATGAAATTCAGTACACAGATGTCTATTTATAAGATTGATTAATCCTGCAAGTTTAATGAAGATTGCATCATATTTAGCGAAGTTATAGCGGTTTGAATTTTCCTGTATTACTATGGAACAATATGCGCTGCATGTATTACTATGGCAACATATGGCTATGGAACAACATGCGCTTTTTACCGACTCAGACACTACAGTTTTGTTAGGATTTGCATGAAAATTTCAGGAATGATAGGTGCCATGAATAACTTTGAGAATCAGTTCAGCTAGTGGTATCAGTAATCGTAAAACAAAATAGTGGCTGTTTTAAATGCGAAGATTGAATAATGTTGAGTTATTTTTTCCCAACTTCAACGTCTAAGGTGCATGCTTTGAACACTTGATTCAATTTAATGAATGACTGAAGCTGAGTACCTACAATTAATACTCATAAGTGAAACAAGTCAAGGAGGCGGGAGGGAGCTTCTAACAAAAGGGCTTTGTAACAACTCTAGGATTCGAAAAAATTGGCTATTAATCGATGATAACAGTACAGGAGAGTGGCCCCTGAAAAAAAATTCATCAAACGTAGCCGATATGAGTATGAAATGAAAGTTTTCATGGGAGCTTTTCAAAACAGTTCTTAAACTGTCAGTTTTTGCTTCAGTGGGGGCACAGGGGGGAAATACATGAAAAATGTGTTTCCTCCCTCGCGAATGGACATCTGAAATAATTATCATGGGAGATATTTATGAGTATAACAATAAAAAAAACCTCAGAAGTCTAAATTCTTTCAAATTTGTTAATAATAGTATGATCTTCGAATTTCATAGTTTCTCCAATAAAATCGTCATTGACATGCTTCTTGACTTTATTCAATCTGGTGACTGCATTTTGAAAATTGAATACAAAACCCTTCTGACATGAGCGTAGGTCTGTTTACCCAACTTGTTTCATTTATTATGGCGAAAATATCGTCTACATATCGAACCCAAAGTTTGGGCATTATGCCATCTCGCTCCATTATTTCTTCAATCCAGGACATAAAAATCTCGCTTAAAAACGGTGACAGAGGATTACCCATCGGTACTCCAGACTTCTGCTTGTAGTACTTTTCTCTGAACGTGAAATAATTTTCCGAAATGCACATTGTTGTCAGCTTTATGATTTTTCTTGCTTTTCTTTTTCCTTCCACTGTTGAGTCTTTTGAAATAAGTTTGTCTCCCAAGAGCGCGAGAGTTTGCTTCACTGGTACGTTTGGGAACAAAGTCTTGATGTCAAAAGACACCATTTTATCCTCACTTTGTAAACAAGTATGGAAAACCGGATGAAGCAAATAAGTTATATATTATAGATACAGAAAGAAAAACGGATATGAAGCAGGGATGATCTCAGGTATGATGTAGAAAATTTACTACGCTCCACACGCAAAATAGAAGGCAACAACAAAGAGAACAACAAAGAGCAGCGGTCGTAAACTCAGAACTAACCGGACACTTAAGCAGATTACCCAAGCATGTTAACATCCAGCTAATTTCAGGCAGCGTCCAGTTTCAGCTTAAAAGTAGGCTCACAAATGCAAAGGATAGGAAGAAGAAAGATGAGAAGTGCGGTGTATACAAAACTAAATGCAAACACTGTGATAAAGCAGACATTGGACCAACAAAACGAATGGTTAAAATAAGATTCGAGAAGCACACTAAGGAGACACAATCGGCGATGAAGCGAGGAACCACGAGCAACGTTAAATCTTCAGTAGCGGAACACATTTGCGAAGGACATCAAATAGAATGGGACGACCTAATGGTAGTAAAGTAAGTAAGAAACATGCGAAAACTGGACGTGTACGAATCATTGTGGATCATGAGGCAGCCAACCGAAACGAGACTTAACGATGACCTAGGAAATGGATACTCTAGGCTCCTGGATATGGTGAAATAGCGTTAGATTGTTTTCTATTGTACTAATAATAATTAAAATTACTCATGTAATAAATGATAATAATTAGACCTTAAGCAATAATTGAATAATAAAAACAAGACTAAATAATTAAGCTAAGAATAATATTCAGATATAAAGGTAATAAAACCCAATAGCAATTAGACCTTAAGCAATTAGACCTTAGGTAATTAGAATTTGGTTAGTATAAATATCCTCAAAAAGGCCTTGTGATCTCAGAAAATAATTGACACTGAAGAAGGGAGCAACTAACTCCCGAAATATATATTTGTCGGAAAAAAACAAAATAATAGAGTTTAAATGGAAAAAATGAAATCACTGGATGGTCTGGAAGCGCTAAACATGCCAAAATACATTGAGAATAATAGATAGTTTCTCCAAATTTGCCGTAGCTTACTCACTTACGTCTAAAAACAGTCTAAATATTACTAAATATCTTAGCGATTTTATCAATATCCATGATATTATCAAGAAAATTATTGCAGATCATCGTATGGAAATGATGTCAATTCTTTTCAAAGACTTCTGTCAGCAATACTCTATTGATTTACACATAACATCATTTCAACTGACCAGCAGTAATGCATATGTAGAGAGGCTACACTCAACAATGACTGAAATATAACGTATCATACTTGAAAAGCGTGAGGGTATTAACATTGATATTGATCATGACGATATCCTCAACGAAGTTATGATCACATATAATAACGCCATCCATTCAACTACCAAACTAACCCCTTACGAACTGTTCACTGGAAAAACCCATACCTTTAACAGAACTGTGCAATTCAATCAAGAGCATGAATACCTTGTAGCACTCAATAAGTTTAAATCGACTATATATCCCATTATTAAAGATAAAGTAGACAAATTGGTAAATCGGAATCTCGACAAAATCAAGACAAATTGCACCGACCCCTTACAGCTCGAAGAAAATGAAATCATGTTTCGGAAAGAATGTAGGCGCAATCAAATGACTCCTCGGTTTAGTAAGCATATCGTTTAAAACGACAATAAAATTACACTTATAACTACACGAAATCAAAAACTGTATAAAGCTAAAATTAAAAGAAGACGTAAATTGCAGGCTTACACTAACAGCGCAAGGACAACGGATGGAATGATTTTCCATCCGTCCTGACCAACAGTAAAGAACTTCTACCTATACAAATTGGGACGGCAAGGACAATACACTCATATAAAAACTTTCTGCATATAATACGACTCGAACCTTACGAACAAACACTCCTTCAGATTTTAAACTCACTGAAAGCTTTTGAAAAACAACATTCTGACTGACTCCCTGGAAATAACTAAGGCCAAATTTAGAGAAACTAAACATAAACTGACAGCTCGTACACCGAGATACAGAACGCGGCGAGGACTAGCAAACGGACAAGGAAGTGTCATAAAAGCAATAACAGGCAACCTTGACGCAGATGATGCGATTCGCATAAAAACCGAAATCGAGAAGATTCTTAATAAGGAAAACGGTTTCGAACAAGAAGTCGATGGCCAATCTAAATTAAATAATCAAATGATCGAACGTTTTAACAATATCACCAAACATGTTAACTAGCAACAGAAAAGCATAACATCCCACCTAAAATACTTGGAGAAAACCATAAAAATAAAATTAATTTTGAAGACCATTCTATCCACTATTTGCAATACTTGAAACAAATTAACTACAATCTCGAACTTCTTGACAATCACCTAAGCAGTATATCCGAAGCGATCACCCTGGCAAAATTAAAAATTATCTCAAAACATTTTGTTAGTCCATCCGAAATGTCAGAAGTAGACAATTCCTTTGCAGGAAATCATGTTAACATAACATCAATAGAAAACCTTTACGAGTTACTAAATCTCCAAGCCTACTATAATAACACCAACATCATTTTTAACAACCAGATTCCCTTGATCTCCACCCACATATATTCTCTCCATCATATCATACCGCTTCCTACAAATGAAGGTAATTTTATCCACTCGAAACTCTACCTAATAATGAGCCCCAACGATATCCAGTACCTAGACGAAAAATACCCACAAATCGAGCAAATCTTCTATTGTCGAGAATTGATCCACAAGGAAAAAATGGACGCTTCGACATGTATTGGAAATATTTTAAATAACAAACCTGCGTCCTGGACATTTTATGATCGGAGCATCAAAACAGAAATCTTCCAACCCGAACACCATTATCGAATCCTGATAAACGTAGCTGAAACCAAAGTCAACACTACGTGCCAACCCAACGAAGTATCAGTGAAGAGAAAAATCCTTATACACTTCGAAGGCTGCGAGATCAAAAACAACGATATAGTATACGAGGTCTGTTCAAAAAGTACCCGGAATTTTTAAATTTCGGGGTCTGGTGAGTCCGATTGTCAAAATTTTTTTTAATTGTGTTGGTATACATGCCCCCTAAAGTATGATAAAATTTTCAGCCATATTCACCGTTTACTTTGTCTGTGGTAGTCGCTAAGGTTCGACGTGTTTTTATGAGCTCGGCAATTTTTGCTGAAACTGCTGAATTTTGACCAAAAAAATAATCACATGAACATCGCTCAGGAGCTGTTAAATGACGTCAACGACGATCCAAGTTTGCTTAAAAGGGTCATAACTGGTGATGAAACATACGTGTACGGTTATGATGTCGAAACCAAAGCACAATCGTCCACCTGGAAGCATTCAACGTCAGAGCGAAAAAAGTACGTCAAGTTCGATCAAATGTCAAGGTTTTGCTTACTGTTTTCTTCGATTATAATTGCATAGTTCATCAAAAGTTCTTACTGCAAGGTCGTACGGTTAATAAGGGGTATTAACTTGAAGTTATGCGACGTTTGCGTGAAGCAATCCGAAAAAACGCCCCGATTTATGGAAAAAGAATTCATGGCTTTTGCACGACGATAACGCACCTGCTCACTCGTCGTTGCTTGTTCGTAATTTTTTGGCCAAAAACAATACCGTAGTCATGCCCCAACCTCCATATTCACCAAATATGGCTCCGTGTGACTTTTTCCTGTTTCCAAAGTTGAAGAGACCCATGAAAGGTCGGCGTTTTTCCTCGGTTGAAGAAATAAAGGCCGAATCGCTGAGAGTGCTCAAGGACATACCAAAAAGTGAATATCAAAAGTGCTTCGAAGATTGGAAATAACGCTAGCATAAGTGTATAATATCTGGGGGGGACTACTTTGACAGGGACCACATTGATGTAGACGAATAAATAAATATTTTTTTGAAAAAACGAAATTTCCGGGTACTTTTTGAACAGACCTCGTATACATAACAGGAAAAATCATTGGTCGAACAAACAATTGTTCATCAAAAACTGTTTAACAAAATTAATATCTCATCCACAGAAATTAACGCATTTCACCTCAAGCAGCTGAAAAAATATCAATTTTCGGAAAAAAGTCCTACAATACTCACCAAGCCATATCCTATCAGTAGAGATATTATCAGTACCGCTATCAAAGCATCCATAGTAATCAGTATCATGATGGCCACTTACCTTTGGATCTGCAGTCAACTTCGAAATCGATTCTTCATCAACCCGGATCCAGCAACAATAATTGCTCCTATCCAGGAACCCAAGTTCATCCGGCCGTCACAATCTAAGGGGGGAGGAGTTACATCCACCTGACTATTCAACCCAACCAACGTGAGACACCTTTCACGTGGCCAGGTACAAACTCGGAACGTGGGAAGGTCAACAAACAAGAATGCAGACAGACAAGAAAGAACGCAGACGAACACAACATCCGGCGAAGTACTATATTTCATAAAATTGTAAAATTGCACATTTTGTACTTTTGGCTTTAAAACTTAAAAATGTAAAATCAATCAGTTCAATCTTAATCGCTAATTAAACCAGTTGTCCTCTTTATATTAAACTTGCGTTTTTTTTTTAAAGTAATTAACTAATAAGAACGTTAACTCGCGCCACTCAACAAACTTCAACAGCCAATATGAATTATCTCCTATTCCTTTGTTGAGCTGCTGAATAGAATAAACGTCCTTGATATGTCTTCACACTGTCGATCCTCTGCTGTCGATCCTCGTCCACAAAAAAACCATCCTTTGTCCGCAGGTTCCTAATCAACTCGGTTCCAACCGGCGAGCCGTTTTTTCTCTTCTAGGCAATTGCAAATGCGGTGCTGGCTTGCATCAGTGACCCCCAACTTGCATTCATTGGGTACACACCTACGTCCCATATTCGTTCCGTGGGGTTTCATCATCGTTGGTTGCCCGATGGATTGTCATCTACCTTTAAAACAAGCTCATTTAAAGAATCGTCTGAGCAGAAACTGTTTCACCATGTGATCGCATTTATTTATTTATATATTTCATATTAATTTCATTTTTATTTGACTTTGAATTCAAATCAAACCATTCAAGTTTTACACTTAACCTATTTCCCTACTTTATTACTCGATTTCATTTAAGTTTTTTGTTGAATGTATTCATTTTATTTTGTTGTTTTTTTTTTACTTTAACATTTACAACCTTGGCTCGGGTGGCATCTTAACGACCGCATGGGAGAGTGCAAAAGGTTTCCGTGACAAAATATTTCAATTAACAATAGGAGCTAACAGCCTAATAATTGGTATCGATTGAAAGTCTTCGATCAGTTTAACCAAAATTGGAATTAATTTTCAGTTAAACTCAATAATAATCTTCGAAATGTTTGAAAATTAAATCAAACGAATATTTCAGCAAAGAAAAAGTAGAGCTTCTTGCTGAAATGTTACTTGGTTACAGCAACATCACCTATTATATGCGAAGCACAATCAGAGAAATGATATTTGTTACAAGTTTACAATCTCTCTTTCTGTTGAGTTCTCAAAAGGATGGGAGTTTGAAAAAATCCTTGAAACAGTTAAAAAAACTTTGTTGAAGTGTAGGTTAAATTTTATCAATCACTGTATTTAATTTTGATGACTATAGTTAGAAGCTGTCACCTCGTGGTGAATATGAAATGAACAAATTGGGTACACAGAACTACGCTCATGTCAGAAAGGTTTTGCTCTCAACATACGATATGCAGACAGCCATTATGAACAGCCTCAATTAAAACTTTAACAACATCAATAGCAACTAAATACTCACTTTGAAAGAAAAACCATTGCTACTTCATTTTAGTCTGCCACCATTTGATTGCAATATTAATAACAACCATTGACTGAATGAAATCTTTAAGATGTTTTTATTATTTATTTTATCTGAACATTTGAAGAAATTCTAATCAAAATTGTAGTGTCTGCTGCGATAGTAAGCCTGAATTGTAGAAATATCATTGGAGCAGAAGCCGACAATAAAGAAGCATTCTGTGCAGCAGTAAAGACAGTTCTCACCAAAAGCGTAGCTGTAGCTTCGCCTGAGCCGATGACAATGGTCGAAATAAGAGACATTGATTGCGTCACGGACTTGTTGAGGTAGAAGAGGTCATCAGAAGGAAGCTCCCTAGCGTGAGCAGGGCCAAAGTGGGAATGATACTAGAAAACCATACGGACAATGCATGGCCACCATTGACTTGACTGAAAAGGACGCCGACCAATTTCTGAATACTGGCAAATTAAGAATAGGATGAGTTGCCTGCAGGACATGCCGAAGAGCAGCGCTTGTTCAATGTTTCAAATGCCTTGGCTATGATCACTCCGCACAAGTTGTGATCCCGCGGATCAAACTGTTGGAATATTTTGACTAATTACGTTAATGAATTTGTGTGTAGTTTAAGTCTTGATGGAAATTAAACTCATGCCTTTCTGTGGATATAAGCTGGAGTGATTCTGTCAAATGTCCCAGCTCTGGCTGCAGCACATTCAACAAAAATTCTTATAGGACTTGTGAAAACACTTGACCTGAATCATCGAGATGTGTTGAGTAACATTACAAGTAAGTAAAAGAAATAGGATATCCTCCAAATACCAAACGCCAATGAATCAGTTTGGGTGAAAAAAACATGGGGATGGGCGGGGAAGCACTACCTCGTCCATCTTTACCGCATCATGTATGCAAGGCTTCTGTTAGATGCCAAGCTTCCGCATAACTAGCTCCTAGCCAAGGCCCCACGGATCCTTGTTCACATTGTCCATCAGGTCTTGCCACCAGCGAGCCTTGATATTGTTGATCAATTTGCAAAGGCCTTTCCTGGCCGACAAATATGCTGCCACCCGGTTATATGCCACGTCATAGTTCCGCACCCGTTGAGTCTCATGTCAAAGCTTGTGACACCCCCTTCACTTTTCAGCGATTTCAGTTGATCACCAGTCCACTGGGGGCTTGCCAGGCCGGGGTTTTCGACGGGGCATAGAAGCGCAGCTTCTATGACGGGGCTTCGAAGCTCCCTGCAGCAGCTCTCCTGCTGTGAGCAACTCAACGAACCTCTTGACGTCCATCCTTCCGATGTTCCATCCAGTTGCAGAAAGTCGAGAGCACGAACGCAACATCACTTATCTCAAGCAAAATGCAGTAATGATCCCTAGCTGAGTAGTCCTCTTATGCTTTCCAATTGTGTATCCTCCGTACTAAGGACTCCGAGGCGAATGTCACGTCCGGTATGGTACCCTCACAGCCAATACTGCGTCGAGCAGTTTAAGTGCTTTGTCGCGTATGTACATTTTGACAGGTTCGACTCTGAACTCCTTGTATAAATCCGTATTTCTAACATACCATGGGCTTCTGCAGATTTGTCTGATGATTTTGTTTTGCATGGATTGTAGTGACTTTTTGTTGGTCCATGTTGTCTGTTGGAAGGCTGTACTACCATATGGTAGCGTCGGTCATATTATTTGTTTGCAGATGGTTCCTAAAATTGGGTTTTTTGGCCTTCAGGAGTGGATGGAATTGGGATAACACATTACAGCAATGCCCTCAGGCAATACTATCTCCAAAGAAGGTCGTTACAGGGCCAACGAAGGATAGAAATTACATCGGGTGTTGCCCAGGGATCTATCCTTGGTCTGGACCTGTGGAACGTGTCTTACAACGGGCTACTGAGACTTGAGATGCCAGATGAGTCGCGCTTGGTCGGCTCTGATTGCTGGACGCACCGTTAAACAAGCGCAACTTAGGCTAGGTATGCTAAAACACCGAGTGAGGGACTGGATGACTGCTCGTGGGCTCAGTTTAGCACTGGAGAAAACCGAAGTGGTGAATTGCACGAAGGGAAGGTGGACTGCACGCCTCATCCTGGATGCGAGACCATGGCTAAATTGAAGGCATGGTGAGACTGACTTCTATCTGACCCAGCTTTTGAGTGGGCATGGGTGTTGGTTGGGTTGGCAAATGGAACCAGGTGGCACATTATGCTCGGGCAGTCCTTAAATATAAAAGGGACTCACAGCAGCCGGGGGCGCTGGGGCTGGGGGATAGCTTGTCTGGCACTTCCTCTTCCCCTCTCCCCTCCCGCTAGGAAAGGAACTGCCCAGCTTGAAGGCGCCTCACGGCGTAACAAAACGAGACCTGGCCCGAAGTAATGTCTCAAACTGTTCCAGGCTAGGTTCTCAGGTTGACAGGGGAGGTGTTTAGTGGGTAATCCAGTTGCGCATGGGAGTCTCACGCTTTGTGCGTAAATAGCATTTGCCTCCCTACCACAAAAAAAAGAAGGTCATTGCATTACAAAAGGAATGTCAAAACTAAAGGTGTTAAAGTGGCTGAAGTGAACCACTCATTTCGGCCATATTTTAGGCTGAAATGAGTGGTTCACTTCAGCCACTCCTGATTAACCGCGGAACTGCTCAACTGTTTATGCTTATTACAGATTTCTTCTATCATTTTTTCAGTGTCGCGGGCTGTTTTAGGTGTTTGAATAATGTTTAGCCAGTGCGACTTGGAATGCTTGCCAATCTGTTTTCTTCTTTACTAGTAGGGGATCGTCTATGTACATTCCCCCTGTTAAGAAGAGCACCGGTTTGTGATCAGATGAAAGCTCGTCAAGGACTTGGATGCGTACTTCGTGTTCAAAGGTACGTGATATACCGATATCGAGAGGGTAATTATTTCGGTAGCCGTAATGTGTTAGCTTGTTAGGAATATGCAGGCTTAATAGATTATCTGTGATGAATTGATTTAACTCAATCCCAGCACGGTTGCTTCTCACAGCTCCCCAACTTTGGTGATAGGCATTGCAGTCTCCGGAAAGGAGTATGGGACCCTGAAAGTCCAGAAGTTTTTAATATCTTCAAGGAGCGTAGATGCATGTAGGTGGCTATATACCGAGACTACCATGAATTCAAAAGAATCCATCGGCACTTGAATTGCAGTGGCTCCTAGCGTTTGTAAAGTAGGTTTTTATATGAGATTATGGTTCACATTCTTTCTCACAAGAATGGCCGTTCCACCTCCTCTACCTGTTGTTCCGTCATTTCTGTACAGAGAATAGTTAGGGAAGCGTAGGCAATTTCCAGCCTTCAAAAAGGATTCCTGGATGAGAATAATGTGAAACTTATAATCAAATATAAGTTGAGTCAGCTGACCAGACTTGTGAAGGGAATTTGCATTCCATGTGAGAATAGTTAGTTACGTTGCTTAATTGCTGTTGAACCCGTCTCAGCTGCTGTCGGACTTCGCTAAGCTGTGCCTGTATAGTTTGTAAAGCTTTCAATTGAGCAATTAGCAGAGCAATCCCATACAATGATAACATAGTAGTAGTCAACCAGTGTTTGGATACCAAATTCACAAAGACTTAAAACCAATACGAATAAGATGTGGTCCCCCTGGTTTTTTTGTTTAGTAAAATAGAGACAGGAAAAACAGGATTAGATTTGTGGAAAAAATGAAATATTGATACCTAAGATATGGTTAAACATGTCTGTTTTTTAGAATTAATTAATGTAGGCAGATATATTATGAAAAAAATCAGTTAATGCATATACAAACTTAAATCATATTCACATGCCTACAATGAATAAACCATAAACTGCTGAGTTGACACCGTCTTTCCTTTCCAGCAAACCCGTTCCCTTTCAGAAGGTTAAGGCGGGCGAAAGGTTAGTATGCCACCAAGAGAGTGGGGTTTTGATAATCCACTAATGGTCGGTTACGCATTGCGGTCGATAGGTGGTGCCACATCTTGAATTTGCGCTTTTTGTTAGAGTCGATATGTTCGGTTTTGGATTCGAGTAGGTCATTTTGGACCCCGAACCGGTGATATTCGGCAGCGCGTACTTTCGTTTTGCTTAGCGTTTTTTCTGTGGCCCTGTCCTCGGAATGAAAGTAATTAAGTTGAACTATAGTAAGTGGATCTTATTTGACGCGTTCTAAATCGGGTATTTGAACCGGTGGCTGATTTTTTTATTTTTTTTATATTTCGGGCTTAATCTGCGCGCATAAAACCTATGACCGAAAGTTCTCTCCGAAATAGCTAGCCAGCCAGCAGCCTCCTTAGAGTAGATTAAGAGTGTCCGGACTTTTTGACCGAATGGGTACAGTCCCTTAACACCTTCCAACACTTCACGTCGCGAACCGATGAAGAGTCGGTTTAGTTTTCCTTCAGGAAATCTCTTAAACAAACGAACGATGATTAAAAAATCATTACAAAGTATGCAAAGGACCTGATAGAAGTTTCCTAAGTTACAAACGTGGTGAAATGAAACACTGAAGACGAGAATATACAAAGGAGGCATACTGTATCCTCTGCAGGTACGCTGGTCCAAGACCGGATCTTTGGCACATCTTAGGATCAGCAAAATATCGGGCTTTTTGGGAAGCCCAAGCCAAGACTAAATCAGAACTTCGATGACCCGTATCCTGCAGGTAAGCCTAAACGGTAGTTCAAACACCCAAAGCCTGTTTGAGCAGCTCACGAGGGATACGAAAGCCGATTTTTTGCTGCCTAACAAAACTGGTATTACCACCTTCTGGGTTCGGAACAGTGGTTTCGTATGGGGGTTTGGTGCTCAGGAGTCCATTTTTTAGTGTGTACCTAACGCCGATCGACCCGATATCACCTTTACAAGCCAAGTTTAATGCTTTGCAGGATGTTGTCTCAAACGTAATCGTTGAGGGAGATTTCAACGCTCAAGCAATTGAATGGGGCATGCCGTCAACAGATCCGCAGGGAACAAGAATTCTAGAAATGGTGGCCAGGATGGCGCTCGTTGTATATACGCTGACATTCCACTGTGAAGGAACCATAACGGACGTGAAATTCACTTCGGAGTCCTTAGTACAGAGGATACACAATTGAAAAGTGTAGGAGGACTCCTCAGCCAGTAATCATCAGTACATTCTGCTTGAGACCCATGATGTTACCTCCTGATGTCCGTCGAGGTGCTCACGAAAAGTGATTCACTGCAGGATAATTTGCAGAGGACAAAAAAGCTGGCAGCTCAAGACGTATCGAGCTCAACTATGAGCATCATCATGACCACTTGCAGCACTTCTATGCCCCGTCGAAATCCCCGGCACGACAAGCTTCTAGTACACTAGTGATCAACTGATATCACAGAAATGCAAAGGAAGTGTCAAACGCTTCAGTGTGAAGCTCAACGTGTACAGAACCGTGAAGAGGAATAGAACCGGATTGCAGTATATAACTCGGCCAGGAAATGCCTTCGCGAATTGATTAACAAAGCAAGGCTCGCTCATGGTAAGATCTAGTGGACAATGTGAACAAGTATTCATGGGGTCTTGGTTACATGCTCATTATGCGGAAGCTTGGTGCTCTACGGACGCCTCACATACATGAAGTGGAAAAGGTGCACAAGATAGTGCGGGCGCGTCCATGTTGGTGTTCAACATGGTCAAACGCTTCAGTGTGAAGCTCAACGTGTACAGAACCGTGAAGAGGAATAGAACCGGATTGCAGTATGAAACTCGGCCAGGAAATGCCTTCGCGAATTGATTAATAAAGCAAGGCTCGCTCTTGGTAAGATCTAGTGGACAATGTGAACAAGTATTCATGGGGTCTTGGTTACATGCTAATTATGCGGAAGCTTGGTGCTCTACGGACGCCTCACATACATGAAGTGGAAAAGGTGCACAAGATAGTGCGGGCACGTCCATGTTGGTGTTGTCCACAGTGAAATAGCTTTCGAGTGACAAATCTTCAGACAACCGGAACTAGAAGAGATAGTCCTAAAACAAAGCAGGCTCCAGGCCCAGGTGGCGTTCCAGCTGAGGTGTTGCAATTCATCTATCACCATTATCCTGACTTGCTGCTCAGCACATTCATCGCTTGCCCAAGAAACGAGATGAAAGGCGGCAAGGCTCGTGCTGGATCGGGAAGGGAAACTCCGATCAAGATCTGCATATTAACAGTTACTACTGGAGAAACTCGTCAAGAGAAGACTCACTGACCCAATTCGTGCCACTGGGGACCTTTCTCCTTGGCAGCATTGCTTTAGATCAGGACGCTCCACCATTGGTGCTATCGCAGAGGTGGTAAGCGTGGTCCAAAAAGCAGAGGAATATAGTAGTATCAAGCGATGGATCGTTCTGTTGGTGACGTTTGACGTTAGGAATGGTTTCAACCCCACTAGGTGGGTGAATGTGTAGTGATTGTAGAATTTTAAATATCCATACAGGGCTGCAGTGGTAGTTTACTGCCTCGGCAAATGAAGATATTACTGCTCGCCCAAATCGGCCTTGTCTGAGGACACGTAAATGCACTGGCAGGCTAGCATTGCAGTGTCGTGGGTTCTTTTCCTCAGCACAAGGGCCCACTGCAAAAAAAATCGAATTCACCAATTAAAAGACACACTTGTGGTTTGATGGTGTCGAGGCTGAGGTAAACTATCGTAATACTAAAGTATGACAGACCGTACCTGAGTAACAGGCGCGGGACTCGAGAGGATCTCATCTTTACGACTCGATATTTATGACCCCCAAATAAGAGTGGGCATCCAGGTGGATTTCCTTTGAATGAAAAATAAAGGTGTTTCAGATTTATGTTAAATGTTAAATGATAGAATCACATAAGACTTTTACATTAATGGAAAACCCAAGCGAAAGGCCACTCTACCCTGCATGAGCACCTGTAACAATGAAAAAGGGTCTGAGCTCATTCAATGGCTTGCTCATGAGTGGGGGGGGGGGCAGCCAACGTGGTGGGTTCCATACCTGCTCAGTGTTCAATTAACATTTAAATAATAACAATTCTTTGTGTAGTTCAAGCATCGGCATTAAGTACACTGGAACAGTTTGAGCAGCTTCGGCTCGCAGGTCGTATTTGACTGGAATCAGAGAAATCGCAAAACTTAATTTAAAATCAAGGAAAAATTTAATTCAAGGTTAAAGGTGGTAACACGTCAAGAGAAAACCATATTCATGCTCTATATGCTGATATACGACGTTTGCAATGACAACATGAATCCAATTCAATTTAAATATCACATATTGGTTGTTCTGCGTTGTTTCAAAAAATTGAATTAACTACAAGATTATTAACAATAAAATCGTTAAGATTCACTTAGAAGCTTGTTCATTTGTGTGTAAATTGGAATATATTGTACAATGCGATTACTAGGAAACATTCGGACACACACTTTCTTATCGGTTTTCCAAGTTGCACTTTTTCCCCGATTCATCAGTTTTCGTTTTTATTCCTTTTGAAATTGTTTTCACCATATCAAGTTTATACACGAATACAATTATCACAATAGTTCAATATTATTCTCATTACGAAAATACTAAGCAACGTAGCTTCTTTTGCACAAAACTGTAGTACAATGAATAGTATTAACTAGGATGGTCTTTTCTAAGAATATATTTTAGCGTATTTGGTAGGAAAATGCACAAAATAACACGCGCAGTGATCCATCAATGAGTTTGAAAACCAAAATGCAAGATCTTCCACGATACTGGTGATGCGGTGGATGAGATAACCCAAGTATGCAACGACAACAATGCAATCAAAGCATCTCACTTCACCGTATGATTTTGTGGTTGGAAAACGTATTCCATTCATTGTATTTTTCTCCTACAACCACATTTTCTAGTTACACCTGATAATACATTTTGTTTTGCAATATGTACTATCCGCGAAAAGAATTGAATTGCGTGATTCACTTTTTCACAAAATAGATTCGCTTCCAGCTCCTTCACCACAATTGTGGCGGCTATCCCGCTCATCCTACAAACCGCGAGTCTCGAATTTTCAATCAAGAAATGAAGAAACAGCGACTTAAGTTTTCGTTTTCACAGTAGCTAAAAAAATTTATTGAACAGAGCTACCGCGCACTGTTAGAACTGTCGCGTGTTATTCGGTTCGCGGCCGATAATTTTAATGTTCCGGGAAAGTGAAAACGCAATGTCTTTTAAATTAAGTTAAAAGAGTTTATTCAATTACAATAATGCACAATAATCGATTTAACACTTTCACTAATTTTCACTATTGAAATTCTAACACTTGTCCATAAATTTCTTATCGCAATTGTCTTCTAAATCACTTCACTATTACGAAAATCACTTTTCTACTACTCGAAGAATATCGCTTCCCACACACAATCGCAGTTCTTATCGCGGTCGAATTGAATCCCCCCATTCATTCAGCTCGCCTTTATGTAGTTCAGTTCTCGTACATTAGTGAATATGCGGGAACGTTCCAGCATGAATGGGCAGTGACTCACTTTCAGATGTTGATAATGCTTGTTGGGTTCTCGTGGGTTCGAGTAAATTCAGTTGTCGACGTTCTTAATGATTGTGAAAACAATTGCGACAGTAGCTCGCAGAATTATTTGTACATGTAATTATTTGTACATGTAACACTGCCCCCACCTCAGTTCTTTTCGCCCCGAAAAGATGTGTCGCCAGTTGTAGTCAATTCTCCGTGGGTGTAATATGGGGCAAGACGGTCCAGGTGCACGATTTTCATTTTAGCTCTCGGCTTACGATGTTCCTGTATCCGGTATACGACGTCGTTGATTCGCTTTGTAACTCGGTATGGTCCCTCCCAATTATGTTGCAACTTTGGAGACCTACCCTTTCGTCGTTGCGGGTTATAAAGCCACACCAAGTCATCTTGCTGGAAGCCAGTAGAATTCGCCTTTAGATCATACCTGGTCTTCATGCGGTCTGTAGCCGATTCGAGGTGTTTTCGCACTGTCCGATGTATCTGGTTCAACCGTTGTCTTAGCTCACTTGCGTACTCCGAGATGGTTTGGAGTTTCTCGGGGGGTGTTCCGAACTTTATATCAGCCGGCAGACGAATAGTCTTTCCAAAAATGACTTTGGCTGGAGCTTGGCCCGTCGATGCATGTTCGGCAGCTCTGTACGCCATCAAAAATAGTGGGATATGTCGGTCCCAGTCCCTTTGGTTCTCGTCAACCATCTTGGCAAGGTGTTTATTGAGCGTGCCGTTGAAACGTTCGACCATACCATCGGATTGGGGATGCAGCGGTGTTGTCCTCGTTTTCCGTATTCCGAGCAGCTCGCACATTTCGCCAAAAACTAGTGACTCAAAGTTTCGGCCTTGATCCGAATGTAGTTCGCAAGGCACGCCGTACCTACTGACCCAATTTAACACTAGCTGTTCGGCTACAGTAGTTGCTTCCTGGTTGGGAATGGGGTAGACCTCAGGCCACTTGCTGAAATAATCGGCTACAACCAGCATATATCGATTTCCCCATTCGGATTCAGGAAAGGGACCTGCGATGTCAACAGCAATCCTTTCAAACGGTACCCCCACGTTATAGGTTTGCATTTGTCCTCTCAGTAGTCGCTTTGGGCCTTTGACGGAAGCGCAAATTGTGCATCTGCGGCACCAGTCCTCTACGTCTTCTCGAGCGTGGAGCCAGTAGAACCTTTCCCGCAATTTCGCTAAGGTCTTGTTAACACCAAGGTGGCCTCCCGAGGATCCTTCATGCATTTCCTTAATCACATCGTGGATTCGGCTTTTGGGTAGTATAGTTTGCATCCTATTGGAGCTACCATCCGCCGTTTCCCATTTCCGCTTGAGTACGCCACCCTCCACCTGAAGGGAGTTCCATTGTGCCCAATAGCTTTTCAGGGTTGCGCCATGCATCGAAACGTCCTTCCACTCAGGTTGCCCAGTTGTCTCCTTCCATACGAGCAATGGTCCGATATCTTCATCGGCTAACTGGGCATTTCGAATCTCCTCCGATGACCAACCTTCATCGGATTCGGCCGTTATCACTCGCAGATCAACGGGCGGCTCCTTTTCCTCAATCCGCCGGCAATGCTTGCAGCTCGCTGGACATGGATGACGAGATAGGGCGTCAGCAATTCCATGAACTCTGCCCTTGTGAAGCAGTTGGGGCCTCACTAGGTCTGGTCGGATCGTCGATCGGGTTGCACTAGTGTCGTTTGTTAGGGTGCAATGTTCTTCATCAACTTGACGAGGAAGGCATCTGTCTGCTTCTCCACGATGTTGCCTTGGCACGGTGCTGAGGATGTCGATACTCCTAGCCAACGTTTGCCCCATGAAGTTGGCCCTTGCAGTTTGATGGGCCTCCATTCTAGGCTCCTGACACGGCCTGGATCTCCACCACCCTGGACAATAGCTCAGTCTTCTTCGCTTCTGGCAGTTTCTTTGCAGGTGCCCTTTTTCCCCGCAATTCCAGCATCTAGGCGCACCATTCACCTGCAGCTCTCGCTCAATTCCCACGCGCTCACACCTGCAATTATCTGCCACTACCTCGCGAACCCGGGCAGTGGTACGGGTCACATTTTTGGCTGCCTCAAAATTTAAACTGTAAGCCAATGCATCCTTGACTGTTTGCTTTTGAGCTAACCGCACGGCTTGTTGCAATTCCTTGTCCTTTAAGGCGCTGATGAATGCTTCTGCTGCTACGTCATCTGGATGTTCTGGGTCGTACGCTGGGTAAGCCAAAAGTGCCAGTCGCTCAATGTCTTGTGCTAGCTGCTGCAAGGTTTCGCCAGACTTCTGCATCCGATGCCGTAGCTGTGCCCGGTAAATCTGCTTCAGATGATCGTCTCCATAACGCATGTCCAGCGCATTCATTATAGCAGCCGGGTTTGAATGCAGCTCAACGGGGATAGTCTGCAAAAGCTCGGCAGCTGGGCCTCTTAGAGCAAGAATTAACGCAGTTGCTCGTTCCTGCTCATTCATTCTTCAAACTGGATTTTGTAAATACTCCAGACCGTTTGCCCATCGAATATTGGTGCTTGCACATTTCTGGATATGCTTTGCGCTGCGGTTGTAAGCGGGACTGGTGAAGTGGTTACTACTGCCTTCGCTGCTTCCAATTCTTTTTTCACTTTTACCATCTCATGGTTTATTCTCTCTTCGACCTGGCTGACCTTTCCCTCGACCTGGCTGACCTTTTCCTCGACCTGGTAAACCTTTTCCTCGACCTGGTCAACCTTTTCCTCGACGCCCTTAATTTGTTTGTTCCGAGCTCCGCTTTTATTTCGGTTGACTGTTTCTCCAGCTTCTGTGTGATGTCTGCCTTGATTTCGATCGCTTGTTGGTCCAGCTTCACTGATTGTTCATTTAACTTCCATCAAGCTTCGTAGTTAAATTGGATGACTGTTCACTTAGCTTCGCAGTTAAACTGGATGACTGTTCATCTAGCTTCGCAGTCAGACTGGATGACATCAGCATTAACATTTGCATCAGCGCATTTTCTGGCTCCTTTGATTTTGGTGTTTCTACTTCTCCACCTTCTGCGCCTTTTTCCGCATCTGAGAGCCCACCCGAATCCAGATTCACACCTTCCGACTCGATCGCGTCACGCAAGCGTGCAATCAGTATGGCCTTTGTACCTTGTGTGGCCAGATTCCGCTGTTCCAACTCCTCCTTGAGCTCCGATATGGTCAATTCATTAATTTTTAAGTTTAAGCTTCGTGGCATTTTTAATGTTTCTTTAAATTTTACTATTATGCACTATAAAAATGTTCAAATTTTCACCTTCAAAATTTTTCTTTCGCACTTCTTGACACCATTGTCGCGTGTTATTCGGTTCGCGGCCGATAATTTTAATGTTCCGGGAAAGTGAAAACGCAATGTCTTTTAAATTAAGTTAAAAGAGTTTATTCAATTACAATAATGCACAATAATCGATTTAACACTTTCACTAATTTTCACTATTGAAATTCTAACACTTGTCCATAAATTTCTTATCGCAATTGTCTTCTAAATCCTTTCACTATTACGAAAATCACTTTTCTACTACTCGAAGAATATCGCTTCCCACACACAATCGCAGTTCTTATCGCGGTCGAATTGAATCCCCCCATTCATTCAGCTCGCCTTTATATAGGGTCTCTAATCATTCAATTCAGTTCTCGTACATTAGTGAATATGCGGGAACGTTCCAGCATGAATGGGCAGTGACTCACTTTCAGATGTTGATAATGCTTGTTGGGTTCTCGTGGGTTCGAGTAAATTCAGTTGTCGACGTTCTTAATGATTGTGAAAACAATTGCGACAGTAGCTCGCAGAATTATTTGTACATGTAATTATTTGTACATGTAACAGAACAAACACAGGGTTATTTTTAGTAATTGGCTTTTATTAAAATCACGTGTTACACTTGCTCCGTTATTTGCCACCGATAATTCTCTAACTTCATTTCTGCTGACCTTATGTTTTTCTAATATTTGATCTGAAAGTAAATTGGTCTTTTGAAAATGAATCTGATGATGATAGTCAGCAAATTTGCAAATGCAATACTTCTTAATTTGGAAATTCAATATTCTTTAAAATCAATCTTAATGTAAACGCAATCGAGACTTAATCTAAACAATTCTCACTTGAAACGGAATGCGATCTGTTTCTTACCATCCTTATCATTTGAGTCAGCACTTTGTGGCTACATTCAAAATCGGATTCACACTGATCGAGGTTCAATGTGATCAGTAACAACAGTAATCCAAAAGAAATGTTTAATCGCAAAGAACCACCCAGAATCACAAAATTATTTAAAGTGACAGTTAGGCAATCGTTTATTCTTCCTTGACAATTTCAAGTGCCAAACAAAATACCAGTAAACTGAACTGTTTAACGTGATTGAATCCCCCCACATCACCGAAAATGATCCTTCTACCAAAAATGGGTTGTTAGTGGAGCAACATGAATGTTATCCTCCGTATGTCTTTACCGCCTCTCCTGACGAGTCTTTTCATGGCGGTAACGGCAGATTCTCGTCGAAACAATCTAGCAATCGCTTCGCTAGATTGTGTCGCAAAGCTGGTTGCCATTATCAATTTTTTTTATTTATTTTTATTTTTTTCGACGGAATAATAATATTTTAATAAGTTGTGTATCAAATTATTCCGCACTTATTGCGTTGTTATTATTATACAGTGGTATTTTTTTTGAAAAGGTCCCTCAAGCAGGTTGCCTAGGCAGGCTTCTCGATTACTACATATGTTCTGCTCGTGGGTTCAGTCTAGCACTGCAGAAAACCGAAGTAGCCATCTTGACAAAAAAAAATCCCTAGAGCAAGGACAATGAGTATTGGAGACATACTAATTGAATTGAAGCCAGTGACAAAGTAGCTGGGGCTACTGATCGACTCAAGCAAATTAGGGCAACGGGAAACATGATACTTCATAAAGATTTATCTGCATAAAGAGTAGGTTTATTTTTTTCCGTTTTAGGTGCAAATTGCTCGATATATATATATATATATATATATATATATATATATATATATATATATATATATATATATATATATATATATATATATATATATATATATATATATATATATATATATATATATATATATATGGGATATAACGAAATCTGCGACCACGTTAGAGGTTGCAATTTTGTTTCAATTTTCACCAAGTATTCAGGAAAGGGTATTGGGTAATTTCTCGCCTAAGTTTGTTAAGCAGCCAAACAAAATAGCGACCATGCTAGACGACCAAAGTCTAGCTCAGAATTAAACGGACTTAGATGCAAAGGTTCAGTGAACTGCGGAATGAACCTCAAAATAAAAATCCAGAGTCGAATCGTCTCAAACAGAATGATAGTCACTCAAAGGTCAAAAAACGTGCAAAAAATTTTAAATGTAGTTGTGAACAAATCTGTCAACTGATGTCGATGAAATTCGGTAGTTTGGTAAGGACTGTAAGCATCTTAAGAACAGTTTACAAAAATAAGTCGTAGAGGTCAGGTCTTAAAAGACAAAATGGCGACTAGTTGAAGCTCGAAATGTACATAGAGCTCTTAATTTAATAGTAGAAAATTATCATGCCTAAAGATTTTGTCATTTTGGTGACTATCCATGGGCAGGTTTCAAAATAGTGGCGGTTCAAATATGCGATTTTTTCAGATTTTTGCGGCACTCTAACGGTCACGTTTTTCCATAGGTTTCGATGATAATGTTCTTGTATTCTGCGAAAAATAGTCGAAATCAGATAAAAAAAAAATTAAAAATTTCAAACTAAATAGTCTTAGTTGCAGTTTTCACTGAAAATTGAATGTTTCTAACCCTGTCTAGAGTAAAACTCCGATTTGATCAAGACTTGGCACAGTGATTGATTAGATCCTAAGACAGATATGTTTAAAAAAATCAAATAAATAAATTTAAAATGGTGACCCCGTCCAAAAATGCCAGTAAGTAAGCGCAATTCGCTATGTTAGTAGCAACTTTCATGGAAACGTTTGAAATGGCTTAAATTGGAAGGATTTTTTACAAAATAACATTTTCCTCAAACAGTGTGTGACTTTCAAAGTGGTTGCCAATAAAACTATTATTTTTTTTTTGAAAAAAAGGGTACTTACGAGTAATTTACCTTTCTGACTGGTGATGCCTGCGGGATTTTTTTAAAATCCATGATGGTTTCAAGTTGATCCAAAGTAAACAATTATTAAAACGAAAAAAATTTGTGTACAAAGGGCTCACTTAAAATTTGAAAGTGTGTATGAAATAGACTCGCGGTAAGTGTGTGGTTGAGCTCTTTAAGCATTTCCAATGTAGAGTTATAAAAATATCGCTGTATCTTTTGTCTAGCACACAGAAAACTTCAAATGAAATAAAACAAGTGTATTTGATTTTTCCAATAAAAAATTATATTGAATTGCCAGTGATCACAGTGATGGTGTGTTTTAATCTAACTACAATGTCATTTAACATCATATATCACAATTAAGACCATTAAAAACTAGTCAACTTTGTACCGAATTTGATCAACCTACTAAAAAATAATAATTTATTCCTGCAATATACCAAAAATGGCTTTTATCCTTAGAATTTCATTATGTTAACAAAAAAAAAAAAAAATATTCTTCTCCCACATTGCATTATAATACTAATATTTAATGCTTCCTCAAAGCTCGCTTCAAAGTCCAGTATGCTATTGTCTTCATGAATATTATAATCAAAATTAGAACAAGAGTATTCATACTATAACTGCCCTCATTCATTCCTAATATCTGTAAAATCATCGCAGGTCTCCTGAAATTAAAACATAAGGTAGAATTCAGCAACGTTTAAAATATTCAATATATTTATTTACTTAAAATGGCAATACATAACATCAGGTGGGCATATCATGTCGCTGCGATCCTTGTCATAAATTGATAAGACGAGATTGTGGAAGACAAATCGATGCACTGACATGTGGCTGATAATTCGCATAACTGGTGACATATGACTCATAAATAAGAAACATCCAGCTAATAAAGAATAAATTGCTGTCAGTATGGCTCCGATGAATGTTCCATTCTGTAATGGTAGGTAAAAAATGGATTTGAATAAGTTATAATAAAAACAGATAGCAAATTCATTTTATTAACAAAGGTGAGAGCATTTTTTAAAGAAAAAAAACCAACAAAAATCGTCTATAGAAGTTAATCATTCCTAGGAATGACTTTAGCTGCAGTGCTGTTCTGGGCTTCGAGATAGCGAATATGCCTTGTAGCTTATCAGGTAAAGGTTTCAATCCACCAGATGAAATTGTATGACTAAAAATCGCATCTCATTTAGTCCAAATTGGCACTTTTCTATGTTGATCGAGAGTCCGTATTGGCGCAGACGGTCCAAAACCCCCAACACACACGTCTGCTGGTCTGGAGAGAACAAGAATATGTCATCTATATGGACAAATACGCTGCCGAGTCCCCTTTGCACTTCGTGCATAGTAGCTAGAGAATGTACGTTCTGGCTCACTTTTTCCATACGAATTGAGATTGATTTTGCGCGCCACCTAGTGGCGGAAATTGGAACTGATGACGCTTGAAGTGGCCGGCTATGGAACTAATGGTTTGTGTCTTGGGTATGTGGGTGTGTGTCTCGGGTGTGTAGGTGCGTGTATTAGGGTGGAATAGGTAGGTTCCTGGGATAAGAAGGCATGAGTCCGGAATAGGTGTGGATGTGTCGGATGGTTGCAGCGAGGGTATCAGATTAGTGTAGATGTGGGCCTTAGGTATGTGTATAAGATTGGTATAGGTGGGTGCCAGGGATGAGAAGGTATGGGTCTTAGGTAAATATACATCTATGTCTTGGTCAAGTTGGTAAGTGCTCCGGGTCTTAGTACCCTCCAGCGTTTTGAAGAAGTAGTCATATGTCTTTAGATTACTGGTGCACATCCTTAGCCTTTACAGCCTGTGATGGTAAATAGTGAAACTAGAAAGTTGATTTCTGTCTAAGATAGTCCTAAGTATTTCAATTAATACGTGTAGATTAAAGTCCTAGATTTCTCAGCGTGTTTAAATATGGTCGATATAAATGTTTAAAATTAAGAGCCTTTGACGCTTACTGCGATAGATAATTATACTATTCATGGTTGTTATTCATCTATAGTGGAAGGATTTTGCATATATTCATTGCTTCTAGTCTTCGATTAGTTTTGTTATTAATAGTTGTTATAATCTTTAGTGGAAGTGCTTCTATATAGGGCTTGAGAGTTTCTAGCGTATCTCACTACTGAGAGGCTTCCGGGTCGAGCGATTTACTTTATCACATTAGGCGTGCTGAACGTTTTTTATGGTGCAATTGGCTGCGTGGTGACGGCGGGCGTTTGTATAGACGGATGACTGCGATATTGACGGGTGATGGACTTGTTTGTCAGCGCGTATTCTAAGCCATGGAAGTTTACTTCATGGGCGCTTGGATAAGGAACGCGTTGCTCAGCGATTGGTGTCTTTGGCTAAGGATAGACGGCCGCGTGTGGAAATGGCCGATTCGCTTGATCATGCTAGCCGTGCTGGGAGTAGCTGGATAGAAAGTTATCCTGCATCTCTGTGAGGCCTTTCGTCACCTTCTGCCCACCAGTCAACTCGGGTAGTAGGTGTGAAAGAGAAGGCTGCCTTGTTTGCCAGGCAATTAGGCTAATACGTGAAAAAGAGAAAACATATTGGTGGGAAGTTGATCATTTTTCAGCTGCTGAACAGACCACTCATGCCCCAGCAGACGGTTCAACTGAACGGTGATTGTGAATAACCCTCTTTGCATGATAAAGAGACCTGTCAATCATATGATGCTAACACATTGACGCTTGATAGCTATTATAATATACATGCTTAGAGACATTTACCTGTGATGTTTCATCATTTCACAAGTTGTGAGTAATGATGCAGCATTAAGTCATCAAAACCATTCAAAACTCTTCTGAAAACGGATCAATGATAGATTTTTAGTCAGTTGGAGGGACCAAAATTTTACCCAATTGTTCAATGATAGGGAAAAATCGTTCCGGTCATAACATACTAATCCTCTTGCATATCCCAGATAATGCAAAAGGGTTGATCATACATGAGGAAACCAAGATGATTCAATATACTTAATACGTTCCACTATAAACCCTTAATATATCAACTAAACAACAGGCTAAATTAATTCATGTTAAGGCCCTCGCAATGGTTTGCATGAAGTAGAGATTTACTCAACAAGTTTGTGCTTTACAAAATGATTCAAATGGCTGATCGAAGGGAGGATTTTTGAGCATTATGGATGAGTTCATAAGTATAGCAGCATGATTTCAATGCAACGGAACATCATTGTGGGCGGTAAGAGTCTCAAGCATTATTTACTTAAAAAATAATGACGGACCTCAAGTCATATGAAGACATGTAAAGATTGGAAAAGTGAACTCAAATTGCTGTCAAAAGGGGTTCCTGCAGATAAGATGGACAAGGGTCAGAAGAAAAACTGATGCACATGAAAAAAGTAGGGTATAATGACTCAATATTATGGAGAATATATCAGCATGAAATACGATCAATTAATTCTCGAGCAACTAACAATTGCTTCCTCCTACTCAAGATTTGTTTACCAGAACAGAAACCTAGACGTGAATATTCTTGTCTGACCCATATATGCTTACAAATAACTTTGAAGATGATGACCATGCAGTCTTGCTGATTAGTAGGCTTAAAGTTAATTGTGATGAGAATATAACATTTAAAATTAGGTGTAAAAATGCTGACTGTAACTGTATGGAAAGTAATAAGAATTTTCTTATAAATAGATACTTATCGAGCAACATATAAATTTAGCGAATGAACAATAGCACGTCGGGTCAGCCGCTCAACTTATCAACTAAAGACCGCTACACAGACAGCTCAAGAGATAGCGTATCAGCTAAACAGACAAGGAATCGGCTTAAACGACAGCTACATAGACAGCATTACACATAAGATAGACAGCCCATCAGCAAAAGCGACAGCTTAAAAGATAGTTTTACTGATAAAAAGACTAGCTGCCTATAAGCAATCTATTCTAGCCCTGCAGTACTCCAAAAAATTCTAAATAAAATACGAATCAAAGTGCTCCTACTCCTGTTAGCTTGGTTGTTGAAGTCTTAACTCCATAGCACTTTCTTATCTTTGAATTTAAATCATGAGAGTAAGCAACATTACAGCATCCAAGGGCTAAACATGTTTACTTCGGCAATAGAATTATCAACACATATTGAACTTGACTCCCCCCCTCCATCCGTAAATTCAGAGAAGTGAATATATATGCTGGTGTAATAAATATACATCTTTAGTTTTCCTACTAGAAGCTGTCATTTAAAATGATCGGATCAGATCCGGTAGCTTCGTCAGTTAGTCAGAAGCATGAAAAGGCCAGCCAGACTGATAACGCTACTTCAGCCAGAAAAGTGAACAAGCAAGAGAAAAAACTAAAGAAGAATTGAGAGAATCAGTGAATCTATGAGAAAAACCTCTTGCTGAACTATACATTCTATCTTGATGAAGGCTTCCACAAAAGCAAAGTTATACTTGGGTTTGACCCGCTGACATTTCAAGCGAAAATAATCTTCCGATGTAGTGGACAAAATCAGTTGGAGTTAGATAGCAGTCAATGGACTTCGCTTCGCCCATATCTCATTGATCTCAAGGATAGAGTAGATGAATTCCCTGCAAATCAGCTTGGACTTCTTGAACTCTTCTACATACCTATTGGAGACGAGAGACTAATACTTAAACATTCCGAGCTCTTCACGCTTTTCATCTTGATGGATTTTTTCAACATTGTCATGCAATACAACAATTTGCTTACCGATTGTGTGAAGGAATACTATGACCAATATTGTGCAAGATGCAGAAAAAAAAGCGTACTTAAACTGGATATCAACAACTTCTTCACTCCAACTCAAACATCATTTGGAAACATAAACTACTCTAGACTTTTTTATGAAATACCAGTTCTTTGTAATTATCTAATTTTCCATGTGATAAAATAAAATACTACAAACGCTATAAGCAATGTTTTACTTCACTGAAAGGAATTATTCATTAGAAAATTGTATATTAAGAATTGGTTAAAAACAACATACTATTGTGAAAGGCTTGGTAGCCAAGTATAATCTCTTTAGAATATAAAATATTGAAGTTTATTGAGAAACAGATCCTCTTTTAAGTTGCACTGGACAAACTAGAACATGAATGTATGTTAACTTAAACGCAGCACGTCGTTTTTTTTTATCACTAGAGTACATATTATTCTACGGATTATTTTGAGGTTTCTAAAATTTAGCGAAACAGTGTTCTTAAGTACATCCGTTAAAAAAACGTCAAGAAAACTAATAGGTCAGAGGTTAATACACTTTCAACGCCATAAGATCTGTTACAATGGTCATCCTATATTTCATGGAAGAGTACCATGACATTTTTCCTGAACATCGGATACCCATCGAGAATTATATGCTTAAATATGGTAATATGGGTGAGAAAGTATAACATGGAATACACTACCAAATATGTGAATGGTCCAACTCTAATACGACATCAGGCACTGATACATGCATTTGTCATTCATATGATCAAGAGACAAGAAATATTTTTACACTCATAAAACATTATATAATCCTGCAGTCTCGAGTACATACGACAAAGTAATAATTCATAGCGCCGGGTAGTATAAACAGTCCAAACAAGACCAGAACCAACTGGTGGTCAGTGCTATTAGAATGAAAAAGTTTATGATTGATATTCGCTTTGTATCGGGAAATCCTCACCAGTAATTCATCAAGGAACATACTATTCTCATAAAATACAACCAAAACAATACTGGGATTGAAACATCAACAGTTTGCACTAGAGTGAAGGAGACATAAGCTACAATGATATGCTGAGGATATTGAATTGCTATATAAAGTGTACAATAAACATTAAAAAAGATGTAAGAAGACTTATTATACATTTGTATGGTCCTAATGCAGAAATAGTGCAGCTGAATAAACTTAGGTTAAGTTAACTTGAAAATCGTTCAATATGCTATAAAATTCATAAATATATCAAGCCATTTATCAGATGTGCTGTAAATTGTAACAAAATTTATTTATATATAACAAAAAATAGCATTACTCAATAAATTATTTCTGTTAGAAAGAAATACAGTCTTTTTATTTCAACAACTAATCTAACACTGCTCAAGTAAACAAATACCTCAAACAACAGAACAAAATGAACTAAACATTCCTAGCATATCCGAAACTCTCAAATATCAAACACTTAACTCTTACATATATTCAAAAATATCTAACGATGGACAAAAAATAAACCTGCATGAGTTCATTCAACTCAAGTGTACATCTGTTCATCAAATTACCAGCAGACAAAAACCTCCTGATCATCTCTTAACATCCTACAATGACTCGCGACCATCCTTATCAAGAACACTCCATAACATATGCTACTTGTCTATACATGATACGATGAGATCGATCTAAAAATAGCCTACCATAAACTCATATGCTACCACACATCGTTATCTATACCGAACTATCTTACATAAACATTAGCCTAAGTGATCTATAGTAGCAGTATGCCAACCCAAAACATACCCTTTATGTTGAAAACTAATCAGATCTTCTTCAAACTTATAAAAAATCAACCAACCATCCAGCAGAAAAAAAATCAACAAGAACATATTTTAATGTTTAACTAATACTTGAATATGGCAATGAGCATACCCGCCAAACCCTATGATGATAAATCTAGTATATTTAAAATGTAGTAAATACGTATTTTACTTAATGCACAAATATTGAAAATGTATATGAATATAGCAGAAGTGGCTTTACGCTTAATACAAACACACATAGTATGAGGTTTGTAAATTCTCATGCAATCATGCAGGCACTTAAAACGATAATATGCATCCGAAAAGTATCAACTAAATGGCATCATCAATGCATGCAAGCATTCCTAAGAAGATAATAAATTAAAAATTCTCATACTCAAAACATCATCAAGTTCCTAATGCCGATATGGCTAAAGAGATCCGGAAATACATACTATGAAGAATATGAGGCAAGTATAAAATAATAGTCTTACTCTATATTATACTCACTCATGAAACTACCTAAACTAAATAATACAGACCCACAATAACAACACGTAATTCAAAGTAAATATAAAAATTTATTTAATCTAGTGCATGCATATAATGCCATCATATAGGACTAAAAATATTTTTTCATGCATTATGGACATAACCAACGAATAATAACATAATACCAACAATGAACTACCGCTTTCTTTTTTTTAGGTCTTTGTAAAATTTTTTTTACAAAGACCTACTAGTTTTGCGACCTGTCTGTCCGTCTGTCCGTCTGTCCGTCTGTCCGTCTGTCCGTCTGTCCGTACGTCACAGCTGATTTCCACAGAAACTATAGAAGCTAGAATGCTCAAACTTTGTGAAAAGGTCAGAAGTGATGGTCTCTCAAAAGGCCTTGACAAAAATTTGAAAAATGTTTAAGGGGGGTCCCCCCTACTAACGAATTGGCCCTTAAAATTTTTTTTTAATCAAAGGCAGTCGAGTGGGGTATCAAATGAAAGGCCTTGATTAGAACTTATAGAATCTGAAATAAAAAAATCATTTGATGAATTAGGGGGTCCACGGGACGGCAAAATGTACCCAAAATTTGTGTCCCCCCCCCCCCCCTCGCGATTGGACACCTTTCAGCCAAAAAATCTGAAAATTATCACGAATGTGGACCTTTATGAGTACAAGGGCAACAAATACCTTAGAAATCGAAATTCGCTCAACTTTGTTAATAATAGTATGATTTGTAGATTTTACATTTTTGCCCATAAAATCAAAACGGTATCTTTAAACTTCTTGAAATTTTGCAATTATATAGACTGACATAAGATATATATGTTCACAAAATTTAATTGAGATCGAATCATAATCAAGTGAGTTATAGCCATTTAAATTATATGGAATTACAACAACGATAACACATGTTTATGGTTCATATAGGGTTTTCCAATAAGAGGTGTTATTTTGATATTAAAAGAAAAATGCCATTTTTTTAAATAAATGTTCGAATGTTTAGTTCTTTATAAAAAAGAAGATATGCCGTTAATAGCAATAACTAGCATTGGGCAAATAGCCACTACGACACGCTTACAGGACCATATCCTCTTCATGAAATTTTCCATAACCAAATCGCAAAGTGGCTACCCTATGTCCTCGATAGCCTCACAAATTTCATCTTTGAGATATTGAATTGACGCTGGGCTATTGGCATAGGCCCTCTTTATCACGTGGCTCCAAAAGAAGAAGTCGCAAGGTGTTAAATCAGAAGATCTATTCAAAATAACACCTCTTATTGGAAAGCCCTATATATATTTAAAATTGACTTAGGTACTTTTATTTTCTTTCAATTTTCATGAAAATTTAAGGAATAGTGTTTAACTTGAACATGTTCAATCGGCCGAGCATTCAGAAAAATCATTTAAGCTAGATTAAAATGGCGGCTGCACTGTGCTTATGAAAGAAACTGCGCATCTTTTGTATAAGTTTGAACGATTTCATATCTAAGTATTGGATGAATAATTCAAGTTATCGATTCACGCCATTAGAAAACTTGCTTCTAACCCTAGGATGTTTACAAAGACCTTCTGGTAGGAGTACTCTCCTGCTTACTCAACTTGTTCTATATTAGCTTCTACCTTTCAGTACACACCAAAAATTTATCAATGGAAATGCGTAAATATTCCCACTCATTAGGACCAACACGATGATTTCTACATCCATCATACATAAACTCCATAAAAAAGTAGCATCCAGAAGCCATAAATCCTAAAATCTTTCCTAGACAAAATCCATAAATAATCTGAAATTGGGAACAGATACCCAAAACATACATGTCAACAAAGTGATCTAAAAAAATAACGCATCTTTACCATGCGCTTATCAAAAGGGAAAAATCATATGATGTACGAACAAAACTATCACCATCTCATGCACTACAAGATCATTAATTTGAAAAAATAACTCGTCTTGGAAGAAATTATTAGAATTTTTGAACAAAACCAATGAGCATCCTGTAGTAAAGAAAAAAATGAATGAATATAGTGCCATACTTCTACATAATAGTAAAATCAAAGAATGAAGTATAGATACTATTTTAAAAAATAAGTGATGATGATGAAGACAAACGAACTGCTGCTACAAGCAAACTAAAATTGAATACTATACTAAATATCAAGAACGCATTACAACCAACATTAAGATCTCTTTCACTGCATCCATAGATTTGAGCAATCAACATATTAATCTAACTGAACAAAATACATTGTCGACGATTCTTAAAGTACTATTGACATGAAACCGATAAAAGCAAACAACAAATTCAAGCAAAAAGAAACTGAAAACGATCAATGTAAATAATAATCAGCCAACTAGAACAGGCGCATCTGTGAATGGACATTTATGAAAACACGTGTCAATGCCGCGCATCACGTTAACCGCTGCCCACGGCCAACACAACAAAAAAACACCGCCTCCATCAAGCAAAACCATATTGCTATGCAATGTACGCCATGCCACTTCTCTTCCACGCTGTAGATTCCGATGCCCTAAAACTCCCGCCGACAGGGAAGTCTATGCGTACGAAACACTACTCTTAACAAGCAAAATCACTTGCACATGCCACGCATCCCCGAGGTCAATTTCCATGCTTAACAGAACTCGCCGCCGAGCAAATCTACACCGCAATCACGATCCTCCGACAAGCGACGCAAATCATTCCGAATCGCCGACAAGGCCGTCCATACTTAAAGATAGGCACCCTTTGATCAGCAACACGGAAATATAACCAAACGCTCACGAGACAAATTTCTACGGCTCATAACATCCGCTTCGGTGAGAACGTACACCTCAAATTACTTCCTCCAACAAGCGACGCGCATCACATCTACAATACCGTCCATCTTTAACCACAGACATCAAACGAGGAGCAAAAACGTACCTTAAGCAAACACCCACTAAGTAAATTCTCATACCTTAGAGCACCCATCGAAAGGCAAGCCCGTCGCCCCTCCATAATGCAAAGTCACCCGAAGCAGCGCCCTCCGTCACCACGCAACCACTCGCGCCATAATAACTTCCAGCACGGCTAGCATGATCAAGCGAATCGGCCATTTCCACACGTGGCCGTCTATCCTTAGCCAAAGACACCAATCGTTGAGCAACGCGTTCCTTATCCAAGCGCCCATGAAGTAAACTTCCATGGCTTAGAATACGCGCTGACAGACAAGTCCATCACCCACCAATATCGCAGTCATCCGTCTATACAAACGCCCGCCGTCACCACGCAGCCAATTGCACCATAAAAAACGTTCAGCACGCCTAATGTGATAAAGTAAATCGCTCGACCCGGAAGCCTCTCAGTAGTGAGATACGCTAGAAACTCTCAAGCCCTATATAGAAGCACTAAGACATAGATGTATATTTACCTAAGACCCATACCTTCTCATCCCTGGCACCCACCTATACCAATCTTATACACATACCTAAGGCCCACATCTACACTAATCTGATACCCTCGCTGCAACCATCCGACACATCCACACCTATCCCGGACTCATGCCTTCTTATCCCAGGAACCTACCTATTCCACCCTAATACACGCACCTACACACTCGAGACACACACCCACATACCCAAGACACAAACCATTAGCTTCAAGCGTCATCAGTTCCAATTTCCGCCACTAGGTGGCGCGCAAAATCAATCTCAATTCGTATGGAAAAGTGAGCCAGAACGTACATTCTCTAGCTACTGTGCATAAAGCGCTGGAAGGTCTGGCCCCCGTTGCATAGGCCAAAGATCAGATAGACGAACTCAAAAAGCCCAAACGGTGTGATAATTGCCATCTTCTGGACATCACTTGGCTCGACTGGAATTCGATGAAATGCTTTCTGTAGATTGATTACAGTAAAGACCTTCATGTCGTGTAGGGTAGCAGTACACTATTTCAGAAATCCGAATGGATATCGATCCGAAACGGTACATACGTTGAGCGCCCGATAGTCTCCGCATGGCCTCCAGTCTCCGTTGGCTTTACGTACCATATACAGAGGACTGCTCTATGTACTCTTGGATGGTCGACAGATTCCCAGTGGCATCAAGTTGTCGAACTCGACTTTTGTAGCGGGGAGTTTGTAGGGAAGAGGACGGCGTGCCTTCACCTTGTCACAATGTGATGCGTCGTCGTCCAGTTAACGTTGCGATGAGTTGCTGTCGATGTGATTTCGGGATACTCTGCTAGAATTGCAGCGTATTCACTTTTAATCGTTACAGACGTTGATGAGTCTGCAAACGGTTGGTCCTTGAATTGGGCTTTCACCTCACCAGCAGTTGCAATTAGTCGTTCGATAAGTTTTTGTGTACCAGTCATATATTGTCACAAATCTGATAATTCGAGTGCTACTTGCGCCGAAACCTTCCAAGAGTCGCGATCCTCTCAACCTCTAAGCCATTCCAATGCGCTCAATTGAGGGCTTTTGAAATGAAGAATTTTCAACAAAATCTCTTCACAATTGATTTCAGGATAATTGAATTTACACGAATTTTGATATTTCAAGTCAAAAAAAAATAAAGTGTCGGTCCATAACCTGATGAGTTTTGAATGAAATGCATATGAAAATGAGTGAAAAAAGCAAAGAATGCAATATATTTTATCTGCTCGATACAAGAGTCAAATATGAGCTGCCTTAAAAGTAAGGATAAAGAGAAAGGCAGCACGAATATATACATTTATGTGTCTTTAAGAGTGCGTGTCTTTTGCAGCGAGTGTAACGTCTACCAAGGTTTGATTTACACTACCGCGATACAATATAAATTAAACGATTTCAAATTCAATCTTATTTGTCGTTTTTTAACACACATAACTAGAGTCAGTCGATCGTCGAGAACATGTGAGTTGCTTAAATGTATAGTTTGTGTTTGAAAGTAAAACTGCAAATTTGGGTAAACTTTACAGACGTTCACCTCAGAAACGTTACGAATATTTGCAAACGTTTTTTGTTAGAAGACAGAATAAACCTTTGGCTATTGAATCAACTCTTTACATTTTGCGAAAAGTTTGTTGCAAAAGTTATTGAATTCAAACAAAATAGCATGTTTTCGTCAAAAAATGTGGTAAATCTCGTAAACTACTTAACGTATCAAGTTAATTTAAGCTACTTTTGTTAGATATAAATTATTAACATTGAATTAACTCATCAAAAATTTAAAAAAGTATTTTGCAAAAAATTTCCTAGAACAAAATGTGGAAATTTGACACAAATCTGTGTGCATGCATGATATTTGTTCAGTGTGTGCAAATTACACATTTTGTTCTAGTAAATTTTTTGCGAAAATCTTTTTTAAATGTTCGATGAGTTGATTCAATGTAAATAATTTAAATCTAGCAAATATAGCTTAAATCAACTTGGTGCGTTAAGTAGTTTCCGATATTTACTACATTTTTTAACGAAAACATGCGATTTTGTTTGTTTTTTGTAATTTTTGCGACAAGCTTTTCGCAAAATGTAATGAACTGGTTCAATAGCCAAAGGTTCATTCTAATTTTTATTTAAAAAAAAAATGCAAATAGTCGTAAGGTTTCTGAGATGGACGGCTATAAAGTTTACCCTAATTGGCAGTTTGACTGGGGGCTGCGTCTTAAGCTATTCTTCAGATAAGTGGCCCTTTCGGATTGACATCTCTCCATGGTGTCGAATTGGCAGAAGTTGCGTTGCTGGTAAACGATCTATATTCTTTCTAAGTCCGGGTTTCCGAGGTAGAAAACTGCTCTCAAGGCCATGCCATAACCTGGGGTGAGATGCACCTTGTACTCACTTCTCGCTTTTCCTTCACTGTTATTTCCGCACAAATTAGAGTTGAAAATGCGTTAATTCTAATACTATATCCTTGTAGTGAATGGTAGATGCATAAAAATGTCGGTAAAGGACTGCAGCGATGGTCTGATGTTCGGCGAAAGAGGATGGTAATATCAGCCGAGATTGGCCTTGTCTGGGGACGCATGAATGCGCTGGCAGGCTAGCGTTGCGGTGTCGTGGGGCGGGTTCTTTCTTCCACCATAAGGACTCACTACAAAAGAATTTCGCATTTACGAATTCTCGGATCTCAGAAAATGTCCACCGAAGTCGAAAAATGGAGGTAATTAACTGAGGGTGGAAATTGCTTGTTCAGAGAACAAGTTGAAACGGGTAAAAACAAACAGACTTGCGGATACTTTGCCATTACCGACGATCCTTATGGCCTGTAAATAAGAGTTGGGCAACCGGATGGATGTGGTGTCCCCTCGCAACCGCCCAACCGGATCAAGATCCAAATTTTGACGTGGCCATATATTTCCCGTTTGAGTGGAAAACTCATACAAACATTCTTTGCATGAGCCTTCCCATCAACGAGGAATATAGATGTGACCAATTTATGTCATAGAATTATGTGATCGGGTCACATAACCCTATGCCATAAAAAGGGCACGCGAGCGAAACTAAGAACAGGTGGAGCGCGCCTGATCATGCGGAAAGCCTTCCATGATGGCGGGTCCTATACCCGGTCAGATAGAGCGAATGGAAAGACCGCAGGGTACGTTTAACAATCCATTTTTATTCCCTAAAAGCGTTTAACAAAAATTGACCATAAGCTTTTCTAATTTTCTTTTGTCGTATAAAAGCACAAAAAATGTTCGTTTTTGTATTTTACTTATATTAATTTTACTTTATCTTTATTTAAATATGTACTTTTATTTAGTGTATTGATTGCATTGTATTGATTCTACTCCGTTCTAATGCAAAGCAAAGCATACTAATTAGAGGTAACTTGAATTTTTTGACAATACTTCCAATTTACATAGGATAAAATCAGAAACAGATTTTTATATCAATTTTTTCCCCATTTTGGAAATTAAAAAATTGTTTTTCTTTATAGAAAATTAAGTAACCGAAACAACATTTAATATAATATAGTGAATAAATTTTTATGAAAAAAGGTAAAACAAAAAGCGAATGGGGACTCACCTACATCCACGCCGGGCGGCCACTGATGATGTGGTGAGATTGCTATATGAAGAAATTAAGAACGCAACAACACTCGTGACTATACTAAGTAAACTTGAAAGTATGTAGAAAAAAATTTGGTATTTTGTTTAAACTTTTGTGGGTAGTCTCTCCTCTAAATCCAATTTTGAATAGTTCTTATGATAGTCAATGCACCTTAGATAGGCTTCAAGTAAATTTGCGCGTTGGTTTGAATTGAGTTCATGGCAACCTGTATACTTAATTTTTGTAACATCTAGTCGTGCATGCTGTACTAACTCAAATGGATTTAAAATGCATCTTTCAAGTGGCGAATATCGAAGATCATTTATCGCGTTTCAAATGCCCCATTCAACTCCAACATTAGAAACACGTTTTGTATTAACATTGTTGGCCTTTTCAAGGAGATTCTTGTTTATGTTAATGCTGATTAATTCTTGTTTTGAGTTAATAACCAAAAAATGCACGAATGTAATCATTCCAAACACTTGTAGGTTTCCAAGATTAACAATACACAATTACTGTGTTATAAAGTCCGCTCTGTCCCAAGTGGCTTTTGAGTTTGCTTCGCAATGTAAAACATAACGCATCTATTTTGCTCTAATAGTTGTAGCAAATTGAGTGGCTTTAAACACACGATTACTGTCCATAGGTCTTCCTTCAAAGTCTCCTTGTATTGAGCGCCACAACTGTAGTTTAATAAGTGGCAAAACAATGCCAGAAAACTCCTCAAAAACTTCTGTATTGTTAAACCATTGGTACCAATGCATGATTATGTCCATTGACTTCTTGTACTTCCGTGCCCAACCAATTTGGTTCCCAAACAAGAATAACATTTATGATTTCTTCAGAATAATCAATGTTCATGTACATCACCGCATATAATTAGCGGTGCTTCCAAAACTATCATATAAGATTCCGTGGTCCAGTAAATTATATGACGGTAGAACTTCAAACGTTCGAAACTCCCGCAAAACAAATTCACGTTCGGATTGAGATTTGTCGCCATGTATAGCACCACTTCGTACACCAAAGCTCCGAATATAACGCGAAGTGTGATCTACTCGACATTTGGTCTCCGTAAAAATAATAACTCTCGCGGAATTATCGCTTTTATATGAGCTAGGAGCAGAGCAAATTTATTTTGCTATCTTTCCATACACTTGTCCGCGACTTTTTCGCTAACTTTTCACTGTCTCTCCCCTAGAACGGCACTGATTCGAGCAAATCACGTCGCACTTTCATGACCACTGCGGATTCCCGTCCTCGACGTGCTTGCTGTCACGATTCTGAGCAGACTCCCGTCTTATTCCCTCCACAGCTGATTCTCCCAGTCACAACGGTGGTTTTTTCTGCCCAAGCAAGTTTTTCTTCTGCTTGTCCGTCGTCCACCGTAGTGTCACGTTGTTACGGTGGACGAAGACGGGCCTCATGCTCAGCTGCTTTGCATTACATTTATTGCTTAGCTGCTTTAAATGTGATGCGAATGAAGTGGGCACATTCATGTTGATATCATGTTGTAGCGATAGAAGAACTATGTGTCGTAGAAGCCTCATGACGGGTGATGGTGTAGTTATTTGTGACGGTGGCGGAGTAGCAGATACCTGATTGGCTGTAATTTGACCGCTTGGCTCAACTTGTTGGCTTTGTTGATTTGTTTCTGTACTTTTTTGGTCGTCCATTGTCTTTTCTGACATTGGATCCAAGAATTACAGCCGTTCAGATAGATTGTATACATTTTCAATGAAACTTGTATCATATTTGGATGGTTCGAGTTGAATATGTCGCAAAATTTATTCCATATACATCAAGGGTTTTAGTTGCATTCCATAATCCCACATACGTAAACCCAAGAGATATTTTTCGTCATTTAATGCACATGCATACTAGTATTCATAAATTCCGTCATTATAATTGCTTCGTTTGTTGCAAATTCCCTAAATATTTTATGCTGTGATGAGCCCAATAGGACAAGTCTTATTGCATTGGTGGAATTGGACATGAGTGTTGATTCCTGATTAACAGAAGAATAACGTCCAAAACCTACTGTGCCATTAAATAACAAACTTGGGCGTCTTGAAATTTTGAATAGGAGATGGGAAGGTTGTCGAGCAGTGTGCTAGTGTGATTGCTCGATTACTACAGCCTTTTCAATTACTTGTTCTAGCTTTACGCGAACGCAACTCCACACCAAGAATAATCTCTCAACTTGCCGATGATTGTACGTCAAACCGTTAGCCGACGCCAAACACGAAAAACGAAGCCTCAACGTCTCGTGGTGTTTCCCGGACAGATATTTGTCATTCCGACGCTTGTTGGACCGATTGGGGTTGCCAGATACTGAATGCCAGATCCCTCTCCGAGACCAAGCCGTAAATTATAACAGAACGTAATGCGATTGGGCGGATGACCACTTGGCCAAAGCATGGTACTGACCATATCACCTTCTCTAGTGCCGATACATTTGACCAAGATAATGAAGAAGCGAGGGGCTTTAGGCTAAATACAAAAAAAAAATGTTTTCCTCGACAGGTTTAGTGAATTTTTACTGCTTTTAGCGCTTCTAGAAGAAATCGCTTAGTTCTTCTAGGCCAGTATATCTTTTATATTCTTACAAATTCTGTAATACTTACCACAGGATCAGTTACGGTACCAAGAAATATACCAAAGCCATCGGCAGCTAATGCTAGTGTGATAACTGCTAACGAGAATTTCATGAATCTGTCCAATTCAAGGGGTTGGCTGGTTGCGATGTAAATTATAGAAGTGAAAGTCAATGAAAAAATAATCTGAAAAGGATGCTCTATGTCATTATCATCATTTCAATAAATGATTTTACACTAACGTGTATGGGAGTCGTTGTTATTAGCGTTGCTGCATAATAAGTTCGCAACTTATACCAGCTGTTGAATGTTTCCTTTTTGATGACTGCAATCTCCAAAGGAACTAAAAGCCAAAAGAATAAATATTAAAAGGAGCGAGTGTCGATTTTTTCTTACATTTTAAGACTCCAGGCATTAGTGTTGTATACCATATGTACAACACTGCTAGGATGGGCAAAGTAAGGTTGCTGATTGATTTTGAGGCATTCACTCCAGAATCACCGAACATCATTCCTATGATTATTGCACATAATATGTGACAAGCAAGTTTTAAATGCGTAACTGTCTGTGAAAATCAATATTAATGTGTTTTAGTTGATGATGGAAAAATTTCTTACCCAATCTCTGTAGAGTTGCATTTGACACCTTCCAATTAGTATCCAGAGTTTCATCCACTCTGGAGGCGGCTTTATACACTCATTGTACGAGTACTTAATTGTTTTTAAAATTGTTCGCTGTTCATAATCTAATTTGAATTTATGAATTTCACCATTACATAATTTATCCATACTTTTCGTAGCCTCAACTAATTTTTTTGTATAGTCACCGTACTCTTTGTTAGTCACCTCCAACACTATGAAAAAAATAAAAGTGTTTTCAGTAGATTTGTAAATTTTTAAGGGATTTCTTACAAAAGTCAGCAGGATTGTGGTATTGTGGGCAATGTAAATCAATTGTATGGAGAAATGATACTGTTTTGTTAGGAGGACCACGATATACGCAATTTCCTTCGGCAAGCACATAAATATGAGAGAAGGCATGGAAAACCGCTGCTGATGGTTGATGAATGGTACACACTACAGTCCGGCCTTCTGATGAAAGTTGTCTAAGCAAGTTAACGCATTCGGTGGCGGCTGAGCTATCAAGACCTCTAGAAAAATGGAAGGAAATTTGAGCGTTTTTATAAAGAAATTTTTTTTTTAAATCAAAAATAATAATTCCTGACAATGACCGGAATTTCCTTAGCAAAGAGCAAAAACCTATATATTATTTTTGGTCTTTTTGAGATATGATAATCATCATAACCCATAATTAGCTTCACAATCTAGCCAACATGACTTTCTGTTTTCTCCAAGCACTTCCTTTTTAAATGCATTCCTCAAATTTTGGGGAGATTTCTCAAGGTTTCTTCTAATTATAAATTCAATACAACTCACGTGGTTGGCTCATCGAGAAACAAAACTGGAGGATTATCGAGTAATTCAAGCGCAATCGACAGTCTCTTCCTCTGGCCTCCGGATAAATTGGAGCATTTTGTGTTTTTTGTAGGTTTTAAGCCAAGAGTTAACAATATATTTTCAATCTGAAATGAAATATCACAGTAAAATAGTCTTTAAAAATATGGTGACCTGATTTTTCTTACTCACAAGTACATGTTTTTTCTTAACACTTAAAGAATGATTGGAAATTTTTAAGTTAGCGGCAAGAAGCATAATTTCTTGTACTGTAAACCATGGAAATAAATTATCCTCTTGTAGAATGTAGCTGCAAATTTTTGAACTGATCTCCCTTTTATCACCAAAACATACTTCACCTTTTACCCCTGAACGGCTGAGAAATTAAAAAATTAGTTAAAGACTAAGCTGTAGAATTTGAATCGTTAATTACATGAAACCTGTTAAAATATTCAAAAGTGTAGACTTTCCTGCTCCAGATGGTCCCATGATAGCTGTCAGTTCACCAGATCTAAACTCCCCAGAGATTTTTTTGAGAACATGCTTTCTTTCTGAAAATTCAAAAATTGAGTTTAGAATGTTATTAAAATTCCATTTGTAAGAATAGGGTTATTATTTTTCCTCAGCTTTAATTTATCTTGGTAAAAATATACATTAAAAAAAATAAAATTCTATGCTAAAACACTGGTGGTACATTTATGCATGCAGTGGTAGCAACGTAAAGGTATTAATTACATTATATTGTAAATCTAGTTGTTCTTGAATAAACTGTAATTCATTGTGTTTCGATTACATTTGAAGAATAAATAAGTTATACTTCATTGCTGAAAAACACTACTTTGTATGTCTCATTTTCTACTACATTGAAATAGGGTATAGGCTCAGGCACATTGTCGATGTTTAATAAGAATAATTAGATTGTAAAATAGTAATAAACTTGATAGACTATTTGTGAAATTCATGCTCAATGTGTTGAATAGAAAATGGTGAATCTAGCCGAGGGGGTACCGCTTCTACCTGGATGCTCCACTCTCAGTAGAGATTGTAAATGTTCGGAATGCGGACGAAATTGTCTCGCGTCCTGTTCGCGTTAATCGAGTCCGGTCAGTCGCGGTTTTCATAGCTCATTCCTTCATGTAGGAAAAACTCACTATTCGTGTCCCTGTCTTGAAGGGGGTAAAATGGACAGACCGAATGTGATATTGATAACCGCTTATATACTTACATTTTATTGTTTTTGATAAAGTTGTATTTGTAGTTCGCCCCTAATGGCCACCTTAGTAATTTAATACTATTTTCTTTCAGATACATTATAACATTATAAGGAAAAAGATGCCCACCGAAATAACCCCAGAGAGGAGAAAACTTAAGTTGGACGCTGGACAAACACTTCTGTATTCAATATGTCATTAGGACATGGACGAGTTATTCAGCCAGACGTTGTCTTGTGTTCATCATCTCCACCAAATATGTATGGACCAGTTACGTCAGACATCGTCAACTTGCCCTCTCTGCCAACAACCCCTAGAAACAACAACCGTCGAGTCAGCCCTAAAAGCGGGCTCAGCCAATCGAATCCACTGATTACGCTCATTGACAAAGATGGAGCAGGAGCGCTACGACCCGTTGGACCTACGATTCAATCCTCATCGTCGATTTCCGAAACGGACCAGCTGCTGGTCATCATGCAGACGATGGCTGCCAGTATGGAGCAAATGAGGAAACAATTGAAAAAGCTATTTGTCGCACAACTAGAGGCCCAGCCTCCTATCTTATCGTCAAGGGTAGATAATACGGAAACCGCAGAGCTTCCCCTAACACTAGCTAGTGACTCAGAACCTCCAAAGCTCAGCGGAGTGATGAACCCAATGGCCCTAGAATACAGGCCCAGAGTAAGTGTTTCAACTTCACCACCGCACCACCGGGATAACACGCGTGCCTGGAGCCCTGATCGACAAGTGTTTGAACAGAAAGATCCTAACCGTGAGTCAATGCCTTGGCACGTGTGGGATCTCCCGCCATCAACTTGGCCAGAAGGTCGTCGGTTAGGAAGGTCCACGCACCGAGATGAGACGGTGCCACGACTACCCAGCTGCAATCGTAATCGTTCACCGTACGCTCTTCCACCATCTAAAGTGGCACCCATGATAACAGCTGGAAGTTGGCGTTTTTGGGTCAGGATGACCATGCGACCATAAGTGCCTTCTTACGAAAGGCAGAAGATATGACGTCGTTGAACCTGGGAGAAAAAATGCGGCTAGTTATCAGATGTGCCCAAATGTTGTTCACTCCAAAAGCTGTCCGATGGTTCTGGCGTTTCATCGACAGATTTCTAACAAACAATTGGGAGAGTTTGAGGCATGCCACACTACGGGAATGTAAACCAGTAGAGAGCGACGGCATATTGAAACAAAGGTTACAACTGGCTCAGGGAATAGTGGGCGACTGCTAAAAAGCTCTATGCTGCTTATTGAAACAATAAATGAGCACCATACTGGAGGCAGGGTTCTTGAGTCTCATTTGAGAGAGAACCAGGCTGGAGTTATGAGAATGATTGCTCTTTGCTTCTCGCTACAACGCATATGCGCTTCCCACTTCAGCATAGGAGCTAAAAGCCGTGCAATACTCCCTGCGGTCAACACTCCAAAACAAATTCTTTAACCGTCGGGAGCAACCGGAATGATGCACAGTGGATGAGCTCGAACACAATGTGCCTGTCCTACCCAAGCCACCTTGTCTCGTACCGGCCTTAATGGACAGCGCTTCGGAGACTGTATCTCTATCACACACGGAGCTGGACAAATTCCATCAAACAGAAGTCCACAAACTGGCACTTAAGATACGACTCGTATTGGAACTACCAGCAGACGGGACATTGCTTTATCGCATGCCAGACAGAGGCGAGCATCTTTCGTTTCCATTGTAGACAGCCAGATACATATGTGCAAATTTGAGCGAATTGCAAGAAGCCAAAAAACTTGCAGGTGAGTGCCCACGAAAGCTAGCAGTACGCAAGATACACCCAGTAACGGAACATCACCCCGTTCCGTCTACTAACAGTTCCACTATGACAAGCCCTTTGCCAGAAAATACTCTAGATACAAACGCACTGACACCTTTGCTGGTCAATGATGCTGCAGATGACACATATCTTCTGAAGGCCTCTTCGAAGATATTTTTGAATCGATCACCTTTGGTACCGTCTGAAGAACCCCAACAGCTACTGATTCGTGCATTGAAAGCATATCATATTAGGTTGCAGGAATATCGTGCGGCACGAGAGCTGATTTTTGCTTCAGAAGAGGTCAACCCACGCTAGCACAAGACTTAACAGTCAACTCGTCGTTGGAGGAGCTTTCGTAAGAAATTACACATCTGCCATCAAATTGTAAATGCATACAACATCTCAGAGGTTTCCGAGAATGACACCAGACTTTACGCACTAATCAAAGTGTTGGGCGAAATCGCTGTTGCGTTAATTGACACGGATGCAAGTATTGCTTATATAACATCGAGCCTCGGTTCAAAGGCGCTGCATCAACACCATAAGTTGGTAAGACTTTGGCACTCTAACATCAGCACAGCTGACAACACCAACCATTCTATCAAGGGTACATTGACAACATCCATCACGTTTAGAGGTTAAAGTATTTTTCATCATCCCCTCGCTAACATCGTGTACCTCAGCGTCGATTTGGTCCAACGATTTGGTTTGGCCACAGGTTTATTCGTGGATTCACACTTTAACACTAGATATATCCATGAACTTACATGTCCAACAAACACGAATTAACTCCTAACCAGTCACAATGCCTGGAAGCATCTATCGTTGCTTTTCCGTTTTACACTACGCAATGCGTAGGCCGCACTACACAAGTTTCAAATGTTATTGACGTTGGTGATACCAAGCCACTAAAGCAGAGGCACAATGCCACCTCACCGGCATTAAATTACGATAGTCCCATCAAGAAAGATTTGGACAACCTGCGTTACAATTCAGACAACAACAATGAGTTGAGGCCAACCATCGTAACCCAACAAACACAGTTACCTGATTTGAAAGTGGTCGACGGCTATATTTACCGACGTATTTAATACGCAACCGGTGACTCGTTGCAGGAAGAAGAGTCTTGGAAGCTTTGGGTGCCAAGGGAGATGACTCACAATCTGATCCTTCATGCACATGACCATCCTGTAAGTGCCCACGGCGGCTACGGTTAGACCCTTCGGCGCCTTCAAAAATACTTCTTTGGGCCTAAAACTTCATCTCAGCTCAAGGAGTTTGTAAACGCCTGTAAGGCCTGTAAAAGCACTAAAGCTCCTAGCTAGCGTCTTTGACCTCCCATGAGCCAACTTAACGTTTCGGACTGCGTATTCTAACGTCGATATGTAGATTAACTCGGTCCATTTCCTCGTTCTTCTATGGAAAACGTTGAAGCTATCGTTACTCTAGATCAGTTATCGAGGTTCCCGTTGGTGGAACTTATTCGCAAATTCATGACTTTACTCATCATGAAATTCTTAAAAAGCCGAGTATTCCTTGTGTTTGGTATTATAGAAAGCTTGTAATCGGACAACAGAGTGCAGTTCTGATCTCGACAGTTTAAGAGTCGACTCGAACAGTACGATGTCAAACACCAACTGACGCCAATATACTCTTCTCAATCTAACGCATCAGAGTGGTTGTATCGCACTATTTTAGCTGGGATCCATTCCTTTGTCCACCCAACTCAAAAGAATTGGGACTACAGATTGTCCGGCATTATCTGCGCACTGTGGTTGTCTTATCATTCTGTCACGAGAGTGTCGCCTTACTTTGCCATGGCAAATTGTACAGGCTATTGCAGCCGTTAAAATGTTTGGAAGATTCCGTCATTGCGCTGGAGCCCCACGAAATTTTAGGCACTGTCCGTCAAAAAATCAGACGGAAGATAAAGAAAGAGGACGTGCAAATGAAGAGCATTATAATCTAAAATCCCAACCGTCCAAGTTTAGAGGAGGGGATGAAGTCTTTCGTTGCGATTTCCCCCAAAGTGACGCAGCTGGTATCTCACGGATCTGTCTAGCTAAGAAATAGGTATATACCAAGCAAAAGATCTGTGACGACAGTTTAAGTATATACGTCTGTTCTTTCCGTCCATAGTTAGTTTCGAAGGCATTCAGTCTTTGCTCCCTATTCTTGTTCTGAACACAATCGGTTATCCACCTGAGGGACTTTCAGCTCCTTTTTCCCAATCCCGGTCTCCTTAGGATTGCGAGAAAATTAGTTGCCTTGTAGTAATCGAGCAGCCCGCCTAGGCAAACTGTTCGAACAACCTTCACGAAAAGAATCAATTTCATTATAATAGTAACGCAATGAGTTTCAGAACAATCCAATACGAAACTTAATAATATTAGCAGTACTTCTTCTTCTTCTTCTTCTTAGCACTACAGCCCCGCTCGGGCCTATGCATCCTGCAAACAGTGCCTCCAACTGTCTTGGTCCATTGACTAATTCTGAAATCCAAGCAACGATGAACTGTCCGTCGACCGAGTCAGACCAGCACTTCCCCACTGGCCTCCGGCCTTGAGTTCTCCCAATGAATACCTTCTTGGGTATCCGTTGTTCGTCCATACGATTCATGTGGTTAGCCTTTTGCAGCTTCCGCAGTGTTACAATCGTTGAGACCTCCAGTTTGTGAAAAATTTCATACAACTCATGGTTGTATCGAATTCGCCATTGGTCCCCGTCTAGCTTCGCTCCGAATATTCGCCTCAGGACCCGTCCCTCAATAAATTTGCGAATGCTTGGATTAGGGTCTATGTTCACACCTATAGCATAACACAGGTCTTATTACAGATTTGTATACTTGGAGCTTTGTTCTCCTTTGTATGGAGCTGGTTTTCAAGATCGTCAATACTGAATAAAATATTTTATTTGCGAGCTAGATTCTTCGGCGTATTTCGTCTCTTTCATTGCCCGTTTTCGTTATTTTGGCACCTTAATACACAAATTCGCTAACATTCTCAATACTGTATTCGCCAAGTGTAATATTTTGTGTATTTGAGATATTTTTCCTCGACTGCGTCATGAACTTTGTTTAATTTTCATTTCATCAGGAAGAGTTCTTTGGCAGTTGTTAATGACCGCGATATAATGTTGATGTCGTCCGCATAGGCTACTACTTGGCTTGACTTGTATAGTAATGTACCTCGCGTATCGACAGGTAGCTTCCGTATGACGTACTCCAGAGCCAAATTGAACAGCAATGGGGCCAGCCCATCTCCCTGCTTTCGTTCGATATTTGTGTCAAAGGCATCGGTGAGTTGGTTATTGATGCGGACTTGGGAGGCTGTCGACGTTATTGTCATTTTGGTAAGAAGGACTAATTTGGCTGGGATTCCAAAGCAAAGCATTATTGGGCACAGGTTGTTACGATCAATACTGTCGCATGCTTGCTTGAAGTCAACGAATATTTGGTGTACGTCTATGTTGAACTCCCAGCATTTTTCAAGTACCTGCTTGACTGTGGACGATTGGTCTGTTGTTGATCTACCTGCCCTAAAACCACCTTGATACTCCCCAATAATACTATTGCCGTATGATCCGATTTTATTTTCTGAGATTTTAAAAAATATTTTGTACGCCGTACAAACTAGTAATATGCTTCTATAATTTTCGCACTGTAGCTTGTCACCTTTTTTTGTGGATAGGGAATATAATTGATTGGCTCCACTCTTTCGGCATGGGTTCTTGTTGCCAAATGTACTGGGTGACTTTATGAACTGCTTAATGAACACTACTGCCACCATATTTGATGAGCTCCACTAGAATCTCATCGATGCCCGGCGCTTTATTAATCTTTTGGGCTTTTATGATGGAACAAACTTCATCCAGAGTTGGCACGGCCAATGGAAGCTCTCCGTAGACATCTATAGGCTCCGATGTCCTGTAGCTGTGCGGAGGATTAAGGAGGTTCTTGAAATATGATACCCATCTTTCCTAAATCTTGGTTACATCAGGGATTATATTGCCACTGTCATCACGACAGAGCGTTGTTTTGGGCTGATAACCACGTTTCAGGCTTTTCACTACTTTGTATGCTTGTCTTGTGTTGTTGCTCGCTAAACTTACATCTATACTTCTATTTATTATTTTCTTTTCTTAGTCCTAATTATCTAATTCGCTACTCTTCGAAGATTTTCATAGTGTGCTCTCTTCGCACTGGTTTTCCTACCTACATATTCTTTGTACGCCTGATTCTTTTTATCTAACGCATTCTGGCACTCATCATCGAACCAATCATTCCTCTTGCGCCGGGGTTGATGTCCGATCGTCTGTTCTGCCACAGTCCTGATAGCCACTTTCACTTCCGTCCAGAGCTCGTTGCTCGTCTTTAACGATGCGTCTGATAAGATGGGAGCCAGCTGGTTGTCGAGGGTCTCCGTTAAATGTTTGGCTACAGATACCGTTTGGAGCCTTTCGATGTCAAATTTTTGTAGCGGGCTGGTCTTCACTGAATATGCCTTTGACAACTGATATCGATAGGTTAATTTGATCAAGTAATGATCTGAAATACAATTGGGTCCTCGGTATTTACGGACGTCAAGTATGCTCGAGGGCCAACGTTGTTGGAGTAGTACTATACTAACCCGAAAGCACCGCCGTTATCACCGCTACCATCATTGATGAAATGTTTCTCGAATCAATTGAAACTTTCTTGTACTCAATGAGCGTACAAGAAAGTTTCAATTAATTAACAATAATGTTGAGATCAACAAAATTACAAATTTACTTGTCTCAGCTCATTTTAAAAGCGATCGTAAAAAACCTGGAACTATATTTCTAAATCAGTTCAGAAAATCGTTAACAAAATAAGTAAATAGAGGTATGACCAAACAATTGGAAATGGCAACACCAGTGCTACGTGAATGAAATCGAGCAGGAAGATGAGGTAGAGAATTCGTCAAGTGGAATGGGAGATGGGTTGAGACTTGATCCGTACCGGTAGAGCGCGAGCAGCAAGGGATTACAGAATTTACGTATGTCTAGTTCGGGTCACGCTACCTTTTTATTATCTATTTTATTTATGTAATTAAAAAGAACTACATCGCTTTTGTCTCATTTCTTAATACAAACTAAAGTGAAAAACCTATCGAAAGTGCACACTCATAGAGAAACAAATAGTTTACCACTGATAAATTCTCGGGAAAAGATAACAAAGAAGTGCACGCGAGTGAAGCCCGCTTGCCCCCTTTTGTGAGTGGTGCCAATACGTACGTGTTGTGTACTGTAGTTAACTTAAAAATTCCAATTGAAAATTTAATGAGGAATTTTAACAAGTTCAAACTAGTGTTGTTTAAGGATTTCACATAATTCTGGGTGGAATTATTTTTTTTTTAATCTGTCTGCAAAATTTCACACACAAAGTCCCCACCAAGTAAACGTCGTCACAGTGTGCACAGTGATTGTCGACCATTTGACTCAGTGGCACGTGAGTCTGATCGTCGTTTTTGCATTATTTTCTTTGTGCGAAGAAGCACGTTCGTGTCGTTCCATTGCGCGAACGCTAAAATATATTCCCATAATAAGTGCACACTGTGCTCTACTTTGTTCCATAGTACTTGCTAATTCGCTGAAACGAAGGTCTCACTTGTTCGATTAAGTGACAAAGCAGTCATTGGTCCCGTCTTGTTTGCATATTATGTAAGTTTGAAGTAAGCGCAAAAAGCCAGCAGTACAGTACGTGCAAAAAGTGTCAGTTGCACAATCAGTGAGACCAATCAAAAACGGTATACGCTCTAGCCGATTGCAATTTGGACGCTTGAATCAATTGTTCAGATCGTTTCTGAATGATTCCCGCTACCACGTGCTCACAGTTTTGACATGGCTGTTTTAAATGTGCCTAAGTGATAAATGAAGAATACTTCCTCGTCTCAAAAAACTTACGTTTGAGTGCGCATAACGAAATAAATGATCTCAAAAGTTTGAGAGTGTGCCCGAGGCAATATGTTAACTGTAGAGAAAGTAAGATCACAATATGTTGACTGTAGAGAAAGTAAGATCACACCTGGTTTAATAATATAAACATTTTAAGCTGTGACATCGTAAATCGGAGCGCGGCACTCAATAAAGAGTTTGATGTGCGTTATTGCTGGAAGACGATAGGTTATCGATATGAGTGTGTTTTCTTTGCCAAGAAACGATAAAGTCTTATTCATATTCAACACTATTTTCTGATTTTGTGAAAAATCATATTTGCGATTCATGAAGGGAAAATTTTTTTTTAAGTTTGCAGGCCCCTTACCCACCCTAACAACGAGCGCTCGTCAGAAGAGTGGGTAAGTACTCTTTTTGTCTCGATATTTACAAAGAAAATTAAATAATTTCACATTTTTATAATTGAAATCAATTTGATGTACTTATTTGCATATCAATATTATCTAAAAAAATTATATATATATATATATATATATATATATATATATATATATATATATATATATATATATATATATATATACATATATATATTTATATATATATATATATATATATATATATATATAAATATTTTATATATATAATCTATAAATTTAATATTTATATATATATATATATATATATATATATATATATATATATTATATATATTATCTATAAATTTAATATGTATATACATATACATATATATATATATATATATATATATATATATATATATATATATATATATATATATATATATATATATATATATGTCCATTTTATGCTTGGGAAAGTAAAGCTAAAAACACATAAAATATTCAGATGGAAACAAAGTGTTTTATTTAACATTAAGATTGAACGTTGGCATTGTACGTGAAACACAACATCATTCAAATGTCCTCCCCGGGACCTCTTACAGTCCTCAATCCGTTTAAGGTAATTTTCAATGACTTTTCGGCACATTTCCGCCAATATCTAGGCCATAACTTCGCGAATATTGGTTTTCAGTTGCTCAAGATTTTGAGGATTGTTTGCGTAAACACGGTCTTTTGCATAGCGCCATAAAAAGAAAGCCAAAGGTGTTAGGTCGCAGGATCTTGCGGGCCAATTGACATCACTCAATCACGAAATTATGCGTCCTGGAAATTCCTCTTCCAAAAGTGCTCGATTAGCCTGTGTTGTGTGGCTTGTGGCTCCGTCCTGTAAGAACCACATGTTCTCCAGATCATAATCTTCAATTTCTCTCCAAAAATAATCGGTTAACATCCGTCCATAGCGGTCAGAATTGACTGTTTTCAAAAAAATACGGGCCAATAACACCACCAGACCATAATGCACACCAAACGGTCACTATTTCCGGATGCAAAGGCCTTTCTACGATGACCTGAGGATTTTGAGAGCCCTATATGCGGCAATTCCGTTTAATTACATAACCACTGAGCGAAAAATGAGCCGCATCACTAAAGCAAATTTTGTTCGAAAAATCGTTATCAATGGCTTGTTGTTCAATCACCCAATTCGCATACATTCTGCGTTGTGTATGGTCTTGAGGCTTAAATTATTGAGTGAGTTGGATTTTATACGGATGGAGATGCAAATCCAAATGCAAAACCCGCCACAATGAGCCGTAAGACAAGCCCAAATGTTGAGTACGTCGAGGAATCGACGAATTCGGGTCTTCCTGCACACTTTGAACAACGACAGCGATATTTTCAGCAGAACGAATGTTGCGATGATGCACGGGCCTTGCAATATCGATAACCGATCCAGTCTCTCAAATTTACTCACTGTGTTCGAAATTGTTTGCTGTGTAGGCTGATTCTGTCGATCGTAATTGGCTCGAAAGTCCCTAAATTTTGATACAGCAGAATCACCATTATTATAATAAAATTTAATAATTTTAACGCATTTTGCGAACGTTAAACGATCCATATTTCTAAATGGCAAACCATGAACTAATAAAAACACGCTTTGAATGACATTTGATTTTGACGAATGTCAAATGGCAGGGTTATACTTTCCCAACCACGATATGGATAACCCTATATATATATATATATATATATATATATATATATATATATATATATATATATATATATATATATATATATCATCATCATCTCCGTCCCTATAAAACCTTGTCAGGCCTCGGAGTATGTCCAAAGTTCACGCCATCGGGTTGGTGGTGTAGGTTTGGTTATCCCCATAAGGCTTGTGTCAAATCTCGTATGGCCTCCCTGCCCAGCAAAGATAACCATGAGACCAAAAAGGCGACTACGTACACGAACGGAGATAGCGGCTCCGAGGGGAGACCCAATCAAAAATAAAATAAATATAAATAAAAAAAAATGCAATAAAGTAAGTAAAAGTGTCCACAACTGCAAAGCTGCAGCCAAGATCTTAACAGCGCAAGGAGAGCGGTACCAATGATGACGAATACGATGACAGTAAAGATAGAGGAAAAACAGAGATTAGCGGACTGCCTTGTTCTGACTGAGATTCCTGCGGCGTTCAGGTGCAGCGAAAAAAATGATGTGAATACCGAATTCCTACAAAGGAGGAACATGAAATTCTGCAGGACTCACAAGATATGAAATATGAAGAACATCGAAAATTTGATAGTTAATGTTGCGTTCACAACCAAAACAACGCAAGCGAGGGTCTTAAATCCCGAAATAGTAACAAACCACCGCAAAGTCCACGAGTGATGACGATAGGCAAAGAAAGCAGTGACCAGACAAATAAAGCGCCGTTGTGTGATTTCACCGTGACCGTCGAAAATGTGGCTGAAGTACTGTACTCGGGAAAGGAATCCGATAACCTTTCCCAAGAAAGGAGGTCGCAAAGTACAATTGCCGCCAGGCGACATCAAGAAGAAAGACTAATCCAAAAAGTGGGAGACGTTCTGAAAAGAAGAGAACCAGACAGCTGAAGGAGAGCAGAAGGCTTGAAAAGCGCTGAGGACTAAGCCTGAAGGGCACGCGCAGATAACTCCACCTCCAAACATCGATAAAAGAATGACTTCAAGCCCAATCGAAGGATATTGAAATATAAGAAGGAAGGAATAGACATTTGATAGGCGTGGAGTGCAAGATCAGGGGCAAAGGAACTCCTTCGAAAAGTGCCAGAAAATAAAATTTGCATAGACGCCCAGTAAGAAAAAAGACCTAATGCGAAACAGGAGAGAAAAAGTCCCAACGAAGAGGCTGATCCTACGCAGTAGTGCTGCGTGATATTAGGAGAAACTCAAGACCCAAAGATACAAGCACTGCTATTTAAGCAACACAACCAACGCAGTTCGACCAGTGGAATTCTGCACAGAGGCTTCTGCGATCCAGGAAAGAAAGTCCTCGGCAAAAGTGCAACCATACCCTCTCTCAAACCGACCTGGTTCCATTTGTCAACCGATTCAAGCATCGGCGCAACTATATTATCCGGGGTGAGCTCTCCCATCTCCCTGTATAGAGCTCTTTGCAGCCTGACCCATTTTGTGGACACAAAAAATGTGTGGCAGGCATTGTCCTCCTCTCCAGGGCAAAACCGACAATCGGGAGATCGTGACTTACCAATCTTGTGCCGGTAAGACTGAAAACACCCATGCCCGCTCAAAAGCTGGCTCAGACAGAAGTCAGTCTCACCATGCCTTTGATTTAGCCACGGTCTCACATCCGGGATGAGGCGCGTAGTCCACCTTCCCTTTGTGCTGTCAATTGTTGAGTGAGCGCTGTCTCTCCTCGCGGACAATTGTCTCCCTTATGCCCTCGTTTCCAAGCAGGTAAATAGCACGCTCTAGCAAGGAGGGCACCAGGTATCACGCCTGCAATAACTCTCACCGCCGAATCAGAGACTGTTGGATCCGAAGATGAAATCCTCAGTGCTCCTCTTTTCTGTACCTGTGCCAAACGTTTTCGGTATACCTCCTTACTGAGAGGGCGCCCCATACCTCTGCTACATACAGTAGCACTGACTCTACAGCACTCATCAAGAGGCATCTTCTTGATGGGCTGGGTCCCCCTGCGTTGGCCATAAGTCGACTCAGAGTCGATATCCCTGAAGCAGTCTTCTCAGTCATCGCCCTGATTTGCTTAGAGAAACTCATCTTTGAGTCAATCAGTAGCACCAGGTACTTTTCCGATGGCTTTGATTCGATTCGTACCGGGAAAACCCCGTCCCGTAGTCAAGCGTTGAATGTGCTGAGCAGCAAGTCAGGACAATGCTGATAGACAAGCTGCAACACCTCAGCTGGAACACCATCTGGACCTTGAGTCTTCCTCGGTTTCAGCGAAAGGACTGCCTCTTCCAGTTCCAGCTGTGTGAAGAGTGAACACTCGGCTGCTGTTTTACCATAGACAGCGTCAACACGTCCAGAATGGGCGGGGAAGATTGCCCGCACAATCTCACCCATCTTTTCCGCGTCATGTATACAAGGTTTCCGTAGGGCACCAAGCTTCTACATAACTAGCTTGAAGGCAAGGACCCACGGATCCTTGTTTACATTGTCCACTAGGTCTTGCCAGCAGCGAGCCTTGCTGTTGTTGATCAATTTGCGAAGGCATTTCCTGGCCGACTTATATGCTGCTGCGCGGTTGCTTGTCTCGTCCCGGGTCCGTGCCCGTTGAGCCTCACGCCGAAGCTTGTGACACTCCTGCGTTTTTCAGCGATTTCAGTTGACCACCAGTACACTGGGGGCTTGTCGTGCCTGAGTTTTCGATGGGACATAGAAGCTTTGCAAGCAGTCGTGATGATGCTCATAGTTGAGTTCACCACGTCTTAAGCTGCCAGTTCTTCCATCCCTTCCGGATCTCCCTGCAGCGCTGCATTTGCTGTGAAAACCTAGATGAACCTCTCTTTCATCGAATTGTAGAAAGCCGAGAGCACAGACGTCGGGAGACGACATCACTGGCTGAGTAGTCTTTAATACTCTCCAGTTATGTATCCTCCGTACTAGTGATCCGAGGCGAGTTTTACGTCCGGTATGGTTCCTTCACGGCCAATACGATGAAAAGTCGGCGTATTGCCGGTGTTTAGTACGATGAGCTGCCATTTCTAGGATTCGTTTTCCCCGCGGATCTGTTTGAGGCATGCCCCAGTCGATTGTTTTAGCGTTAAAGTCTCCTCCAACGAGCACGTTCCCATCTGCGTTCAAGACAGTGCCCTCCAAAGCCTGAAGCTTGGCTTGGAAAGATGATATCGGTTCGCCCAGCATTAGGTACGCACTAAAGAAGGTAGGAAGGTGGTCCCTGAGGTTGAACTGCGGTGTAGGTTTAGCTGCAGGACGCGGGTCATCGAAGTTATAATTTTGCCATGGCTAGGGCTTTCTGGAAAACCCGGCAATTTCCTGATCCCAAGACGTGTCCAAAATCATGTCTTGCATCAGCATCCTTGCAAAGAATACAGTGTGCCCCCTTCGTACACTCTTTTCTTTTATGTCCCATTTCACCGCATTTGTAACATAGGGACCACCTATTGGGTCCTTTGCAAACTTGTATGGTGTGGCCATAACCAAGACATTTGAAAAATTGTAGAGGCGTTGCTCTTCGCCGTATCCTACAGAAAACCCACCCTATTCGTACTTTGCCCTTTTTCAGAAATTATTCAGCGTCCTTTTCGGTCAAGTCAATTATGGGCATGCGTTGTCCCCTATGGTTTCCTGGTGTCAGCCTCGCTTTGTTCCTTCCCACGCTAGGAACTCCCTTTTGATGGCCTGTTCCACCTCGAGCAGACCCGTAACACAGTCAATGTATCTTATTTCGATCGTTGCCGTCAGCTCAAGTGAGGCTTTAGCTGCACTTTTGCTGAGGACTTTCTTAACTGCGTCGCAGAATGCTTGCCTATTCTCGGCCTCTACTCTAAATTCGACCAGTATGTGGCCCGACCGCATTAGTCGTACTGCTTTAATGGCAGTGTTAGTGTCTTCGGACCTTACATTTCCCCTGATGTCCCGCAACACCTCCGCGTAGGATCGACCATATTGGGGTTTTTTCGAGCAGTGCCTGCTGCCGGAGTCTACGTCGGGGCTTCTTTCTCTCCTGTTTCGCATCGGGTCTTTTTTCTTCTTTGGCGTCCGTGCAAAGTTATACCGATGTTTTAGCATTGCCTGGAGGCACACGTAGGAATCGACGACGTGTGAAGTGCAGATCGCACGAGAGAGAGAGAGAGAGTGATAGAGAATGGAGGTATTTAAAAAAACTACTTTCTGGCACTTTTTAAAGGAGTTTCTTTGCGGCTTTATTCGCTCCTTTTGTAAACACTGCCTGGAACCCCTGATCTGGTGTTCCGCGGCCATCAAATGCCTCCTCCTTCCTTCTTTTATCCCAATCTTCTTCGATTGGGCTGGACACCATTCTTTTATTGATTTTTCTTTGTGGAGCTGTCTGCACGTGCCCTCTAGACCTCGCCCCAGCGCCTCTTAAGCCTTTTGCTCTTCTTTGGCCTTCTGGTCCTTTTCGGCCTTTATCCAGATCCTCGAATAATGCCCTATGCAGTCTAGGAGCTCCTCTATTTCAAGGAGCTCAATTTTTACTGCTTTGGTGATTTTTGGCGAGTCGCATACAGATTTTATTCCTTTTAGAACAACTCCCGCTTTTCGGAATAGCCTTTCTTCTTTATGTCACTGGGCGGCAATTGTACTTTGCGGCCATCGTCCTTGGGAGAGGTTATCAGTTTCTGTTTCAGAATACAGCACTTCTGCCTCCTTTTCGACGTTGGTGATAAAATCACACAGCGTCGCTTTATTTGCCTGGTCAGTAGTTTCTGTTCCTGCTGTAATCTCCTCTTTGATTGCAGAACAGTTCTTTACTGATTCGGAATTTATGACCCTTGCTTCAATCACTTCGGTAGCGATCACAGCAATGACCATCGAATTCTTGAGTTTCTTTATATTTTCCTCCTCCGCTCGAAAATCTAGCGCGTCCTGCAGAGTTTGCCGCTTTTCCTTCATAGGACGCTCTGGCGTTCGCATTATTTTTTGCCGCGCCCGAATGCCGCAGGAATCTCAGTCTGGACCAGAGTGTCTGTTAATCTCCGTACCGCTCCCGATGTTCTGTTAACATCGCAGCTGCAGCCGCTGGTTGCGTCGTCGTTATTGTTATTTTTGCATTCTTTTTTTGTGGGTTTTTATCATTTTTAATGGTTTTTCTTGCTACAGTTTTAGTTGGTCCCACCTCGGAGCCGCTATCTCCGTTAGTGGGCCCATGGTTATCTTTGCAGAGCAGGGAGGCCATGTGAGGGTTGGCACAAGCCCTTATGGGGACAAGTGCTCAGAGCCAGACCAGCGCTAATCGGGAGTCCAATGGTGCGAATTTCAAACGTGCTCCTAGCCCTGCCAAGGTTTAACTGGGACGGAGACAGTATGATAATTGAATTGGAGCCGTTCACACACAAGTGTCACCTCGGCGCTACCGTGCAAAGCAACTAGGTCCAAACCATTATATCCGCCAGCCCAAAGTATCAATTCCAGTTCATTGTCCAAAGTGATCCAGTCAGGGTCGTTAACTGTCATCCCAGGAGGGAGCCTTACGGTACCCCCATATCCTTGTGCCCGTGGCGGTGGCGCTCCCTAAAGAATGCTGGCCTTCAAGAGTGCTCCTGTCGACCGTATCCCCCCTGCGGGAAATTCCTCGGGTACGTGGGGGCGGACCTCCCCAAAGAATGCTAGCCTCCAAGAATATTCCCGTCAGCTAGCATTCCCCCTGCGGGAGTTCAGGCTCTTTTTGGCAATCGACGTTAAGCAGGAATTCGCAGTGCATCGTTTTGACGTAAAAGTGGCTTTTCTTCATGGTCAACTTGCTGAGCATAATTTGCCGGTGACATTGGTTAAAGAGGATAACCAGGGTTGCATTAAAAATACTCCAAAGTGAGCGGATTATTCGCAAGACCAAACATATCGACACAAAGCTGCATTTCGTGAAGGATCTGCATCAATCATAAAACTGGATGTGATAGCGGACGTTTTGACGAAACCTTTCCGAGCTATAAAAATGATAAAACTGAGGGTGATGTTGGAGCTGGTCGATTTTGAAGGTAAACAAATCTAGGAGTGATTTATTATTAATACTGTAACTGCACCGGTGGTACACTTATGTGTGTAGTAATAGTAACGTAAATATATTAGTTGCGTTATATCTTTTGGTAACATTGTAGATCAAGTCAGTCTTGAATAAAGTCTCTGTTATTGTCTTTCAATTACACTTGAGGAATGAACAAGTTGCAATACTTGGTTTAAGTAGTAAGCTCTCAATAAAATCCATAATCGAATAAATTTATGAACGAGAAATTCTGTTCCTCAAATACCTTTTAAGGTCTTGGTTGGTACTTTTAAGATAAACTGTTCTACTATTAACCAAATTTTTTAAGTTTTTACGCACGTCCCACTAAAATATGAAGCATGATCAAATGTTGGAGTGTTTTCAAGAAATTTACATATGAAATAAGTGCAAAAACTAAGTGTTTTACAAAGTAAGAGCAATATCATACTTTTTCTGATGTAGCTAAACTTTTTAATATTCAAATGTGTATAAAAAACCCAACGAAACTCAAATCATGTAATAAGCAACCTTTGAACCGTTCTTGCTTTGAAAAATATTATTTTGCGTTAGTTCAAATGCCACGTTTATTGCTTGTCCACCATTATTTTTCCAAAGGTGAAAAATCACTTCATTTGCATTAACACTAGAACTACCAACATTCGTTATACACCTATTCTTACCAAACAGGTCAAAATGACTGGCTCAATATTTATGAGAAAAAAATACAATTTTGCAAATTTAATGTCATGAATTTCTAATATACATTAGTTTCAATCATTAAATATACTCATTAATATCAAAGTAAGTGCGCAAATTGTAGTTATATTAATTGTTTTTTAATTGGGTTGCATTTTTTTACGGCGATTTTCACAAATAAAGTTCTTAGGAATTGCATTTATCACAGAAACTATTTGTACAAGCAACACATAAATTATTGGTATTTTACTCTCTAATACTTATGTCATTGTGGTTTATCAATGACAAAGTATTAGAGACGTTATCATCATGTAAAAGCCTGTACGTAAGCGTCAAATGTTTATTCTTTTTTCCTCTTTTTCAGACTTTCAACCGTGTTCTTGACCTCCATATTTCGAATTAAAATTGCTTTTACAGTAAAAGTTACAATGAATTGTTTTTGGATTTCTAAAAACCTGTAAGAATGCACATGTAGTAAAACCTCAGATGTATTGATGTATTGTTATACACTTTTTTAAACCAAGTTGTGGCAGTCAACCATTCACACAGGAAACAAGTTGGGTAGACAGACGTACGCTCATGTCAGGAGGGTTTTGTACTCATCAAAGACGATTTTACTGGAGAAAATATGAAATTCGAAGATCATACTATTATTAACATAGTTGAACAAATTTTGATTTCTTTTTTTTTTATTGTTATACTCATAAATATCTCCCTTGTTACCTTCTTTCAGATTTTTTACAGTACAGATGTCCATTCCCGAGGGAGGAAACACATTTTTTCAGGGGCCACTTCCCTGTGCTGTAATCATCGATTCATGGCCAATTTTTTTCGAGTCCTCTAGAATGGTTATTAAGCCCTTTTGCTAGGAGCTCTCTCCTGAACCTTCGACTTGTTTCACCTGTGAGTATTAATTGTAGGTACTCATCTTCAGTCATTCATTAAATTGAATCAAGTGCTCAAAGCATGTACCTTAAACGTTGAATTTGGGGAAAAATAACTCAAAATTATTTAATCTTCGCATTTAAAACAGCCACTATTTTGTTTTACGATTACGGATACCACTATTTGGATCAATTCTCAAAGATATTCATGATACCTATCATTCCTGCAACTTTCATGCAAATCCTAGTAAACTTATAGTGTCTGAGTCGGTAAAAAGCGAACATTGTTCCATAGCCATATGTTTCCATAGTAATACAGCGCGTATTGTTCCATACTAATACAGGAAAATTCGAATCGCTATAACGTCGTTAATTACCATTCGATCTTTATGAAACTTTCAGGACTGATCAATCTTATTAATAGTCATCCTTTTACAGAACTTTATTGAATGTAAGGGTACCGTTAAGATTTTATTCAAGAAAACATAAAATCGATATATCATACTATTACTAACAAAGTTGAGCGAATTTCGGCTTCTCATGTATTTGTTGTTGTTGTACGCATAAAGGCCTACATTCACGATTTTTTTCAGATTTTTCGGATGAATAGTCTCCAATCGCGAAGGGGGTACGTGAAAAATTCGTAAATTTCCCCTTTCCCTGCCCTCCTTGGTATAGATAGGGCAATTTTAAGACTTGTTTTGAAAAGACCTCATTAAGACCTTTCCAATGACACCCCATTCGACCACCAATGGTGAAAACTTTTTTGAAGTGTCACCTCCCTATAAACCCCTTTAAAAAATTGTTCCACCCCAAAACTTTCAAGAAGTCACCACTTCAGACTTTTCCGCAAAGTTTCATTGCTGTAGCTTCTATAGTTTCGGAGAAAAAGTGCTGTGACATACAGACGGAGGGACGGACGGACGGACAGACGGACACAGGTCGTGATTACAAGAGGGTTTTGTATTTTAGTACACAACCCTATAAAATATATTAGCACAAACGTGTGTTGTTTAACAGTGCGAACTTTAAACACAAAAATGGAAAAATCTCATTAAAAAAATTAATTATGCTATTTCACATATCTTCAACAAATACTTAAAATCTTTAATTCTCAAAAAAATGGTCTTTCATCTTCAAATTAATTTTTCTTCATAAATTCTCATTGGCACTACCAGCCAGGAAGGCGAGAAAATACTATGCCGACCAACTGAGAAGGATCGATGTAATTCTAGCGAGCATCAATACAAGACATGCATACAAAGTAATGAAAGGCCTGATACGAGGTTACCATCCCAAGTCCACGCTCTGCCGTGATGAAATCGGTCACATCATCGCTGATGAGAACAGGATTTAAGAAAGATGGGAATCATATTTGAAGAACCTATTTAATCCTCCGCACAGCTCCAAAGCATCAGAGCCTATCGATATTCCGGGAGAGCTTCCATTGGCCCCACCAACTCTAAATGAAGTTTGTTCCACCATCAAAGGCCAAAAGAATCATAAAGTGCGGGGCACCGATAAGATTCCAGGGGAAACTCACAAAATACCGTGGTAGCGGTGCCAATAGAAAAGTCCCTGGTCTGATACACAAATGGTGGTGCTAGTATTAAATCCATATGATTTTTAGTTAGTAGCAACCTTCAAACGAGTCAAAATTTGACAGCAGTCCGACTATTAGTTTGTGAGATATTGCGTTGCTAGTGTAGCTTCTTCAAATAACAAAAGTTATTTGAAGAAAGATGGAAAAAAAGAATTTCGTGTGTTGATCAAATAATGCTTTTTCAAGGGAAAAAATACAGTTGAAGCAAAATCTTGGCTTGATGAAGAGTTTCCAGGGTCTGCACCAGGAAAATCAACCATCATTGATTAGTATGCTAAATTTAAACGTGGTGAAATGAGCACCGAAGACGGCGAATGCAGTGGACGCCCAAAAGGGGCTGTCACCGACGAAAACATCAAAAAAGTTCACACAATAATTTTGAATGACCGTAAAGTGAAGTTGATCGAGATAGCAGACATTATAAAAATATAATCTAAATGTGTACATCATATCATTCACGAATATTTGTACATGAGAAAGCTGTGTGCAAAATGGGTGCCACGCGAGCTCACAATCGATCAAAAGCAACAACGTGTTAATGATTCTGAGCAGTGTTTGAAGCTGTTTAAGCTCAATAAACCTGAATTTTTGCATCGGCATGTGACAGTGGATGAAACATGGCTCCATCATTTTACTCCGGAGTCCAATTGACAGTCAGCTGAGTGGACTGCACACGATGAACCGAATCCAAAGCGAGAAAAAACACAACAGTGAGCTGGCAAGGTTATGGCATCAGTATTCTGGGATGCGCAAGGTATAATATTCATTGATTACCTCAAAAAGGGCCACATCATCAACAGCGATTATTATATAGCGTTATTGGATCGTTTAAAGGATGAAATCGTTAAAAAACAGCCCCATTTGAAGAAAAAAAGTGCTGTTTCATCAAGACAATGCACTGTATTAAAATCAATGAAAACAATGGCAAAATTGCATGGATTGGGCTTCAAATTGCTTCTGCATCCACCGAGTTTGCCAGATCTGGCCACAGCAACTTTTTTCTATTCTCAGACCTCAAAAGAATGCTCGCTGGAAAGAAATTTAGGGCCAATGAAGAATTAATCGCCAAAACTGAGGCCTTTTCTGAAGCGAAAGACAAATCGTACTACAAAAATGGTATCGAAAAGTTGGGAGATTACTATGATCACTGTATTGCCCTCGAAGGCTACTATGTTGAATAATAAAATCGAATTTTGCCAAAAAAAAAAATGATTTGTGCTATGGTTATGCCGGGAACTTTTCAATTTGCCTGTTATGCCGAAAGTATGGGGTAAATCAATTATATTCCCTATCCACAAAACAGGTGACAAGCTACATTGCGAAAATTATAGAGGCATATCATTACTTTGTACGGCATGCAATATATTTTCAAAGATCTTAGAAAAACATACACTAACTGTATTATTCGGGAGCATCAAGGTGGCTTCACAGTAAATAGATTGACGATAGGCCAATTGTTTATAGTCAAGCAGGTAATTGGGAAATGCTGGGAGTTCAACATAGACGAGCACCAAATTTTCGTTGACTTTAAGCAAGCATACGACAGTATTGATCATAACTTACTGTACCAAATAATGCTTTACTTTGCTATTCCAGCCAAATTAGTCTGCCATACCAAAATAACAATAACGTGGACGATTTCCTAAGTCCGCATAAATAACCAACTTACCGATGCCTTTCTCACAAATATTGGACTAAAGGGAACTTTTCCTTAAACTCTACAGCAAAGCAAAACTAGTAGGGCTACATATAAATGAGAACATAACAAAAGTCATGACGCAGTCGGGGAAAAATACCTCAAATACACAAAATATCACACTTGGCGAATACAGTATAAAAAATGTGGGCAAATTTGTGTATATAAGTGCCAAAATAACGAGAACCAGCAATAAAAGAGACGAAATACGCCGAAGAATACAGCTCGCAAATAAAATAGTTTATTCAGTTTTGACGATCTCGAAGACCAGCTGTGTACCCAGGAACACAAAGCTCCAAGTATACAAATATGTGGTAAGATCTGTGCTATGCCATGGGTGTGAAACATGGACCCTAACCCAAACATTCGCAAATACAGGTATATTGAAAGCCTTTGAGCGACGGGTCCTGGGGCAGATAATTGGAGTGAAACTAGACAGGGGCTAATGGTGCATTCGATACAATGATGAGTTGTATGAACTTTTAGACGAGTTGGAGGACTTAAAAATTGTAAAAATGCGGAGGCTGTAATCTAATTTGATGGCAAGCCCATGTACGAGGGCGGTTCAAATAGGATGGAGACAAACGCTAAAGATGAGCGCGCATGTATGTTTTGAAGGTCGTGGCTAGAGTATGTGATAGCTGAGTCCCTTACAAAGAGTGTGGCATAGTTTTCGTCGGGAGTGCAGTTCACGTGCGTGCTACGACCATGAGTGAACGTCAAGTGCTGACCGGCGTTGCGTAACGTATTGTCATTCGTTTTTTAGTGTGGGAAGGCGTTAAAAACACGGAATTTTTTCTACGGTTGCGAAATTAGTTCGGTAGTAATAGTCGCAGGGTGATAAATCCAGACTGAAGGGGGGGGGGGTGTTCCAGTACCTCCCACCCCAATTCGGATATTGTATCGAGCGTGAGACGCACGGTATGAAGGCGCGCGTTATCCTGGCGTACTTCGTGCTAGAATGGTCCTCTGTTTCGAGCGATAAGCGGGTTTCACGTGTGTTTTCAGAAGGTTAGAGTAGGATGCAGCATTGGTGGGACATCGGGTATGCAGAAAATCTACGTACAGCATGCCCCGCCAGTCCCAGAACACAGTACACATAACTTTACCCGTGGACCTGATTGTCTTCGCTTTGACTGGTGCCCCTTCCTCCTCCCTCCTTCACTCTTTAGACGACACCTTGCTTTCGGGAGTGCAACAGTGTATCCATGTCTCGTTTGTAGTGAAGATCGCTTTAAAAAACCGCCCCGTCCACCTCGTATCGTATCGTAATTTTGCTCCGATTCCAACAGTTTAGGAGCCAATTGCGCCGTTATTTTTCAATATTGATGGAGTTCGTGGATGGTAGACTCTTCACTTCCAATACTGATGCCAAGTTCAGCCGAAATGTCTCGAACATTCATCCTACGGTCCTCAAAATGAGTTGTTCTACGCGGCAAATGTTGTCTGGTGTGATGCTGGTTCGCGGTCGACGATCACCTGGCTAATTTTCGACGGTTTCGCGACCATCCTTTAATGCTTTAGCCCATTTAAATATAATTGTCCTACCCAGACAATCATTGCCAAACTGATTTCGCAAACGCAGAAAAGTTTCTGTGTTTCCCACAATAAAAAACTAATGATAATACGTTACGCAACGGCGGTCGGCACTTGACGTTCACTCATGGTCGTAGCACGCACGTAAACTATGCACTCCCGACGAAAACTATGCCACACTCTTTGTAAGGGACTCAGCGATCACATACTCTAGTCACAACCTTCAAAACATACATGCGCGCCATCTACAGCGTTTGTTTCGATCATATTTGAAGCGCCCTCGTTGTAAAAAAATCCCGTTTGATTGTATTAATCGGAGAAAATTTAAACGGCAATAACTTCTGTACATTCTATTAAAACTCACAGAGTATAAGGACCTTTTCAAGGACACTTGAATATCAACTTTCATCCAATTGAATCATACTAATACAGTTTTATGGGCAAAAAATTTAATTTGCAGATCCTACTATTTTTAGCAAAGTTGAAAGAATTTCAACCATTAAGTTATATGTTATCGGATCCACCTTCATAACTTGTTCACCGACTATTTTTAACTGGTCACCTTCAGCTCAAGTGTTTTTTTAAATACCTCCATTCCCTACCACTCTCTCCGTCGCTCTTTCATCGTCGCACAATGCTCGTGCGATCTGCACTTCACACGTCGTCAATTCCTACGTGTGCCTCCAGGCAATGCTAAAACATCGGTATATGGGGAACACCAAACGCTGTGAAGTACTCCTTTCCTGCTAGTCCAGGCCGATTCGTGAAATGTTTTCAGAGATAAAAAAAAATTATAATACGACGCAGTAAAAATAAAAAACTCTGAGTTTATAAAACTTGCTGTCTTTAAATATCTCGACTTTAGGGTCTAAAATGTCCTAAGATACTGTATTTTCAATCCTCCGGACTTAGTTTGAATTTATTAGATGTTCCTTAAGTCGATTTTTAATTTCAAACATTCTCTGCAAGTTTTCGCTGTTAATTTTTAGGTCAATTTCTATGTCTTCCTTATTCTTCTGTTTAAAAATCATGTATTTTGTCTTTGTAGTATTCAATGCTAGCTTGTTTTCGATAAGCCATGAGCGATATTTATTTAGATCCTCGTTGACGATATTCCCCATGGCAACTTTATCATGTCCAGAATAAAGAAGTACAGTATCATCAGCATATAATGTGTGGTGAGCTTTCAGTTTACATATATTCAAATTATTGGTGTATAGCAGAAACAAGGTTGGTCCAAGTATGGATCCTTGAGGAACCCCCGATTTCATTGGTGCTAGATTGCTCAAGATATTATTAACTGATGTTCTTTGGAATCTTCCTTCTAAATAACTTTTAAAAAACTGTTTCGGTTTTCCTTGTATACCACACGATTCAAGTTTTTGAAGTAACAGGTCATGATCAACCGTATCAAAAGCTTTCTTCAGGTCCACAATAATTGCAATAACATAATCTCCTTTATCAAGACTTTCATTGATGTAACGTGAGACAGAAAGTAACGCATTGAAAGTACTCTTGTTCTTTTGAAAGCCAAACTGCTTTGGGTTTATGATGGAATTGTCCATTAAGAAAGATTTTAAACGATTATTTATAAGTTTTTCAAATATTTTACTAAAGGCTGTGAAAAGTGCAACAGGGCGGTGATTATTCGGGTCTAGATGATCTCCTCCTTTGAATATTGGAATTATTTTCACCAGTTTCTCTTCATCCGGAAATGTTCCATTTCTAATATGCTCGTTTATAAAATTTGCCAGTGGTTCCGCTATCTCCTCTTTGACTAGAATAATTTCATGTGTGGCGATATTGCCAATACCTAGTGCTGCATTTTTTTTCAAATTTTCGATTGTATTTAATACTTCTCTTTTAGTCGTTTGATGAATATGAAAGATGGACTAAGGTAGGCTGTTTGTGATATTGAAATAGTTAGTTGACTTTTCACCGAGCTCCCTGGTAATTTTTACACCAATAGCAAGTACCTTAAATGTTGAAATTCGCTTCTAGACTTCACGTTGCTCGGTTTGAACATTTCTCTGCTTGTAGAAAGCATTGCAGTCCAAATAAACGTTTGTACCAATCTTCGAGTTTCCCTGATAAGTCTGTACGTTCCCTGTAATGTGGCACTAGGCTCCTATGAACGGTTTTTCAGTAAACTTGCCTTATTTATAAATAATGCGAAACCTTATCTGTGGTGATTTCAACATGTCGTCGGTAAGCTGGATCGCTTCTTCTATAACTTCAGTTAATGAAATTTCCATTGCTCTTTCGTCTTTCTTATTCCTTTGCTCCCTCACCCAACTCAATCCTGTATTAAATGCAATGGAGGAAAAATACCTCAAGCACACAAAGTATAACACTTGCCGAGTACAGTATCGAAAATGTGAGCGAATTTGTGTATCTAGGCGCCAAAATGATGAGAACCAGTAATGAAAGAGACGAAATACGCCGCAGAATACAGCTCGAAAATTAAAATATTTTATTCGGTACTGACGACCTTGACGACCAGCTGCATACACAGGAAAACAAAGCTCCAAGTATACAAATCTGTGAAAAGGCCTGTATTATGCTATGAAGTCACAACGATTATCAGACTGCGAAACCTGCAATGGGCTGGATCCATTAACCGTAGGGACGAACAACAGCTCATCGATGCTCGGATTTCAGAACTGGAGGACGCGGTCAATGGACCGAGATAGTTGGAGGCACTATTTGCAGGGAGCGAAGGCCCAAGAAGGACTGTAGTGCTACGAAGAAGAAGAAGGTATAAACTTCTTCGAGCTATTGCCAAAAAAAAATCATGTTTCGCAAGCTTTACTTGCCTATTGCCAGTCCATTGAAGCCTCCTTCTGCGCCAATAACCCAAAATATTTTTAGTCGTACGTTCATTTACTTAAATCTTCCAACCCTCTTCCTTATTCAGTATCATTGCTTAATAAAACAGCCTCTAATGATCAAGACATATGTGATTTCTTAGCTGACTTTTTTTCATGCGATTTCAGATCATTCTCGCTTTGTTCCATAAATTCCTGTAGTCCAGCATACTTCAATTTTGGCTTTATGTAGCAATTTAGCAGTCGCCTAAGCAAACTGCTCGAAAACCATAATAAACCGAATTAAATTTTAATTGTAAATTTAAATCTAAATCTACAATCGAAATTTGGACACGACAACACCTTTTTAACGCAGTTCATCCACGATACATGGCCAAATACAGGGTTATCAATTTCGTGGTAGGAAAGTAAAATCCAGCCATTTGAGATCGGTCAGAATCAAATGTCACTCAAAGCGTATTTTTTTTAGTTGAAGGTTTGCCATTTAGAAGTATGGATCGTTTAACAGTCGAAAAACGCGTTAAAATTATTAAATTTTATTATAAAAATGGTGATTCTGCTGTATCAACATTTAGGGCTTTACGAGCCGATTACGGTTGACATAATCGACCCTACACAGCAAACAATTTCGAACACAGTGAAAAAATTTGAAGAGACTGGATCGGTTATTGATATTGCAAGGCCTGTGCATCATTGCAATATTCGTTCTGCTGAAAATATCGCTATCGTTGCTCAAAGTGAGGAGGAGCACCCGAATTTGTCGATTTCTCGACGTGCTCAACATTTGGGCTTGTCTTACGGCTCATTGTGGCGGATTTTGCATTTGGATTTGCATCTCCTTCCGTACAAAATCAAACTCACTCAATAACTTAAGCCTCAAGACTATATACAACGCAGAATGTATGCGAATTGGGTGATTGAACAACAAGCCATTGATAACGATTTTTCGAACAAAATTTGCTTTAGTGATGCGGCTCATTTTTCGCTCAGTGGTTACGTAAATGAACAGAGTCGCCAAATATGGGGCTCTCAAAATCCTCAGGTGATTGCAAAAACGCCTTTGCATCCGGAAACAGTGACCGTTTGGTGTGCATTATGGTCTGGTGGTGTTATTGGCCCGTATTTTTTTGAAAACGATCAAGAAAGAGCCATTACAGTCAATTCTGACCGCTATGGACGAATGTTAACCGATTATTTTTGGAGAGAAATTGAAGATTATGATCTGGAGAACATGTGGTTCTTACAGGATGGAGCCACAAGCCACACAACACAGGCTAATCGAGAACTTTTGGAAGAGAGATTTCCAGGACGTGTAATTTCGAGATTGAGTGATGTCAATTGACCCGCAAGATCTTGCGACCTAACACCTTTGGATTTCTTTTTATGAGGCTATGGGAAAGATCGTGTTTACGCGAACAATCCTCAAAACCAATATTCGTGAAGTTATAGCCGGGATATTGCCGAAAAGTCATTCAAAATTACCTCAAAAGCGTTGAGGCCTGTAAGAGGTCCCGTGGAAGACGTTTGAATGATGTTGTGTTTCACGCATAATGGCAAGGTTCAATTTTTATATTAAATAAAAAATTTTGTTTCCATCTGAATATTTTATGTGGTTTTAGCTTTACTTTCCCAAGCGTAAAATGAATAACCCTATACAATCTACAGGCACGGATGAGCTGGCTCGTTGACTGCAGTTGCGACAAGTTCCATAAGGTGACTCTTGGTACAAAAGGGAGTCTGCTTTTGATCGTCGCGTATTGGGCACGTCGCCAGAAGGAGATGAGTTGTTTGCTTTACATTGTTCAAACTGGTGAAGAGCTTCATTCGTTCCGTAACGAGAGTTAAAATTTGTTTTCCATTTGCTTTAGCAATCCCTTGCTACGGGTGTTTCGTGAGTTTATATCTTCCACCTGTCCTTAAGGAAAAAATCAGCGATTTGTTCTGGTTTAAAAGAAAATAATCAAAAAAAAACCTTCTGCGACTTCAAAAGTTTTAGAAAACAGAAGGCAATTGTGCTGTTCTTGCGATTAGGGAATGTGATACAGATCGCCAGCGAGCACGCGCAAGACAGCGCTGACAAGCGGGGATTAAAAAGAAACGTGCGCTATCGATTCTTATACAAAACAAAAGTCTTCATCTAAAACAATAGCCCGAAAGAAATTATCGTTTCGTCGCGATATCGCTGCGCTCGTTCTGATTTTTAATTGATGATATTTAAAAAACAAAAAATATAATTAATAGTTATATCAGCTGAATAGTACTAGAGATAAAGATACAACAATCTTTAAGATAGTTTAGTGCACTAATCGAAAATGGAAGTGTTATAGAAGTAATGTTGAGGAAAGGAAGATAATGGACGACGCGGGTAGTATACATGCAAATGATATTCTGGTATCTTCTATGTGGAAGATAACGAGGTTCACGGAAATCTTCATTTTACACCAAACCCGTGTGACAGACCGCACTGGCTCCACTGTACTTGGTGCGTCTGGGAAATCGAGATTTGTAAACAATTACTGCTTAAGACCCCCATCAATAAAATATACGTATTCTGGAATATATTATTAGTGGCGGCTCTTTGAAGGCTATTCAAAACAGTGCTGTGAAGTTGAAAGTATTGTGAAGAAGAAGATGAGATAAATCTTTTGGATACTACAGAGTTGCATCGATAGTCAATACTAAAAGTTGAAAAAAGTGAATGAGAGATTAATTACAACGAGACATTCATTGGTGCCATACGTGAAAAAACAACTTGTTAGAGGTGTGGTGGCTCTGACTCGTAGAAAGCAGCCAAAGGGAGAAAACCGCCGATTTTTTTCGCGGAAGTGGGCGCCGGTTCCGGTCAAAGTGCATAACTGCGATTGAAGTCATCAGTTTTGTTGCAATTGCGGCAACCACTCTCGCTTTTCAATACGCCGACCCAGCAAGTCACAGCGTTGGGGAAAACGGAAAATTGACAAAGCTCATATTCAGCAGGCTAAGGAAAAACGAAAAATTATCTTTAGTTGAAGTAGCAAGTCCGAAAGCATTTAGCACGGCATTTCGAGTTGCTGAGGGAATTCGAAGAAACCAGTAATACAGGGGTTTCCATTCAGAGGTGTTACTTTGATATTAAAAGAAAAATGCCATTTTTTAATATAAATGATCGGATATTTATTTCATTATAAAGAGGAAGGTATGTTGTTAATAGGGAAAAATAACATCAGGCAAATGACCACCATGACCACGCTTACAGGACCACATCCTCTTCATGAAATTTTCTATAACCAAACCGCCAAGTGGCTGCCCTATGTCCTCGATAGTCTCACGAATTCCATCTTTGAGGTCTTGAATCGACGCTGGGCTGTTGGCGTAGACTTTTTCTTTCACGTGGCCCCGAAGGAAAAAGTCGCAAGATGTTCAATCACCAGATCCAGTAATACGGTCCGGAACTTTTCCCGTAAAAGATCAATGGTTTCGTGGCTTGTGTGGCACGTAGCGCCGTCTTGTTGAAAGCAAACGTTATCCAGATCAATACCATCCAATTCCGGCCATAAAAAATCATTATTCATCTCTCGATAGCGCAATCCATTCACCGTTACTGTGGCTCCAACCTAATTTTCGAAAAAAATAAGGTCCACTGACTCCGCCGGACCATAAACCCCACCAAACGGTCACACATTGAGGATAGAGAGGCTTTTCAACAATAAGTCTTGGGTTTTGCGAGCCCCAGATGCAACAATTTTGCTTGTTGACAAAGCCACCAAGGTCGAAATGGGCCTCATCACTCAAGATGATTTTTTGATGGAATTCCAGATCATTTTCATGCATTTCAAGGACCCAATCAGCAAAGACACGACGTTGTTGATGATCGACCGGCTTGAGTTCTTGTATTAACTAAATTTCATAAGCCTTCAAACCCAAATCTTTATGCAAAATACGGCGTAATGAGGTTTGTGGAATGCCTAATTCCAAAGAACGGTGAGGAATGTACAAATCTGGGTTTTCTTCAACACTTTCGGCTGCAGCAGCAATATTCTCGGCTATTCTTGAGCGACGTGCACGGATTTTATTCTTCAGATCACAAAATAATCCCAACAGCTCGAATTTTTCCACCAATTGCTTTATTGCGGTCCGACAAGGTGCTTCACAACGACCCAAAAATTTCGAGTTTTACGAACCGTCTCTGCTAAATTTTCACCATTTTTATATTGAATATTAATAATTTAAATGCGTTGTTGAGCATGTATTGTTCCATTTTTATTAATAACATAGTTTCTACTTGTCAAAAGTCAAAAAATTACAGCATCAAAAGTGACATCTACCGAAATAGCGTGCTATTCAAAATAACACCTTTTATTGGAAAACCGTATATATCGGTCGCCGACTAGGACTTTTAGCCGAGATATGTATTCACAAGCTTGCTAGCTGAACTGTGTATAGTGAAGTGTGGAGCAAGTGTGCCTGCGTGATAGTCTCGCGACTGTGTAATTTAATGAATTTATTATTGTAGGACTCGACTTCGCCGCACGGCACCGAGTCCGAATGAAACGTTTTAGCATCTCAATTGTTAAGGTCTTTGCTAGATTGAAGTGGAACTTGTCACTATACCTCCACAATAGATACAACGGAACCAAACCAACCACGGATAGATACATTTATAGAAATCACAAAAAGAAAAACAGTTGGGACTTATCTTTCTAATAGAGTGGAATTTTTCTTAAATTTCAAACCAATGAAGAGTTCTGCAAAGTTTTCAGGCATCTCCCACACCATCTACAAGCGCTCGTCGGGGATGCCGGATTTTTGGTTTGCTTTATTTTTCATAGTTTTAATAATAACTTAAATTTCTATTGAAAAAAATATACAAAAACCGATCGCTACAAAATGTGTGTCGACTTGAAATATAATAAATAATATTTGCCAGGTGAGATTATAAGTGTACAAAAGATAGATTATAAATATCAAATCTTAAATAATTATGCAGCTCACACGCAAGGATTAAAAATCTAAGAAAATCCGGAAAAATGTATCAATTTTTGGGAATAATTTAGAAATAATAAAATTTGGATACAGCAAAAAAATTATAAATACTAAACAAAAAAATAAATCTAAGAAAAATATCGACCAATAACGATTTATTTTTCTAAAATATATCATGTTTGATTTTCCTTTGAATCATTGTAAGAACAAATTTGAAAATCTTTTAAAGAATCTTTCATGAAAAAACTGATAGACAATCATTGAAGTATTTTTGGATGGTTTTTTCTTTTTTCAAACTTGTTAAGATGAAATAATATCTACAGTGAAAGAACGAACACAAACCCCATCCATAAATCCAGCAACCGCAAATCCGTTTTGAGTTATCGGCCAATATCTCTTCTCTCATTCTTTGGCAAAATTTTAGAGAGAACTGTCCAATCCAGAATTCACGATGCTTTCCATACAAATCTCTCCGTTACGCAGCATGGGTTCATAAAAGATCGTTCAACCACTACTAATCTACTAGAGTTTTCCAATTTCATAGCTCTTGCTTTAGATTACAGTTGCCAAGTAGACGTGATTTATATCGATTTCGCGAAAGCGTTCGACAGTATTAACTGCCAAACTTTAATAAACAAACTGGTCAATACGAAATATCCGGTCCCTCCTTACCGGGATTAGTTTCTTTATTCATAACCGTTTTTGCTGGGTAATTTAGAACAGGTGCTCTTCTGTTCCCTTCGCCCAGACTTCTGGCATGCCACAGGGATCTATCCTAAGCCCTTTTCATCAATGACCTTCCTTGTGTTTTTACTTTCAACAGTCTCCTCTATGCCGACAATCTTGAAATTTTCAGGATCATTCGCTCAATAAATTACTGCTCAATATTCCTAGATGACATTAATATTTTGGATGAATGGTGTAGTATCAATCGTCTTGCTCACAACGTTCCTAAATGTTATCATATGTGTTTTTCCAAAAACGAATTACCTTAAGCTTTGACTCTTCGATTATTGGCTCAGCACTTTAACCAGTTGACCATTTTAAGGTTCTCGGTGTGACGTTTGACCATCTCAAATTCGACCGCCACATCAACCATATGGCATCTAGAGCAGCTCGAAGCGCGGGCTTTGTTCTGTGCTGTTCCCACACTTCTTTTAGCACTCAAACATGTGTCCATCTTTTTATCTCACTTGTTTACTCTATTTTAAAATACGCATGTGTGGTGAAAAGTGGTTAGATTAAATGTCCGTAGAGAAGTGCAACGATGGTCTGCTGCCTCGGCAAAAGAGGATGGTAGGATCCGCCGAGATTGGCCTTGTCTGAGGATGCGTGAATGCGCTGGCATGCTAGCGTTGCGGTGTCGTGGGGTGGGTTCTTTCCCCCAGTATAAGGACCCACTACAAAAAAAATTCGCATCCACGAACTTCAAGGGTCAAAAGAAAATCGACCGGAGTCGAGAAGGAGGTACCCTACGAAGCGTCATTAAATTGCTGACTCAGCAGACAAACCGGTCCTGGAGAAAACAGACGGACTTAAGAGGACTTCGTCGTTAACAACGATACTTATGGCCCCCAAATAAGAGTGGCGCATCCAGGTAGAAGCGGTGCCCCCTCGCATCCTCCCAACCTGATCAAGATCCAAATGTAAGCGTGGCCATATATTTTCCATTTAAGTGAAAAACTCATACAAACGTAATTTGAATGAATTTTTCCTTTAAATGAAAAATATACGTGGCAAACTTTGCCATAAATAGCCACGCAAGCGGAAGGCCACCTTACCCGGACAAGAGCACCTCACCCGATGGCTAGCTCATTACAGTGGAGGGGCCAGCCAACGTGGCGGGTCCCATACTCGGTGAGGTCTTATGAAAGGAAAGACCGAGAGTATCATTTAATTCAACATTTCCATATTTTTCGCGTCTGTGCAAGTATTCTGGTAAATTTACGTTTTTGGCCATTATATTGAAATAAATAAATAGTAAAGATAAGCTTCCCCTCAATTCTTTCTTGTGCGTAAAGTTATGATAAAGTCATTTTCTTTCCGGTTCAATACAAAGGTAACATTCGTTTTACCTCGTTCGTCACAATTTTTCACGTTTCTCTAGTCATTCAGTATTGTTTTATTCAAATAAAGATAATTATATTGGAAGACACGCATATCATTTTTGGAATACCATTAAAGAATTCACATTTAAATTCTCATGCAAAAATGAAAGAAACCAAAAGGGGGCGCCCACTGGTGATCTGGTGATGCTTGCAAATTCCTTAAAGTACATTAATGGACTTGAACAAAATTAGCACGTTTTGCATATAATTGAAATGGGGAGGAAAATTCAAAATCACACTTTTGCTTTGTATATAAATTAACTTCCTTAATCATATATGATGTCGAACAAGGCTACTTTGGGTCAATTACGTTAACACGTGGTTCAGTTGTAGCTTCTTTGCGAATACAATCCATAACACACAAAGAACATCGCTCCATCAACTAACTTTTCTCCTCCTTATCCTGACCATCTCTACCACGAGCGAAACTGAATTGGGTCGCCCCGCCGCTTTTGTAAAGCAATTTTTCCTTTCCTTTTATATATTTTTATATGATCATTTTTTCATTCATGTTATCGTTTTATAATTGCTCTTTATGTTTAAATTTTTCATCGTTTCTCGTTCAGTTTAAATTATTAGATGATGTCTGTAAATTATTTTCGGCAGTGATTGATAACTCGGACGACTTTTTCATTTTCTCGCAATAATCAGTTAAGATATCACGGAATCTCGTCCAGCACTTTTCCGGAACGGTTATTGCTGTACGGAACTTACTTTTCACCTCACTGACACGCATGTATACGCCTCTATTATTTTGTCCAATACCGAAAGAGAAATTTCTATTATCGACTTTCATATGACGCTCGTCGGGTAGCTCGCCCTTAAATCCGCCTTCACTTGTTCTGAATTCTTCTAAAAAAATCCATTTGAGCGTTCTATCATGCCCTCAGCTGGTATGGCAATTTGTGATCTAGGTTCACCTCGTATGATTGTTTGAGATAGTCTTAAAAATCTTCCCGTGCATTCTCTTTCAAATCTAGTTAATATCTTCGATTATCCTTCCTCATTGGCTTCGACTTCACTTTACCGTCTTCGGGAACATTCCCAAAATTTGGTAGACGTGCACAACGGTGTGTTTCAGCTCATGTAAACTGTATGGATTCCCATCACACTCCACAAAAGCTGCGAATGAAAAATCAAGAAATTTTATTCTAGTTCCACACGATTTTCTTTTTCTCACTTCGAACATTCTCCCAGCCCACTAACGAGTAATTTCACGGAAAATTTAGGTAGGAAAAAGATATTCGCGGCTATAGAAATTTAAATGAAACTAATGTGAGGAGTTTCTATTAAATAATATATCTCTAAATTAATATTTAGCAGTCGAAATTTTAATAAATTGTATTGTTTCATAAAAGTACCTTGAATTTTCATTGGGACCTCCATCAGCGGATATTATGAGAACTGGCTTAATTTCCTCGCCATTCTTCATCATTTCTTCAAAACTTTCTAATTCAAACAAATGTTGAAAACTCTATCGTAAGCCAACATCAGTTTAGTTTTCAAAAGAACAAGAGGACTTTGGATGCCCTACATTCTGTCACACGTTTCCCCAATCTAGGACTTGACAGAGGTGATTATGTCATCGCAATTTTTGTGGATTTAAAAAGAGCATTTGATACAGTTGATCATGACCTCTTGCTTCGTAAACTTGAATCGTATGGTATTCAGGGTAGTCCCAAACAGTTGTTTAAGAGTTACTTAGAGGGGAGATCGCAGAGAACTTTAATCAACAATGTCCTGAGCGATCAAACACCTACAAAACAGGAGTTCCTTAAGGCTCAATACTGGGCCCAACTTTGTTCCTGCTATACACAAATAATCTAAATATTTGTGGGCTGACGGGATATCACACATTAAATGCTGATGACAGAGTTCTATTTTATTCAGGACGAGAACAATCTGCCATTGAGAACATTATCAATGAGGATTTAGGAAAATCCCATCAGTGGTTAATCGAAAACAAACTAGTATTGAACACTACAAAGACAAAATATATTGTTTTTAAGCAAAAGAATAAAGGAGACATGGATGTGGAACTAAATATTAACGGGGAAAAATTGCAAACAGTGCTAGAAATGAAATATCTTGGTCTTATCATAGACCACCATATGACCTGGTTGCCATACATAAATAGCTTAAGAGGCAATAAGCCCTAATAATAGTCCGCGTGGCTTAGTGGTTAGAGCACTAAGCCCGTAAGCCAAAGGTCTCTGGTTCAAGTCTCGTTGGCGTCAACGAGACTTAGTTCGAGTAATTCTTCGGATGGACTATAAGCCTGTTCAGTTATGATACGTGCTGGTTTAAAATCAGAACGTATCGCAGCTGGGTGGACGGACATCACCTTATGGAGTGCTGATACACTCGATCATGACAATGAGATACTCTAATTATCTCTAAGCGAAGGCCCGAAAGGGGCTTTAGGGCTACATAGAAGAAGAAAAATGTGAGGAACGCGATACTAGCACCAATTCATAATGTGAAAACTAGCTTGGATCATCTTAGATTTTAATCATTTTTTAAACCCATAAATCTTTACGTGCAAAATTATCGAATGTGAATTTCCCACTCCGTTTAGTTTTTACCGTTTGGATGCATTTTGAGGGAATTTATATCATAAAAGAGAATAGTTAAAAAATTCTAATGTTTAGCTGGGAGGTAGTTTTGACCGATTTTCACGGGTAGAGGAGTTTTCATGGAAAAACTGCTTGCGTAGAAATAGCAAATCGAGCAAAACACATCTCCGACGACTACAAAAAACACGTACTCCTGATGTAATACCACCGACCGACCCATACGTGGCGCCTTTAAGTGAAATGTCCGCTCGCTGACTATGCAAGAGTCGCACGACAAAAACGATATAACAGAGCAAGAAGAACAAGAAGTAGGAAAGTCGGATCCTACTTGGGCGTCGCGACGTCTTCACGGTGACGATTATTAACAGACTCCTCGACCCGTCTAAGTCTCGGCATAATCTCTGTGCCGGACCGGTAAAATGAGACCAGCTGCTAGCTCAGCCAAGATAGATTGCATTTGGCAATGCAATACATGGATGGCTGTATTATCTCAGTGTTCTCATGTTCGAAATTTTAATTGCCGATTTGAATTTTTAAATTAATAGAAGTTAAAAAATGAAAAAATTTAAATAATAATAAGAAGATAAATATCATAAAGAATATTATTAGCTATAAAAGTTCAGATTTAATATAGAAAAAAAAAATGATAAGAAATTTATATTTAAATATAAAGAAGAATTTAAATTTAATATAGAGAAAAACGATAATATAAAATTTATATTTATGAAACAAAAAATATATCTTATAATTTATAAACTATAAATTGGAATGATTAAATTTTCAAATCATCAATTAAGATTCGGATCATGTTATGAAGCTTTTCGAGCATGTCAAATCTGGCCTCTCCGTCACACATACCTTTTGAATGCCGTTGAATCCGGACAGAAAAAAAATTACCCGCTTGCTTTTCTATAAATACAAACTATCCTACCGTCCATATGGTGAGCGTCTCATCTAACTTGGCATCCCTTCTTTCGAGATGAGGTGACTGCACCTTGGCCAATGTTTGCTCTTTAAGCTTATTCAGGGCTTTTTATCATCTGATATTCAAAACGCGATTTGCATACGCCCTCCATCTAGAACTAGAAATAGCCAATTTTATTGATTCCTTTCGCGCGGACAGATATTTGTTTTCATTCCCCATTGGTCCGACTCGTTCATGACCATGAATACCTTTAGCTTGGTCCTAATTCGGAGTCGCTCGCAGTGTTCAAGTCCAAGCTGCGTAGGGTTCTAAATTTTTCATTTTGTTGCGTTACCTCATTTAAATTTTGTCTAATGATCTTTTGTTCACATCTCTTGTAATAATGTTTATTTTGCCTTAAATTTTAGCTTTTCTTTCTATTTACTTTGTGATTGGAATTTATTCTGTAAAATAGATCTGAAATAAATAACACAATTTTATACAATATTCTCATTTAAAACGGCCGCCATTTCGTTTTACGATTACCGATGTCACCCGTTGAACTACTACTCAAAGATATTCATTATAAATATAATTCCTAAAACTTTCATGCAAATTCTAGCAAACCCGTAGTGTCTGAGTTGATTGGAAGTGCATATTGTCCCATAGCCATGTATAGTTGCTGTTGTAATACAGGAAAACTGAAGCCCCCATAACTCTGTTAAATATGATTCGATTTTTCTGTGACTTTCAGTAATGATTGAACTTACAAATTCACATTTACATATTGAATTTGAGGTGCCCTTACAATTTTATTCAAGAAAGTGTAAAATTGATAAATCATACTATTACTAACAAAGCTGAGTGAATTTGAGCTTCTGACGTATTTGTCGCGGTAGTGCTTATAAAGGTCTACACTCATGATTCTTTCTAATTTTTCAGATGAATGGTTTCCAATCGCGAGGGGGAGGGGGGTCCTCCTAAAACTCGTGCATTTCCCCTTCTCCTGTCTTCCTCGGTACCAGTAAATTAATTTTAAGACCTATTTTTAAAAAAAACTCATTGATACTTTTCATATGATACCCCCCTCGACCACCTTTGATGAAATTATTTTTTGAGAGTCACTATATGGGGGTACACTCTTACACCTTTTTGAAAATTTTTTTTAACCCCAAAATTTTCTAGAAGCCATAACTTCCAACCTTTCCACATAATTTCATGGCTGTAGCTTCTTTAGTTTCGGAGAAAAACTGCTGTGACATACAGACGGACGGACGGATAGGCAGACACAGGTACCGATTTCAATAGGGTTTTGAAATTTAGTACAAAACACGAAAAAGATTATTTTAACCACACTACAAATGTGTAATTTCAGATACATCTTTATGTTTTTCTTTAAATTTCATGAAGTACTTTTATAATATGAGTGCTTAATCTGATAAATAAAAAATTGTGGTTACAAATAAAATTATGAGCATTTTGACCTTCGCGCTCATATGGAAATATGTCAATGAATGATGATGGCTTTTTTTCTCTATTCTTTATTCAAACCAACCCGTGGTTGTTAATGGAGTGACAGTCACTACAATAAACCTATTAGAAAATAATATAATAAAATTAATTTTATTTTAAAATAGCAGAAAACATTACAAATTAATGTTTGATTAATACACATAAAATGTTCATTATGATGCTTCTTAACATTTCATCAGGCGCATTATTAACCCTAACGCGATTAGGCGTCTCATCTGGTAGATTGCGTATAGAGACATGGAACAATTTTCATTATGACCATTTATATGCAACTAAATCTGTTTATTGTAGTTAGAAATACAAATTAAATGATTACAGTTTTTTATTCACTTAAAATTAAAATCACAAACATGATTAAAAATTAAAATTAAAAAATATATATTTTCTTTAGAAAAATAATTAGTTTGCTCAAAAACATAAAAGAAATTCTTTGTCTGAAAGTGCAAGTAAAAATAAAATATAAACGAAAGATGCAGATAATTCAAAGGAATTATTTAGATTAGTTTACACTTTCTGTATCTTCCATAAAATTAAACGTGAAAAAATTTTCAGACACCATGCATGCATGCTCCAAACGAAAGAATTGTACACTGTACTTTTTCCAATTGTAGTTGGAATAACAGGCTTTCTTTAAGTTTCTGCATTTTAAGCACCTTTTTGTTAATCCATCAGGGTACTCAAGTTGCTGCTCTTTATTTTCTTCTTGTCGCAATTTTTATAGTTGGCTTCGAAGATTCATGGGCATTCTAACAGTTTGCATGCTTCTTCTTTGTAATTTATCACCTATGACACAACAGCGCCAGCCGGGTCTTGGCTTCCAGGTTTAATCTCCTCCAATCATCACGGTTCTGCAATCTTGTTCGCCAGCTGATCAATCTCAGCAAGGAGCTGCTGTCAGCTTCTGCCATGTCTTTCCATCAATTTCTCGGCCTTCCCACTGGACGTCTACTTTATGCTCTACCCTTTAATGTTCTTTTGGTAGCCATTCTTTCTACATGGCCCGCCCATTGCACTTTGCGTAACTTTATACTAGTACGAGGGTGGTTCAAATATGATGGAGACAAACGCTGTAGATGGCGCGCATGTATGTTTTGAAGGTCGCGGCTCGAGTATGTGATAGTTGGGTTGCTTACGAACAGTGTGGCAATTTTTAAGTTTCACGCGCGTGCTACGACCATGAGTGAATGTCAAGTGCCGACCGGCCTTGCGCAACGTATTGTCATTCGTTTTTACTGTGGGAAGGCGTTAGAAACACGGACATTTTTCTGCGTGCAGGTAAGATTGACGGAAGGTTAAGAGTTGAATTGATTTTGGACGTTGAGCTATACCAAGTAGATTTTATCTTTTTTTTTTTGCTTAGCACTACAGCTGCCTTTGGGCTTTTGCTTAGAGATAGTTAGAGTATCTCATTATCTTGATTGAATGTATTGGCGCTTGAGAAGGTGATATGGTCAGTACCACACTTTGGCCGTATGTTCGCCCAAACAGCTAAGACGCATTCTGATTTTCAACCAGTAAGTATCATAGCTGAGCAGGCCTATAATAGGTCATTCAAATAATCACTCGAAAAAAATTCTCACTGTGACGGATGATTCTTAAAGCATGTTAGAACATACCATGGATATACTGTCCTCTTACGACATCAAAATTTTCCTAAGGAACTTAAATGCCCATATCGACTGAAAGTTGGCCTATAGAGGAACAACAGGAGGACACAGCGCACATACTGAGACCAGCCCGAAAGGGACACCACCTAATGGGAAAAACCTTACCATAAGCTCCACCTGCTTTCTGCGCCGTGACATTCTCAAAAGAAGTGGACATTTTCGATGGCTACATGCATAACCAGATAGACGATGTTCTCATTGAAAAAGAAATTGCCACCAGGATTCTCAACACACGTTCATTCTGTGACATGCAGTGGATCAAACTATTACTTATCCAAAGTTAAATTCCTATGTCACATGTCCAAACGTCAAAACCAATTAAAGTCACGGACAAAAAAATGCAGTCTACATAAGTTCAATGATAATTCGGTGAAGTCCATACATATGTCGTCTCTAGAAATCGTACTGAAAATGGTTCAGCAGGTGGCAGAAATTAATGACCATATCCAAACGATATAGAAAATTGTTAAAGATGTTATCACAGACCCAGCGAAAAATGTCTGAGGAAACCGAACAAAAATAATCAAAATGACTGGTTCGATGAAGAATGTCAAGATGCAGTTAACAAAGAAATTAGGCACACAAACTGCACATCGAAAGACCAACTTGGGTAAACATGATGTGCCGATAGAAAAAACGATGGGCCATTGACTGAAAGATAAAGCAAATTAATGAACGTATGACATTAAATGAAGCCACAGCAGCGCATTTCTCAATTAAACAGCTATCGACTCTGGTCGCTGGACGCACCGATGAACAAGCGCAGCTTAGGCTAGGTAGATTAATGCGCTGAATCTGAAACTGGATGACTGCTTGCGGGTTCAGCTAACCACTGAAGAAAACCAAAGCGATCATCTTGACAAATAGGAGTATCTCTGGAGTAAGGATGATCAGTATTGGAGAGACACTAATCGAATCGAGGCCTAAGCGGTGAAGTATCTGGGGCTACTGATGGACTCGAAGATGAGTTTCTCTGAGCAAATCAGGGTAACGGCTGAGAAGGCTGCTTCAGCAGTATCAGCTCTGAGTCGACTTATGGCCAACTTAGGGTAACCCAGCCCATCAAGAAGACACCTCTTGATGAGTGCTGTAGGTTTAGTGCTACTGTACGGAGCAGAAATATAAGACGTCGCTATCACTAAGGAAGTATAGCGATAACGCTTGGTACAGGTACACAGAAGAGGAGCGGTGAGGATTGCATCTTCGTATTCGACGGTCTCTGAACTGTCGGTGAGAGTTATTGCTGGCGTGATGCCTATTGCCCTCCTTGCCAGAGATCGCCGCGCTATTTACCTGCGTCGAAACGACGATGCAAGGGAGATTGTTGTCCGCGAGGAGAGACAGCGCTCACTCAAATGTTGGCAGCAGTCTTGGGTGAATTGCACGAAGGGAAAGTGAACTGCGCGCCTCATCCCGGATGTGAGACCGTGGCTAAATCAAAGGCATGGTGAGACTAACTTCCATCTGACCCAGTTTTTAAGCGGGCATGAATATTTCAATCTTACCTGCACAAGATTGGTAAGTCAGGGTCCCACGATTGTCGATTTTACCCGGGAGAGGTAGATAATGCCTACACAAATGGGCCAATCTGTTAAGTAACGTCTGCTAGGAGACGGGAGAGCTCACCCTGGATAATAAAGTCACGGTGGTACTTGAATCGGGTGACAAATGAAACCAGGTGGCACATCATGCTCGAGGTAACCCTTAAAAATAAAAGGGACTCACAGCACCCTGGGGCGTTGGGGCTGGGGGATCACTTGCCTGACACTTCCTCTTTCCCCCTCCAGGAAGTATCAAAAGATTCAGCAATCAGTGTTTAGTACATATTTGGTTGCCCGCAAATGGCAGCCCACACTCGCGCCCATGCACTCCCGACGTCAAGTAACTGTTCAGTGGCAGAGATCAACTCACCACACTGCCGACGTCAAGTGGTGGTTCAGTGGCAGAGGCAGAGGTCTATGCATATGCGTCGCCTGATGCATTTGTGGCTACATTGCCTGATTTATCAAGTAGTTCGCGGGGCTAAACTACTCGATTAGTACCGGTTGACATTTCATATCCTTGCATATTGTTTCGATTTTTAATCTTGGCAACTACTTTCTCAATGGATTCCAATCTCAGCTTCTCTAGTTAAAACAAATAGAGATTTTTTTCATCGCAAGTTAAATTCCTGTTATTAAGCACCATTGGAAAAGAGTTACCATGATCAAAAGATGGACACTACTTCTGTTATTCCTGATTTTCCTAATCTGTTTCTTTTTTTAAACCGATGATTTTCATTTTAAACTGGAATGAGTAAGACATCATCCCATTGATGATTTACTTCCATTAAAATGGCAAAATGGTCACTGTCATAAGAAAATACCTCCAGTTTCCAATGAGGGCTATTAAATCTGAATTCAAGTCTTACATCAGCAATTCAGATGTCCAAATATGAATTTTTCTTAGAGTATGTTGGGAGCTCCAACCTATATTGATTGCACCTTTATTCAATTTAATTCTCTGTTATCCAATATTTCGGTAATACACCTCTTGGATTATAGTTGGCATTCAGCCATGATGTTTGGCTAGCATTAAGATTGCCAGCAAGAGTATGAAAATTATGCAGCCTGCTCAATTCGGGTATTTCAAACAAGAGATCGAAGTCCTCCTTGAAGTGGAAAAAATTTGTTTCCATTGCAAAGGTCAAGATAACAACGACGTTATTATCACCTGGAACTAACATTTGAATGACGGACACTTCAGCATGTTAAAATTGATAGGTTCTTCTAGATAATATGACAACAATTCCTCCCCCATCACCGCTTGCCCTGTCGTTTCTAACGAATTTAAAATCTTTGAATGTCATGGAGTGCCAGTAATCGAGATGGGTTTCAGTGATATATCAGGCTATTGCTTAACAATGAATTCACGTTGCCGTAGAGTAACAGTGGCACAGACGTTGATTGAGATGTGACAAAGCCTATCCATGGGAATGTGGCTGAATGTAAAGTTGTTTTGAGACATTTGAAAGATTTAAACGTTAAAAATCAAAATAAATTTTGGAATCTTGTGTATTGATTCTTTCCGATAAGGAATTAAGTTATTGGTAGGTTTTAAGAAGCAGCTCATTTTTGCCACTTACTTTTTTTAAAGTACTCGTATTGTTTACTGGTCCTCTAGTGATATGCTCAAGTGATATCCTGAACTTGATGGAGCTAGAAGGTATTACACTGCACTATATTTAGGTTTGTTCTGGAATAAATTTAACTTTTGCATCTTGATATCAAGGTGTCCTCAGTTTGATGCCAGATGACCAAATACACTGCAACAAACGCAGTAGAATTTTTCTTTAGGCTCTGTCTGAGCTAATTTACACTCACCGAGGGCATAAGTTTCTTTCTATTTTACGCATCGGTAGTACATGGTGCAGTTGGCAGCCAAATCCTTAACACTGGCAACACTGGTTAACTTTTCTACTTTGAGGTGTTCTCACGTCACTACTCTGAAATTTAAGTACCTTACTTGAAGCATGAAGTCAACCAGTAATTTTGTTTTAATAGTTAATTTCTCTGTGCTTGCTCATTTAATTCCAAAATTACTCAATTTATTTTCGGCTGCCGATAGCCAAACCATATTTCTTCCGCTTTGTCCAAATACATTTATTTACGGAACTTTTTCTGGCATGTTGCCGACTTTTTCAAAGATCCAGCTGTACCTCGAGTTCGTTTTTTGTTCTTGTTTTAATTTTTTAAATATTAGATAAAATTTACAATTTTATCTTTATCAGAATTACCTTCACCATCTTCTTTAATTTCCATATCTTCTGCCAGTCACTGCAAAATAGTTTCAACTGTCATTAGTTCCGTCAGCGCTTAAAATTTCTTTCGAAATTGTTTCCTTTACATTCTTCTTCCCCTTCGTTTCCCGTTGAATTGTAGCTTCAGTTCGCCATTTTCATTGCGTGGGTTATTCATTTCTCCGTTACTACCGACTATTTGTTATTCACATTCATGATTATTGTCATAAGCTTACTATTTAACGGTCCCTCAGGTTTCTCGATCGGCGAGAAGGTGTTGGACTCCTCCATACCAGCGGTCCCGAAGTTGTCTTGAGATACAAGTACTTCACTATTCCTTATGTATCGAAGTTTGGTATTCGATATAAATTGCTCGAATTAATTGCTTCGACGATATGACAAGCATTTTCCAATCAAAGCTAATTTCTGACTGACTGTTAGTAATAGGAGCGATCAAAAAACACATCTGTACACAACGAATGCTAGACGTAGTATCCTAAAATTAATCGTATCGTCATAGAAGATGTTTGGTTTCAACATCGAGTTGTTTCAGTGGAAGTTTTGGTGAACGCTTAATTTCAAGGAATGGAAATGTGAATTTTCCTGCAAGATCATGCAATTCGACACCTTTTGAGTTTTTCCTGTGGGAACTTCTCAAAAACAAGGTATACGCCAATAAACAAGCATTCAAGACGTGAAAAACAATATTACTGTAGAGATAAATGCAACTGAACTCATTATATTATAAAATAATATCTATAAAACCAGTCGCATCATTGTATTCCTCTATCAAATAAATAAAATTTTTAAGAAAAACTCACTTTCCCAAACATGAGTGATGGAAGAAAGTCTTAGCACATGACAATGTAAAGCGGTGACTAAATTTCTATCACCGAGCACTATTCAAGTCGCCCCCGCTATGCCCCCCTTTTTACGTTCCCAATGGATGCTTTATTTGCTTGAGATTGTTGAAGATCGATATCATAGTACACTCAACTGAGTATACTATGATCGATATTCTTACCTTTGCCACGCGTACCAGGAACAGTATAAGTTAGGTTTTTGAAGGTGACATCCACTGGGTTCATACCAGCTATCATTTGATACTTTTCTTCTGATCTATCCATGGCATCAAAGTAAGACTGCTTTACCTATGTAGATTTCAACCGTTTATATCTGAAAAGATAAAAATTTTTATAGAAAATAGCTTTTAAAAATAATAAATTGGTCCTTAAATCGAATCAACATATTACATATATGAAGAAGGAAAAGTGTGTAGGTACATTCACTATAAATGAATTATAATTCATTGTAATTATTTTTAAGTATCACCATATGCAGAATGCCATAAATTCTGATGGACTTTTTCATGGGCAACAGATTCAAAGAAAAACTCATCTATTTTAAATCAATTAGTAAAACGAGTTGCATAATACCTAAAGAAAATAATCTTGGATAACTGCAAAGAGCCTCGGAACACAACTTCGATGTTTAAGCCTTAAATGACGTGAAAATTGCCTTGAGCAACAAAACAACAAAAAAAACTCTTGGTAGTGTTTGAAGAATCTTCCAAGAAAATGAGTTACTCTCACTTTCCTGATATTTAACGTATACGTTAAACTAGGCTACATTCTTGTGCCTGGGAAACATATTTCTGTAATTCCGCTGTTGAAGCTAAGGAAAACTCTTAGAGGTACAAGCCGATAACCTTATCGCTGATTATGGGAAAGTGTAATGAATCATGCGACGCCGCTGGCGACCACTACCAACACACCTTGCTGCTATGTGGCTTGTCATCTCATGTTGGTTGTGACGGATGCACATCCCACGTCAATTTTGTCGTGGGATGTCAAGGTGAAACGACAGCCACATGGCAGTGGAGTGTTTAGGTAATGGCCGCCACCCAAGAAGAGTCGGCTGTCACTTTTTGAAGGGGTTGTCGAAGCCTTGCGTGTGTTCCACAGTTTCGGTCACAAATTTGTGTGAATGTCGATACCTCGCAACTTAGCCAGTGGGACTGGGAGATACTATCAACGCTCAGCTAAAACCATGGCACGAATAGGCCATTTTTCCATACCGTCGTGATGGAGCTTAGGTAAGATCAAATAGAAAATTTTTGGCCAAAGTACAAGCCCTGTATCACCAATAGCTTCATCATCATCTATCGCATCAACTGCAAGTACAGCCTCAATCTCATCAACGGCACCCACTGCAACAACAGCAACAACAACAACGAAGAAGGGAAAATTTGGCGGGTTTCTGCCAAACAGTTGCATCCTTCCAAGGCTTTGAGGAACGCAACAAATGGAGAGGCTATGCTCATATAAGCTCCATAGAAAACGATACGACCACCTTCTGAGCATGATTGTCATTTCATTTCCAATAATTTCCACGATTTCTCCTCCCGAGAGCCCGATTGTCAATTTGACGACTAAACATGGACGCGAAATTTACCTGGCGCGTGAGATACAATTCGGAATGTAGTCGTTTTTTCGGTTCGAGAACGTGTCCGAAGGTACATATTGACTGTAGTGAAAGTAATATACACATGGTATAGCAATAACAACATTTTAAGGAGTGACATTGTAAATCGGAGCGAGGAACTCAATTAAAAGTGTAATGTGCGTTATTGCTAGAAAACGATGGGTTATCGATACGAAAGTGTTTTCTATCCTAAGTAGCCACAATGCTTTATTTGTATTCAATGCTATTTTCTTGTTCTGTGAAGTGTTATTTGCAATAAAATCATATTTACGAGTGCATAAGCGTTTGTTTACTTTCTTGTGACAACCCATTGGGTTCCCCTTAACTAGCTTTAGAATCACGGTCGCAGGGGTAGATGCAAAAAGACACGTAGTTAGGTAGGCGGTCGCAGGGGTAGTTGCGACAGCGTGTACATATGGATGTCCACTCCAGTTTTATCTTGTTCCTCAAAGTTCCAAGGTTTAAGAATCAAAACAAGGACAAGAATAAGGAAAAGGAGAAGGACAAAGTCTGGGAGAAAAACTCATCCAATCATAGTTCAAACGACGAAGACTAGCAGGTCAGTGTTAAAATAATAAAACAGACAGTAAGTTTGATTTTTATGATGGGGCACAAAAATTATCGAAGGGAAGAAATAGTTAATTGAAAAGGCTAAATAGTATGCCCATGAAATATAATTCAGAAATACACGAGCAATAGATCAGACTGATTCAACTGAGTTTAATAAAAAATAACAATATAGCAGGTGTAAAAGGTTTTTGCTTGTCGAGACGCGGCCATGAAAAAGCAAAGCAAAGACTACACATCAAGGTAGAAAAACAACAGGGGAAGATAAGTACAAAGTAAACATAAAATAAATTTTGCTATAAAGTTTTCACAATTGACGAAATGAATATATGATAGAATTTAGGAAAAAAACAAAATACAAATGTCATAAAAGTAGGGTTGTGAGAAAATAGTGTATTATAAGAAGTTTATATTTTTCCTAATGTATAAATACCAAACAAAAGATTATGGAAAAATATTTTCAATGTAAAAAAGATAAAATTCAAATGAAATTGCAAGAGGTATTTAGTTGTCTTTTAAAGGGAATTTCGCTGGCAACAAAAGATTACATTTGTCCATTTATATTATAGTTCTATAACTACTCCAGTGAGCATTTAGATAACCGAAAGATCACAATGCAAATGTTAGGGACGCCTGAGTGAATCAATGGAATAAAATGAGAGATGCTTTCAAAAAGATATTGTGCCAATATTCCAAAACGTTAGCATTTTCGATTCACACTACATTTTTGGAAAGTCGCGAAAGATTCTACTCGTGAATGCATTGTGCCCACAACGCATAAATTTGATGATTGCCATTCTAAAAACAGTCCTAAGCCAATTGCATCTCATTCCAAATAATTTCCATTCATTGCAAATGTTTTTTTTCTATGCTCGTTCTTACTAAATGTGTTTTTCTTTTATTTCGAAATATAAATCAAAATAAAATTTGTGAATAGTTGAAACAATGTAGCTATAAATTATTTATTATTCTAGACACCAGTGGCGAGGCGTCCATATAAGCCGATTCCCACCGGCTTCCCTTCTATTAAATGAAAGAAGTATCGGATTACTTTCATTCGTCACTTTAATATGCGTTCCTCATATATACGTGAATATTTTCATCACTTTTCATTAGATCCCGTGCTTCTTTGTTCCAGAAGAAATTGTACCAAAAAGCACAAATTTGGTGCAATTTCTTCTTATAATCCATGGATCAACAGCACTATTTTTCGTTCTTCCTTTGATCTCACTTTCGCTTGCTGATTTCACCGACATGCGCCCACAAGATATCCAAGCATACCACTTGCTTATAAGCCGACACTTCTTTCGGCTTGTCTTCTTTACCATAAAGTTTGTCTCGGTCAGCAGCACAGGAGTTTGGATATGTAGCTAGCGGCGATTTTCTTGTCTAGCATCGCTAATGGAAAGCATTGTGGAAGCCGGGAGCACGATCTGCTTTTCTATATGCTCTTCAATTTATTGGGGAAACCGTCGTGGGTATTGAATATAGGAAGAGCCATTAGGAAATTAAAAGTACACTTATTTCGTGAAATAAGCGTACATCGACTCTCTTGAAAATGAGGCCGATAGAGTAGATTTTCTCATTTTGCTTAAGCGAATTTCATAATAACATATGAAAGTGAATTTAGTCTAAGACTGTTTAAAAGTGGAGAGACTTGTTTCGGGGTGATTTCGTAGTTTTTTGAATTGTGCAATTTAGAATGAAAGTGAAACAAAGGGATTTTTATTTGTCAAAATTTAAGTATCAAAATTTTTTTCTCTACTTTTTATAAATTTTTAAATACATTTCATTATTTGTATTTGATAATTGTAGCTTGTCTGATAAGTGATTTGGGAAACCACTTCCTTCTTCACTTAGGATACAGCTTAAATTTTTTTAGTTTCTGTTTTTGCTGGTTTATTTTTGATATTTATTTATCATTAATATGTCTGTGAACATAGATTGTTGTCTCATAGACTTTTTATTGACTGAGGAGACTATGTTTTCGAATCTTTCTTTCCAACAAAAATTAAGCGTTATTCATATGGGACGAGCGAAACCTCATTTGGATATCTGTTATAAGCGGGAAGATGGATTTTCAAAACATTTTCATACCTCTTTATATGAAAAGTATTCTTGGCTGACCGGAAGCTGTAAAACTAACAAAATGCTCTGTTTTCCATGCCTTCTTTTCTCTCAAACTGACAGCGCTTGGAGCAAAACTGGATTTACAGACATTAATAATATTGTCAATTCTTCAAAGAAGCACACTCAAACAGAGAAGCATATCAGGAGTTGTTTAGCTTTGAATGACTTTGGCAAGTCTAGAATTGACAACTCTTTGGGGAATAGTTATGAAGTGCATAATCGGAAGGTTGAAAAGAACCGAAACCTTATGAAACGCTTTATTGATACCGTCGTTTTTTAGGAAAACAAGAACTTTCTTTTCGAGGCCATTTTGAAAATGAGGGTTCTGATAATAGGGGAAATTATATTGAGACTCTTTTATTACTTAGCAATTATGACCCTGTTATGGAATCTCATTTAGACCAATGCTCTTCATCTCGAAATCCCGTGTTTTCTGGGTTGTCGAGTGACATTCAGAATGATTTAATTAGTTGTGTGGCAAGTGTCTTAAAGCGAGAAATTAAATCAGAAATAACGAAAGCGAGATTCATTTCAATTATGATTGATGAAACACCAGACATCAGCCACAGAGAGCAGTTAAGCGTAGTATTTCGATACGTATCTGAAACAGGAATTGAGGAACGATTCCTAGGTTTTTTCGATGTGACTTTATCTCGTTCAGCAAATACTTTGGCTGATTTTGTTCGAGATATAGTAAAGCAGTTTTCTTGTCAGGAAAAGCTGGTAGGACAATCTTATGATGGTGCAGCTGTGATGTCTGGGGAATATGGAGGAGTCCAAGCGAAAATTCGCGAATCGCATCCAAAAGCAATTTTCGTTCCATGTTACGCACATCTCCTCAATCTTGTTTTAAGCAGATCTTTGGGAAATATTTCAGAATTAAAAATATTTTTCGCTCATATTAACAGCTTAGCTCGATTCTTTAATAAATCCACAAAACGGACAAATCTCCTTAAAGAAGTGACTAATCGACGTATGCCAGGTGTTTCAGAGACACGCTGGCACTATCATTCTAGAATTATCAATGTTATATATAACCATAGAATAGATGTGATTAAAACGTTTGAGATTATTTTAGGAAATACCAAAGAATGGGATAGTGAATCACTTGCAATGTCCGAGAGTTTTTTGAGTAAAATGAAAGATATGCATGTCTGCTTTTTACTTTTCACAGTTTCAGAAATTTTCACACGAACGGATGTCCTCTTCAATGCATTGCAAAATAAAAATATTTGTATCGAAGTGGCTTTAAGGGAAATACAGCTATTCGAAGAGTGGATTTCAAATAAATTTGACAAAGAATTTGATAGTATTTTTAGTCAAATAACTGATCTTTGTGAGCTGCCGCAAAAGCGACCTCGATTAGATTTCAGCCTAGATCTCAAAACATCTTATAAAAGACTATACATTGAAATCATAGATCATATCAAAATTCAAATAAAGAATCGATATGCATCTTTTGATAAGCTGTTATTTTTAGATCTTCTCAATAGAGCAAAATTTGAATCCTATTCAAAATCTTTTCCGGAAAATCAACTTACTGAGCTTCAAAGGAATTTTCCGGGAATCTTCAACCACACAGCATTAAAAAATGAATTGAAAGTTTTGTACACGACTCCTTCGTTCAACAAATTTGAAATCAAGGAACTATATTTTCAACTTAGCAGTTCGATTTTGAATGATACTTTCCCACAAATAACTATTCTGTGTAACCTTATATTAACCCTACCAATATCAGTTTCATCCGCAGAAAGATCTTTTTCCGCATTAAAAAGAATTCAGACGTATTTGAGGAATCAGCAAAATGAAGAGCGGCTTTCTGATTTAGCCTTGCTTTCTGTTGAGAAGAGACTTTTGATAAAAATAAAAGCAAGACCATCTTTTTATGATGAAGTTCTCAGTGAATTTGGAGAGAAAAATCGTAGAATTGATTTGAACTTCAAATAAAGTTTACTAGGTGCAGTGTTCGATGTATGAAGAATTTCACGCTCAGTTGTTATTTTAAGTGTTTGATTTATTTTATAGGGTACGTTACATAAACAATTTTTATTCGAATCAAAAACTTTCGTTGAGCAAATTTAAAATATTAAGAATTAGAGACTACTAAGCTTTTGCCCGCAACACTGCTGAAACCTTCATCAAAGATTTTGATTTGATCTTTGATAACCGTTAACGCAGTGTTTGTGGGCAAATTAGCTTGGCTCTCGTCATTATTTTGCTTTACTTATTAAAAAGTTTTGTCCACTATATAATACATTCAAGTCTCTCATGATTTAGAAAAACGGTTAGTTGGCCATTACTTGACGTTAAATTTTATGATGCTGGCCAGAATAACGAATTTGAAATGAGATGCCATTATACTATCTAACAATAATTTATCCTCAAATTAAATTTACCTAGTATCCCTCTTTTTTTATTTATTTTTTATTTTCAAACCACCAAACAGTGATAAATCCCATACCAGTACATAAATTTGTTAACAAACATTTATATTTGAAATTTTCCCTAAATTTAATTTGAGAATCTGGAATAAACTATGTAGTTTGATTTATTTAGTATTTATGTGTATGAATAGAATATACTAGTATGGTTAAACATCAATAGATTGCTCGATGTTTTGATCGGCTTACCCCGAGCAGCTTTTCACCCCTCGCCACTGCTAGACACCACTACTGTAAGACGTATAAAGTTTAGAAATTTTCCCCGATTATTCTGTAAATATTCGTTGTATCATAATCATCATTGATGTAAGATTCAGAGAGCCTAAAGCATTCTAGAATACTTTTTGCTTTACACCATAATAGATACTATTGCCATTTCACAAGGTAGAAATGTATTCATTTCAGTAACGAATCATGTAAATTTATTTCATAGCATTTTCAATCTTATTGTAAGTGATTTTGTAAAGTCAAAACTATTCGAAATAATTCTTTTTTATAATTGGGTAAATCCGTTTATCTTTAAAAATCAACACATGAGTGGTTATGAAAGCTGATATTATTATTTGTTGCAACTTGTAATTTATATAAGTGAAATAGCAGAAAATAACTTAGAAGCCATAATGAGTTTATGAAGGTTAACGTTTCTGTTTTAAGTGCTAAAATTTCATTTTTACATTTTATACGTACGATTGAAAAAGCAAATGAGAAAATTGAAAAAGCAAATGAGAAAAATATTTCTGAAATATTGTGGAATTTTAGGGATGTCAGATTAAGAAATAATATGAATTGCTAAACCCTTAACAACGACTTTCCTTTCCAGTGGTTCTTTCTTTCAGCGGGAAGTAGAGTGTATGGTAAGTATGCCGTCGCGAGGGTAGGGTTTGAGAAAATCCGCTGAGGTCGGTTTCGCGTCGCACGCGGTACGCGGTACCTAAGTTGATTTTGGTTTTTCTTTAGCGTAGTTTTTTTTCGGATTTACGTTAACGTAGTATATTTTTCGGTACCGCGTCGGTAAAGTTCGGGAACGCGAAATAGAAATGAGATTTGTTTGATACTTTAACTGGATGAATGAAGAAATACGGAGTAACCGTAAAGTAGATTTCTTCTCCGTATGATTTTGTTTTTGACGCATTTAAAACGGGCGTTTAATGGTGGGTGAAAAATTGTAAATGAGCGTAATCCATTTGGAGACCCGCGACCGAAATCCTCTCCGATCTAGCTGGCCGACAAGCAGCCACCGCGAAAATGGATTACGGTGCACGGATTGGTTGACCGGTTGGTACCATCCGTTGGCATTACTCAGACTTAACGTCTAGAACCGATGAGAGGTCAGTTCCTCGTTCGGATTCAGATATAAAATCATTACAAAAGCTTTTTGAAAGACGCATTCTTAATAGAATCACCGAATTCGTCGAGAATAATACTTTTCTTCCAAACTTCCAATTTCGCTTCAGGTGCAAATATTCCACAGAACATCAACTATTACGAGTGACCAAAAATATTAAAGTAGCAGCAATAAAAAGTTATGAGAAGCATGGTGGTTTTGGATATAAAGAAAAACTTTGAAACTTTTTGCCATAAAGGGCTTCTCTACAAACTTCCTACCATATCTAAAAAACTCATGTCATTTTTCACACACGAAAGGAAGTACCAAGGCCGTCATTGCCAAATAGCTACATTTTCAGGATATACTTGCCTCCACACCAGTGTCGGCTCGTGCAAATAAAAATAGGTGGGGCTAACTTCAAGGAAGATATTTACTTTTAGTTTGTACGGATTGCCACTCCACCCAAGAGGTACCGCACGCAGAGCGTTAACCGATTTTATTGTGTACGGTTTCCCCAAAAGAACTCTTACGTCGCATCGTATTTGGTCAATCTAGCCGGCCAAAACTATTTATGGCTTGAAATCGATTGAAAACAATCAACTTCCTTTAAATATGGTTAAATAAAATAAAAAACAAATTTTCATTCCCAAGAAGACTATATTATATTGTTGTAAAATATACAGAATTAACTTTAGATATACAGATATATCTTAATATATACAAAATTAACTTAAAAACTATGACGGATACAATTTATTTAAACTTTATTTATTTTTAATTATATTATGATGTGTTAAAAACAGAATTTCATTTTTATTGCATGTAAAAAGTGTACATACATCATAAGTAGATCCTCTTATTTTTTGATTTCATAGACTTAAATTTTCATCCTCGCAAATTAATAGCTCTAAGGTTTAAAGAATGAATCGTTTTTTACTTTTTTTAGGGTTTTGTTAAAATAATTTTACAAAACCTTACTAGTTTCGCGACCAGTCTGTCCGTCTGTCCATCCGTCCGTCCGTCCGTGTGTCACAGCAGTTTTTCTCGGAAACTACTTAAGCTAGAAACATCAAATTTTGTGTGTAGGTGTAAAGTGGTGATCTCTTCAAAGTTCAACTACCAAAAAATTTTATAAGGTATTTAAGGGGTGTCTCCCCATATATGGGAGTGACCCCCGAAAAAAAAATTTCATTGAAGGTAGCCGATATGGGTATCAAATGTAAGGTCCTGATGAGAACTTTACAAAACTGGTCTTAGTTTGGCAAAATTTGCTTCGAGGGGCGCACAGGGAGGGGAAACACACGAAAAATTTGTGTCCCCCCCTCGCGGTTGGACACCTGTGATCCGAAAAATCTGAAAAAAATCCGGAATGTAGGCCTTGGTGTGTACAACAACAACAAATACGTTAGAAGTCGCAATTCACTCAACTTTGTTAGTAATAGTATGATTTATCGTTTTTATGTTTTCTTGCATAAAATCTTAACGGTACCCTTAAATTCAATGAAATTCAGTACGTGGATGTTTATTTATAAGATTGATCTATACTGCAAGTTTCATAAAGATTGAATCATATTTAGCGAAGTTATAGCGGTTTGAATTTTCCTGTATTACTATGGAACAATATGCGCTGCATTTATTACTATGGCAACATATGGCTATGGAACAACATGCACACTACAGTTTTGCTAGGATTTGCATGAAAATTTCAGGAATGATAGGTGTCATGAATATCTTTGAGAATCAGTTCAGCTAGTGGTATCAGTATTCGTAAAACAAAATAGTGGATGTTTTAAATGCGAAGATTGAATAATTTTGAGTTATTTTTTCCCAACTTCAACGTTTAAGGTGCATGCTTTGAACACTTGATTCAATTTAATGAATGACTGAAGATGAGTACCTACAATGAATGCTCATAAGTGAAACAAGTCAAGGAGGCGGGAGAGAGCTCGTAGCAAAAGGGTTTGGTAACCATTCTAGGATTCGAAAAAAATAGCCATGAATCGATGATAACAGTACAGGAGAGTGGCCCCTGAAAAAAAATTCATCAAACGTAGCCGATATGAGTATGAAATGAAAGTTTTTATGGGAGCTCTTCAAAACAGTTTTTAAAATGTCAGTTTTTGCTTCAGTGGGGGCACAGGGGGGAAATACATGAAAAATGTGTTTCCTCCGTCGCGGATAGGCATCTGAAATAATTATCAAGGGAGATATTTATGAGTATAACAATGCCGAAAACCTCAGAAGTCGAAATTCGTTCAACTTTGTTAATAATAGTATTATCTTCGTATTTCATATTTTCTCCAATAAAATCGTCTTTGACATGTTTCTTGATTTGATTCGATCAAGTGACTGCATTTTGTAATTTGAATACAAAACCCTTCTGACATGAGCGTAGATCTGTTTACCCAACTTGTTTTATTTTTCTGCCCGCTGAAATGAAGGGATCTCCTGTCAATAGCAATCTTAAAATCACATCTGTATTGCAGTTGATTCTGCTAAACTTTCTTGCAAAATTTTGACGACATTGAAGAAAATGCTTATTTCTTGCTTCCGATGCTTCCACCGAAAGCTCACCTTTTGGCAGCAGTACACGTTCTACTACTTCCGAGCCGTGAATTAAAATCATATCTAAAGTTGAAGTCATGGAATGCCTTTTATATAATTTTAGGCATAGTTCCACCGTTTCTTTCGTATAAACATCAAATCTCCCTTGATGAATTTTGAAACCGCTCGACATACGTTCAAGATTGATTTTAAAAAACCCTATTGCAATCACGACCTGTGTCCGTCTGTCCGTCCGTCCGTCTGTATGTCACAGCACTTTTTCTCCGAAACTATAGAGGCTACAGCCATGAAACTTTGTGGAAAGTTCAGAAGTGGTGACTTCTTGAAAGTTCAAGGGTCAAAAAATCTTTCAAAGGGGTTTAAGGGGGGGTCTCCCCACATAGGGGAGTGACCACTCAAAAAAAATTTTTCACCATTGGTAGTCGAGTAGGATGTCATTGGAAAGGTCTCAATGAGATCTTTGTAAAACAAGTCTTAAAATTGCCTTATGAGTACCGAGTACCTTCCATCCGAAAAATTAGAAAAAAATCATGAATATAGGCCTTAATGAGTACAACAATAACAAAAACATGAGAAGTCCAAATTCACTCAACTTTGTTAGTAATAGTATGATTTATCGATTTTATGTTTTCTTGAATAAAATCTAAACGGTACCCTTAAATTCAATAAAATTATGCAAACAGATGACTATTTATAAGATTGGCCTTTTCTGAAAGTTTCATAAAGATCGAATAGTATTTAACGAAGTTATAGCGATTTGAATTTTCCTGTATTACTATGGAACAATGTGCCCTGTATTACTATGGAAACATATGGCTATGGAGCCATATGCGCTTTTTACCGACTTAGACACTACAGCTTTGCTAGGATTTGCATGAAAATTTCAGGAATGATAGGTATCATGAAGATGAGTACATACAATTGAAACAAGACGCAGAGGCAGGAGAGAGCTCCTAGCAAAAGGCCTTTGTAACCATTCTAGGATTCGAAAAAATAGGCCATGAATCGATAATTACAGTACAGAGGAGTGGCCCCTGAAAAAAAATTTCATGAAAGGTAGCCGATATGAGTATCAAATGAAAGTTCTCTATGAGAGCTTTTCAAAATAGTTCTTAAACTGGGCGTTTTTGCTTCAGTGCAGGCACAGGGGGGGGGGGGGGGGGAGTACATGAAAAATGTGTTTCCTCCCTCGCGAATGGAAAACCGTGGTCTAAAAAATTATCAAGCGAGATATTTATGGGTATAACTTTAAGAAACACCTCAGAAGTCAAAATTCTTTCAACTTTGTTAATAATAGTATGATCCTCGAACATGACATGTTGCTTGATTTTATTCGTTGCTGCTTACTGCATTTTGTAAGTTGAGTACAAAACCCTTCTGACATGAGCATAGGTCTGTCTGCCCAACTTGTTTGATGTTAAATGTTGATAAATTTACCAGTTTGAACTACTATATCGAATTGAATGGATAAGTTGTTATTTTTTTTGTTGCATCTTGTAATTATAAGTTTATAGAAAACATATTAACTACTAAAATAAAAAAATATTGATATGATTGAACGGTATTCTTACTTATACAGAAAAATAAGCACCGTACGGAGACTTTTTTGTCTAACTGTATATATATATATATATATATATATATATATATATATATATATATATATATATATATATATATATATATATATATATATATATATATATATATATATATATACATATATATATATATATATATATATATATATATATATATATATATATATATATATATACATATATATATATATATATATATATATATATATATATATATATATATATACATATATATATATATATATATACATATATATATATATATATGTATATATATATATATATATATATATATATATATATATATATATATATATATATATATGTATATATATATATATATATATATATATATAATAAAGATAAAGATGTTTAGCGCAAATTGATAATGATAGCGAATTAAGTCGGCTTTGGCCCATTGTACTCGACTTATGTAAACAAGTATGTTTTGGTACTGTTAAGAGTACTCAAGCATCTTTCGGACTCGACAGTTGTAATGGGAGTAGTAAGGGCTATTTCAATTAGTTTATGCATCGGCTGAGATAAACAGACTTTTATTTAAAAAAAAAAACTTTATAATTCTATTAAAGATGACATGCTTTGAAACATTTCATTACATTAAATCACTTCTAATTTATTTTTCAAAATTCATCCATCGAAAAATGAGAAATTATTTATTATGATTACCGTGCTTTACGAAGGGAAATTTAAAGTAACATTTTTAAATTTATTTTCTAGAATTTTTGATATACCTCTGTAATTTTCGCACTGTAGCTTGTCACCTTTTTTGTGGGTAAGGAATATAATTGATTGCCTCCACTGTTTCGGCATATGTTCTTGTTGCCAAATGTGCTGGATGACTTTGTGAATAGCTTTATAAACACTGCTGCTACCAGATTTGATGAGTATACTAGAATCCCATCGATGCCTGGCTCTTTATAAGCCTTTTGGGCTTTGATGATGGAACACACTTCATCCAGAGTTGGTGGGGCCGATGGAGGCTCTCCACAAACATATACAGACTTCAATGTTGTGGAGCTGTGTAGAGGATTAAGGAGATTCTTGAAATATGATGTCCATCTTTCTTTAATCTTGGTTTCGTTAGCGATGATATTGCCGATGTCATCATGACAGAGCGTTATTTTGGGCTGATAACCACGTTTCAGGCTTTTTACTACTTTGTATGCTTGTCTTGTGTTGTTGCTCGCTAAACTTACATCTATACTACTTAATTGGTCGTCATGATATTTTCTTCTCTTAATTCGAATTATCTTATTCGCTACTCTTCTGCGATTTTCATAGTGTTCTCTCTTCGTCCTGGTTTTCCTACCTACGTAATCTTTGTATGCCTGATTCTTTTTATCTAACGCTTTCTGGCACACATCATTAAACCAATCATTTCTCTTGCGCCGCGCTTGATGTCCGATCGTCTGTTCTGCCATGTTCTCAATAGCCGCTTTCACTTCCATCCAGTTGCTCGTCTTTAACGATGCGTCTGATAAGATGGGAGCCAGCTGGTTGTCAAGGGTCTCCGTGAAATGTTTGGCCACAGACGCCGTTTGGAGCCTTTCGGTGTCAAATTTTTGTAGCGGGCTGGTCTTCGCTGAATATGCTTTTAACATACGACATCGATAGCTTAATTTAATCAAGTAATGATCTGAGTTACGATTGGCTCCTCGGTATGTACGGACGTCAAGCATGCTCGAGGCCCATTGTTGTTGGATCAGAACATGATCGGCCTGGTTTTGTATGTTGCCATTCGGTGATACCCAGTTCATTTTATGAATGCGTCGATGTGGGAAGCAAGTCAAACTTATGACTAGATTTCTGCTCATGCAAAGTCAATCAGGCGCTGGTCGTTGTCATTTGTTTCATTGTGGAGGTTATATCCTCCAGTCGTTCCCCGATGAGACATCCCATTGCAAACTTTATTATTTTATTATTTTTATGTCGTTTGTAGGCAATGAGGCGGCCAGTCCTTCCAGGTGATTGAAGAACGTTTCCTTCGTCCTTTTCTTCGGTCGCGGCGTGAACATTGATCAGCCTGATTTTAAAGAATTTCGCTTATATACGGATTGCACATAGCCGTTCATTTATTGCCTTGAAATTAATTACGTACGATTTGGACTCTCTATCCACAATGAAGGCCACTACGAATTCTAGTTTTCCAGTAGGCTTGTCCCTTTTGAATATTGTGTGAGATCTCATGTCTTGAATGTCGTTTCTAGCCTAGTTCGTTTCCTGGATAGCCAGTATTTTTAATCTATATAGACTGGCCTGTTGTAAAAGGTCCTTAACAGTGCCAGGGTAGTAAAGTGCTCTGACATTCCAGGATCCAATGCCATAGTCCTTTTGCCGATTGCCAAGTCATTGCCATGAGTCTAATTCATTCCTAGGCCCGTCTGCAGGTTTCGAAAAATTCAAGCGTTAGCCCGTCGCCCAACCACCTTTCTGGTTATTACGTCGATTTCGTTATCAGGTACGAAAGATTTGCCTTCACCCTCTTACGTCCCTACAAAGGAGGTGTAAGTAGGATTCAGTAGCAGAGCTGCAGATGTACATTTTTCGGCATATAATGTCCCATTATTGGGGGAACCGTAAACCAAATGTGCGACCCCGAGAACATTTACTACCATTTAATTGTGGGGTTTGGGATGAGGAATCATGGAAGCTGTGGGTTTTGGGCCACAAGGGGGTTCCCTCTTCCTTTCTCAAACGGGCTTGGTACCATCTACGGTGGAGTTACGAATAAACATTTAATCTTGTACAAAAGAGTGTTTCCACTTTTTGTAAAAACTGGATCCAATTTCAATGGGAGACAGATTAAAATAAGAAAAAATTAAAATTTCAACATTAAAGAAATAAAGGGTTTTCCAATAAGAGGTTTTATTTTGAATAGCCCTCTATTTCGATAGATGTTATTTTTGAAGCAGTCATTTTTTAACATTTCACAAGTAAACCTACGCCATTGATGATGATGGAACAATACACGCTTCAACAATACATTGAAATTATTAAAATTCACTATAAAAATGGTGAAAACTTGGCAGAGACGGTTCGTAAAACTCAAACGTTTTTGGGTCGTCTTGAAGCACCTTGTCGGACTGCAATACAGAAATTGGTGGACTAATTCGAGCTGTCGGGACAACTTAGTAATGTGAAGAATAAAACCCGTGCACGTCACTCAAGAACAGCTGAGAATATTACTGCTGTAGCCGCAAGTGTTGTAAAAAACCCAGGTTTGTCGATTCCTCCTCGTTCTTTGGAATTAGGCATTCCACAAACGTCATGACACCGTATTTTGCATAAAGATTTGGGTCGTAAGGCTTATAAAGTTCAGTTAACACAAGAACTCAAGCCGGTCGATTATCAACAACGTCGTGTCTTTGCTTATTGGGTCCTTAAAATGCATGAAAATGATCCGGAATTCCATCGAAAAATCATTTTGAGTGGTGAAGCCCATTTCCACTTTAGTGGCTTCGTCAACAAGCAAAATTGTCGCATCTGGGGCTCGGAAAACCCAAGACTTATTGTTGAAAAGCCTCTCTATACTCAACGTGTGACTGTTTGGTGCGGTTTATGGTCCGGCGGAATCATTGGACCTTATTTTTTCGAAAATGAGGCTGGAGCAACAGTAACGGTGAATGGATTGCGCTATCGAGAGATGATTAATGATATTTTATGACCGGAAATGGATGGTATTGATCTGAACAACGTTTGCTTTCAACAAGACGGCGCTATGTGCCACACAAGCAACGCAACCAGTCATCTTCTACGGGAAAAGTTTCCGGACCGTGTTATCTCTCGAAGAGGTGATCGCAATTGGCCACCGAGATCTTGTGACTTCTTGCTTTGGGGCCATGTTTTAGAGAAGGTCTACGCCAACAGCTTAGCGTCGATTAAAGGCCTCAAAGATGGAATTCGTGAGGCTATCGAGGACATAGGGCAGCCACTTTGCGATTTGGTTATGGAAAATTTCAAGAAAAGGATATGGTCCTGTAAGCGTGGTCGTGGTGGTCATTTGCCTGATGTTATTTTCCCCTATTAACGACATACCTTCCTCTTTAGAATGAAATAAACATCCTATTATTTATATTAAAAAATGAATCGAAGCGTATTGAACTTCGATTATGTTACCTCAGTGCGGTAGCGGTAATTGGGAAGTATAGGATTGTGGGATTGGTTGAGATGGGGTCTGGATTTGGAGGGAAGATTGGATTGAGTTTTGGATGGTGACGATCGAGAAGCGACAGTCTGGATTTTGTTTTAAGATGGAAGTGAGTTTTAGCGAGTTTTTGGGGACGACGGAAAAAAGAATAAGTCTTGCTTTGAATCCGGGGAGTAAATTTTAGAGGGACAACTCGGGGAAAAAAGACAATTTTGCTGGATTGATAGGAGAGCAGAAATTGCGTGCGGGTGGGGTTTAAATTGGCTAAGCAAACGGAAAAACTGATTTAGCTGAGTGAATCCGAAAGGAAATAGTGCCAATACATTATATATAGGGAAAAACCTAAATAGCATTTGTGGGGGATGCCTTGAACAGTTTTAAAGTAAACAAGTTGAGTAAGCAGGAGAGTGCTCCTACCAGAAGGTCTTTGTAAACATCCTAGAGTTAGAAACAAGTTTTCTAATGGCGTGAATCGATAACTTGAATCACAGTGCAGCCGCCATTTTAATCTAGCTTAAATGATTTTTCTGAATGCTCGGCCGATTGAACATGTTCAAGTTAAACACTATTTCTTAAATTTTCATGAAAATTGAAAGAAAATAAAAGTGCCTAAGTCAATTTTAAATATATATAGGGTTTTCCAACAAGAGGTGTTATTTTGAATAGATCGTGTGATTTAACACCTTGCGACTTCTTCCTTTTGAGCCACGTGATAGAGAAGGCCTACCCCAATAGCCCAGCGTCGATTCAAGATCTCAAAGATGAAAATCGTGAGGCTATCGAGGACATAGGGCAGTCACTTTGAGATTTGGTTATGGAAAATTTCATTAAGAGGATATGGTCTTGTAAGCGTGTCGTAGTGGTTGTTTGCCTGATGTTAATTTTTGCTATTAACGGCATATCTTCTTCTTTATAATGAAATAAATATCCTCTCATTTATATTAAAAAATGCCATTTTTCTTTTAATATCAAAATTACACCTCTTATTGGAAAACCCTTTATCAACCATAAACACGTGTTATTGTTGTTGTAATTCCATATAATTGAAATGGCTATAACTCACTTGATTATGATTCGATCTGGATTAAATTTTGTGAACATATATATCTTATGTCAGTCTCTATAATTGGAAAATTTAAAGAAGTTTAAAGGTACCGTTTTAATTTTATGGGCAAAAACGTAAAATCTACGAATCATACTATTATTAACAAAGCTGAGCGAATCTCGACTTCTACGGTATTTGTTACCCTTGTACTCATAAAGGCCCACGTTCGTGATAATTTTCAGATTTTTCGGCTGAAAGGTGTCCAATCGCGAGGGGGGGGACACAAATTTTGGGTACATTTTGCCTTCCCCTGGACCCCCTAATTCATAAAATGATTTTTGATTTCAGATTCTAATTCTAATTCTAATCAAGATCTTACATTTGATACCCCACTCGACTATCTTTGATTAAAAAAAAATTTTAATGTCCAATTCGTTATTAGGGGGGACCCCCCTTAAAAATTTTTAAATTTTTTGTAAAAGAACTTAACTTTTGAGAGACCATCACTTCTGATCTTTTCACAAAGTTTGAGCATTCTAGCTTCTATAGTTTCTGAGGAAATGAGCTGTGACGCACGGACAGACGGACAGACAGGTCGCGAAACTAGTAGGTCTTTGTAAAAAAAATTTTTACAAAGACCTAAAAAGGACCATCCAGAACTGGGATTACAAAAATAATGAAAAAAGGAAGTTTGAATTAAGAACAAAAGTTTGTGACTAAAAAGTGAAATAAAAATCAAACATGAATCTAGATGAAACCATTATATGTGATCAATGAAGGTTAAATACCGCGCCAGGGCTTCGTGAAGTGTAGTTACCAATTCCGAACAGTGGACGTCTCGAGTTTTCTTATCTTTCCACAAACGAATTTTCGTTGGTTTTTATAGCATTCAATTCCTAATTTATTTATTCATTTATTCAATTTATTAACTTATTTAAAAACCAACGAGCTAGTTTGTTTCAAAATACTATTCTTTTTCACGAATTTTTGTTGTGTTTTTTCTTATTTAAAATTAAAAGGGCCACTATGTTTTAATTATAAGCGTGTTTCATTTCGAAAAATGACCTCCCCCTTTCCCTTCCTTCCTATTGTGGTAGTTTTTTTGTATGGTGGCCCAGCACGGACAAGGGATTTCCCGGAAAATTCCACGACACGATTGAGCACTAGTTGGCCTCAATTTGCCACCCAGTTTTAACGAGCCCTTTGCCAAAACTTAATGTCTGCAACTGCGGTAACTTCCATGGTTGCAACAGAATGGCGCCCAAACTGCTTTCATTGTGTTTATTTCACTTTTAGCAGCAGCGTTTGTGACTTTGCAACAGAATGGTGCCCAAACTAATGGTTTTAGCTTGATTTGAATTATTTTTTATTATAGTGTCGGGTGTTATTGGTTCGCGGTCTATAATTTTAACGTTCCGGGAAAGTGAAAACGCAATGTCTTTTAATTTAAGTTAAAAGAGTTTATTCAATTAAATAAAATGCACAATAATCAGTTAACACTTCCACTAATTTTAATTATCACTATTAAAACTATCTAACACTTGTCCATAAATTTATTATCGCAATTGTCTTCTAAATTACTTCACTATTACGAAACACACTTCCCACACACAATCGCAGTTCTTATCGCGGTCGAATGAATGATTCCCCCATTCATTCAGCTCGCCTTTATATAGGGTCTCTAAGTATTCACCCATTTCTCGCATATTGGCGAACGTTCTACCGAGAGGTACCTGGTAGGTTCGAGCAAATTAATGAATGGAGTGACGTCGCTTGCACATGTTGATTATGCTTGTTGAATTCACTCGTGGGTTCGAGTAAATTCACTTGTTGACGTTCTTAATGATGATGAAAACAATTGCGACAGTAGCTCGCAGAATTATTTGTACATGTAATTATTTGTACATGTAACAATAGTTTAAATTTTTCGAATTGTTAGATTTGTTGGGCAGAATCGTTGCCTTCTTACTCAGGCCCATAAGGAAATTAATTAACGTGCTCAGTAGCCCTAAATTTCCGAACACAGGTGTCCAGGGAACTTTCCAGCAGCATCTCAGTAGGCCAAAAGTAAGCTTTTGAGATTGTCACGTATGACATTTCTTAGATGAAATTTAGCCGAAATGATACAAATGATAAGTAATCACATATATTTGCGCGCTAATGTCTTCGACGCCTCATATCTAAAATAAATCGTTGACATATTACTAATAAATTTTGAAACGTACAGTCATATGCACAGTCAAAAATCGGTGGAAAATTTGTTTGATTTGAACAGCACTAGATGGCGCTGATGAGGCTACTCGAAGAGGTTAGTTCACAACGTGACGTAGTGTTTTCATTTTTGGGCCTAAGTAAGAAGGCAACGGCTGAGTACCTGGAGTGCTTGACTTCAATTGTGGTCTGTGCATTCCAGGGTACTTATGGCTTTTTTTGTCTATGTAAAAAGTTTTTCTGATTAATTATATTTTAAATGATGAAGTTTTGATCAAGTTTGAGCATTTGTAGTTTTGCTTGAGCATGATAGAGGTTTTTTATCATGGGATTGACCGCATTTGCAGTGGCATCCGCCGCGCTGCTTTTGTGTTTTCCAGTCTTTGAGGAACGGAACAAATCGAGAGGCTATGCTCATATAAGCTCCATAGAAAATGATACGACCACCTTCTGAGCATGATTGTCATTTCATTTCCAATAATTTCCACAATTTCTCCTCTCGAGAGCCAGATTGTCAATTTGACGACTAAACATGGATGCGAAATTTACCTGGCGCGTGAGATACGATTCGGAATTTAGTCGTTTTTTCGGTTCGAGAACGTGTCCGGAGGTACATATTGACTGTAGTGAAAGTAATATTACACCTAGTTTAGGGATAACAACATTTAAAGGAGTGACATTGTAAATCGGAGCGAGGAACTCAATTAAAAGTGTAATGTGCGTTATTGCTAGAAAACGATGGGTTATCGATACGAAAGTGTTTTCTATACTAAGTGGCCATAATGCTTTATTTGTATTCAATGCTATTTTCTTGTTCTGTGAAGTGTTATTTGCAATAAAATGATATTTACGAGTGCATAAGCGTTTGTTTACTTTCTTGTGACAACCCATTGAGTTCCCCTTAACTAGCTTTAGAATCACGGTCGCAGGGGAAGGTGCAAAAAGACACGTAGTTAGGCAGGCGGTCGCAGGGGTAGTTGCGACAACGTGTACACATGGATGTCCACTCCGGTTTTATCTTGTTCCTCAAAGTTTCCAGTCTTCACTAGCTATGACAGCAGTCATGCTGTAGCAGTGTGGGTGTTGGTTGGGATCAACCGAATTTCAAGTCGTTGGCTATATCTCCCTGCACAGCATAGTTGGACTTTGATCCAGCAATTGGAATTGGTCATCGCTTTCGCCCTTCCATCACCTTTCTGGGTTTAGCTTTTAGATTTGTGCGGCTCTTGTCCGAGCCATTATGAAGTCCGTAGTGTTTCATAAAGATTTCGTAGTCAGTCCTTTGTGGCGCCTGTTTATCTGCCTTTTGTTATGTCTTAAAAAAACGTTACGACGCGTTATATGGGGGGAGGGAGGGTAAAAAATCTTCAAAAATTGCATTACGTAATACTTGAACGCCCCCTTTGAATAAGAAGTTAATATCATAGAACATCAATTAATCGCACAAGTACCAAACGAATGCAGACAAAATTTTAATCTTATCTAATACGACACAAAATATGCTCAAAAATTAGATACAATAAATAAACACATCTAAAGAAATTACCGAATGTATTTGAAACCGTAAATTGGCATTCTTAATTGATGTTACTACCTCGAAAAAATAACGAACATTTTCTGAAATTTTATAATAAAAATGAAATTTCTTTTAACGATCCGACGGTCACTTTATGCATTGGTACCAAGAATATGTGCCGACAACCGTCACATAGGTGCAAGTCCTATTCGTTTGTAATTGCATCATCATGCATTTACCTCTTTATCTTATTTCAAATTTGCATATGACCTTGAACTTGCATATTTTATTCTTATAAACAGCCATGCAAGCGTGCTAAAAATGATTAATTTGATTGAATTACAAATCACGTTAAGTGATACATATCTATGATCTGCATCACTAGGTAACACGATAATTTGCAATTCTTACCACGTTTGACCGTCTATATCAATTTCTTGGCGCCCGCCTTGGGTACTAAATTCATCTCAGTATCATAGATTTTATAACTGTGACTTTTTGAAACAGAATCTTAGAACTTTTGTATTGCTTGAATCTAGAGATTGCATCTACACATAGTATTCAAGTACGAGTATGTTCTAGGCGATCAGCATCAATTTGAAGGTAATTTTATGAATTACAAACAAGATTAACTGGTATTTCTAGGTAGTGTAAGCTCAGGAAATAGCAAATATATGTACATAACAAGTGACTTTAAAAATACAATAATCAACAGAGTAAAATTAAGGAATATCACTGAACAAAAAACTGTGATAAAGGAGTACACTACGAATCAAATTCAGCAAAATTTCGTTTTATGAATGAATTCACGCCTTATTACGAGTAGTTGCGCAGCTCATTGGTGTTAAGGTAGAATAAGTTGCTAGAAATATATGTTTGGTCACTATTTCAACTGGATGGAAAGCACTTTGAAAATAAATATACTTTTTTAGAATTAACTTAATTAGTATGGCCTAATAGGAAAGTTCCGTTTTAGTAGTATTCACATTTTTATTCCGATTTTCAAAAGTAAACAAAAATTCACAAAGTGCTTCTGGTAATCAGTTATTACTTTTCGAAGTTATTTTTTTTTATAAAATAGGGATATTTAAATTTCGGAACTAATCTAATATTACATGAACTTCTTACCAATTCATACATCAACTTCAATCCAGCATAGTCCTTTTGGATACTTTTATGAAAAAGAAACTGGGCAGGATAATGTTCAAACGCACCAATAATAAATAGAAATTCGTTAAAGGGCTGTTATATTCAGAATTTCACTAAAATTTTTTTAACACTAAAACTTAGGAGCGCACGTTAATTATTCAGCGTTGTAACATAATAAGATATAAATAATCCTCAAGAGCATTATTTTAATTGCACAATGTCACCAAGTCCATTTTAATTACACTTCTGAAAAAATATAATTTTCCTTATTATTTCACTTCTTCAGGGACCGTCTGATACAACAGCAAACAAGACTAAGTATAAAATCGAACTGAACGTTAAAAGCTTTAGCGACTAACTAAAGTTCCTTGATGTTCTGCTAGGTCATATGAGAACTTTTTATTGTAATGAGTAAAAAACGTAATTCACTACAAGTAAATAGTAATTTGTATTGCCTTCTAATTCTGCTTAGTAAGTACGAACGCCTGACTAATTGCGGAAAGCTCAGGTTCACGGTATAAACGCCAGAGTGCCTGTATCTTCACTTTAACAGGTGGTTAACATGGCTTTAGAATCTGGTTAGTAAAGATAAAGATACAGCTCAGTGATGCGAATTTCAATGATGACTACGCTTTGTTATATAGCACATTGGTTGGAAAGTAATTGGTTTGAACGATCATCACATTAATTGAGAGGTTCATTGGTATAACCAAGTTTATATCAATTAACTAGGCGTTAAATATGTTATGAACCATTATTTATAATACGTCTAGAGTTCTTAATTAACACTAGGTATGTATCAGTTGCAAATCACAAAAGTATGTAAATTATTAGTCGCTCGGTTTACGGTTTCTGCTAATTATGAAGGTTAATTGTAAGGTTTAAATACATTTATTTATTCACTTAAAAAAATTCATTTTGTATGTGTCAAGTGCGATTACATATTCAAAACGTAAGCAAAATTTGAGTAAAACATGTTGAAGTAGCAAGTGAATGCTCCTGCCAGAAGAGTTCTATAAACCGATTAGTAAATCAATAACTTGGCCATCTATAGATTCCTTGAATTAAGTTAGAAAAAATTTTTGTTTACATGTATTTAAATTTGCTGCCATTTTGTTCACAGTATGAGTGTACCAATTTTTCTACTTGTGTAGTGATTTTTAAGATGTTAAACAATGTCCGTTAAGGACAGCAGCAGTGTTCTGCTGCCTCAGCGAGCAGAATCAGTGCTGCGCTTGAAACTGCGTTGCCTGGGGACGCGTAAGTGAGCCGGCAAGCTAGCTTTGCGGTGTCGTGGAGCGGGTTTTTTTCCACAGCGCAAGGGCCCAATACAAAATATTTTCGCACTTACGAATTACGAAATACAAAATATTTTCGCACTTACGAATTAGTAGGCGACCGGAGTCAAAAAGACAGAACCGATTGGCTGGTGAAATAGATGACAACGGTCGAAGTAATCTACCGAAAGGGATTACAAAGAGAAAAACGCGATGTCGAATAACCAATTAGCCACGCGACTTATGTCAACCGTCAAAGTCAAATTCAAAAGCGCTTTATTTAATACCAATCGTTATAAATTTTTAAAAGAACATAAAGTAAATTCCAAACAATAAAACTATGAAAAACTTAATGCCCCGAATGGCTGTCTAAATTTATACGTTATCAGTTAAACACATTTAATGAAAAAAATACACTAGCAAATTTTAATTAATTAAGATTATTACATATTTTTTGATTCAATTGGAAAAAGGAGAAAAAACCAACCAGCATTATTCAAAAATTACTTATATTACTTACACAACAGTGAACTTATATCCTACACCTCATATGTTACACCCTAATTCTAAATAAGTTCAATCAAAAAAAAACAAAAAAACCTTAACTTATATTGAAACCTATACCTAATTTATAATACAAATAAACAACAACACTAGATGTAGCAATAATGAGATGAATCTAAAAAACTAAGTAACGAGAAAAAGCACAAAAACAGAAAATAAACACGAATAATTTAGACATTGCCATTCAGCCACCAATACCTAGATTGCTCCATCTCAGCTCGACCAGCCTCAACGAATCTAGCAAATGAGTATCTCCATTAGAATTGTTGGTCTCGTGAACTCAAATCGGAGGATATTTTATCTTCTTATCGGTGGCCCGTCTATATATGTGATACATGATTGGGACGCCGTCACAATCAAAAACATATCGATTCATGTTCAAATACACGAATTCTCCTGGAGGAACGAAGCAAGTAGTGAGGCAAGTCACAATACACCCGTCTGTAGGGTTGAACGGCTGTGAAATCCAAGGGGTTTCACTCACAGTTACAGATCTTGCGATATGATTCCGAAGAAGTTTCAATATGAAGATATCGGCTCATGTCACTAGAGCGGTTTCATAAATTTTTCTATTCGATATATAGTGCTTCCAATCCGTCTCAGGCTTTCTGTACAAACCAGTACATGCACGAAGACATTTCCTTTCGAAAACTCTTAATCTTTGCATAGTACTAGCACTCTGGTTGTACCAGATCGGGCATCCATATGTCAAAACTGGTCTAACCAGGGTCTTGTAACAAATAACTTTGACTTTTTGATCAATGTATCTGGAATGAAAGAGTCGCCGAAGAGCCATGACTACTTTTAGTGCCTTACTGAGCATGATTTTGACATGTTCAGTATAGTACAGATACTGATCGAGATGAACACCGAGGTATCGAACACAGGATTTATGTGGAACCCGTTCTGAACTCCCCTCACCAGCCATGATGTGGAAATCCTTCCAATTACGTTTCAGGTCCTTACTGGCCCCCTGCAGTGTTGTCCGAAACAAAATTGTTTCGCACTTCTGCGCATTGATTTTCATTCGCCAATTGTTCGGCATCAACTCATATTTCTCAATGTGGGCGTTTAATGCTCTCTTGAGTATCACTTCAAACACCTTGCTGATGTTAGGCAGCAAGCCAATTGGGCGATAGATTTTAGGGCATGAAGATTCTTTTCCTTTCTTCAAGATCGGAAATACCTTAGTCTTTTTCCACTCATTTGGGAAATATGAATTGTTCAACATGTTGTTGAACAATATGCAATAATTCCTAATAGCAACCTCAGGCAAATGTCGGAGAAATATATTTGGAATACCGTCAGTACCACATGATTTTTTGTTGTTTATTCTGCGAAATATGAAACACAAGTCATCATAGCTGACAAAATAATCAATAAGATTAAAGCTCAAGGTATGAGGTCAGATGTTAATGTTCCATCGAAATGAAGAATTGATTGGCCGTTCAGGCTTGATTTGAAGTCGGAAACGTTTGCTTCAACCTTTGAAAATATTTCATTCCTTCTCTCTGGGTTTGGCAGATGAACCAATTCAAAATGTGTTCCAATCAGGGCAAGTTTCTGCAATCCATCACACATAATCCTGTTTCCATTTCTATCCGGAGTCGTACTATCAATTCCGATACCAGCCCTATTGAGAAGATTTCAAGATTCGATACCTTCACTCGAGACTTCTTGCGGAATATGCTATTCACTTTCGCGAACACGCCATTTGGGTCCTGTGGGCTAATACCTCTCAGTTTTTCCGCCCATTGATTGCTGACCTCACTCCTGAAGTATGAACGGATTAAGTTCCGGACATTCTTCAGGTGTAATTTCAACAAAGCCAACGAGGGATGATTGTAGTCCAAAATCGTCGATAAATATTGTTGACGTGTGTGAGAAGAAGGCTTATCAATCTTTTCAACCTTGCGATGGTTGGTGTTTCATATCCTTCCATATTGTTTCGATGTTTAACCTTGGGAACTACTTCTCAATCGTTTGCAACGTCAGCTTCTCTAACTTCGACAAATAGAGATCTATTTCATCGTCAGTTAGATTTCTGTTATTAGGAACCATTGAGCAAGCGTTGCCATCATTAGAAGGAGGACATTGCTCTTGGTACTCCCGATTAAACTTCTTTTGAAACTTTCCCCAGTCTGTTTTTTTGAAATTCAACCGATGGTTTTCATGTTGAACTGGAATGAGGAAGAAATCATCCCTGTGATGATTGATTTCCATTACGATTGCGTTATGGTCGCTATCGTAAGGAAGCACCTGCAGTTTCCGTTGAGGACTATTAAAGCTGAATTCAAGTCTTGCTTCAGCAATGCAGAGGTCCAAATATGAATTTGTCCTAGGGTATGTTGGGAACTCCGACCCATATAGGTTGCACCTGTATTCAATTTGGTTCTCTGTTATCCATGATTTCAGGAATACACCTCTTGGATTATTGGTGGCGTTTAGCCATGATGTATGCTTGGCGTTCAGGTCACCGGCAAGAATATAATAACTATGCAGCCTGTTCCATTCGAGTATTTCAAAAAAGGAATTGAGTTCCTTCTTGAACTTGAGAACATTTTGACCAGTTGCATAGGCAGAGATAACGAAGAAGTTATCCCCACCTGGCAGGGAAATTTTAATGACGGGCACTTCAAGAAATTCAAAGTTTTTGAGTTCGACTTTTTCAATATTTCGGAAACAATAGGGTCTTCTAACCAACACCTCGGTGCCACCTCCGCCATCACCTATTACCCTATTGAATTCCATGAAATGCCATGAATTGAGGTGGGTTTCAGTGAGAAGTATGATGTCAGGCTTTTGCTTAACAATAAATTCAAGGAGATAATCACGTCGATGTACAGCAACGATGGAGTTGACGTTGATCGATATGAGGCGAAACCTATCCATGGGAATATGACTGGATGACAAGTTATTATTAGGCATTTGAAAGACCTAAACGCTGAAAAGCAAAGTTAATTTTTGAATCTTGTTTGTCGATTCTCTCCGATAAAGAATTAAGTTGCTGGTAAATTTTGAGAAGCAGCTTATTATTGCCACTTACATTATTTACATTATTTCCAGCATTTTCTGCTGGTCCTCTAGCGGCGAGTGCAAATGATACTCCGGGCTTGACGAAGTTGGAAGGTATGATATTACGGTGAACTAGTGTTTGCTTTGGAGCAAATTTAACTTTGGCATCTTGATATCGGGAGCATCCTCGATATGGTGCTGGGTGACCAAAAACACCGCAGTTAACGCAGTATAATTTTTCTTTAGGCTCCGTCTGAGCCAATTTGCACTCACCGGGAGCGTGAACGTCTTTGCATTTAACGCAACGATAGTGCATGGCATAATTGGCGGCCGAACGTCCAAATCTTTGAAACCGGTAACACTGGTTGACTTCTCTTTTCTGGAGGCGTTCCCACCTCACCACTCTGAAATTCAAGTACCTTATTTGTTGAAGGGCACTTGGACTGCTCTTCTTTGCAATTTGTACCAGGTAAAGGGGTAAATTCGTCCTTTCTATGGTCGACCGTTTTGTCGCAAGGGCTTTGACTGAAACAAAATCAATATCTGGTGCAGCTTCCTTGAGCGCCTGAAGAAGATCGACCGTATCCTTTCCGCTGTCCAAGCCCTTCAACAAGAAGGTCTGATTTTTTTTCACTTTTTGGGGTATAGGTGAAGTGTGGAACCTCCCCAGAAATCAGCGCATCTTTGGCTGACTTGATATTAACCAGTGATTTCGTCCTTATAGTTAATTTTTCGGCATGAACTCTTTTGATTTCGAAATTGGCCAGTTTATTTTCGGCTACTAATAGCCGAACTTTATCTTTCCTGCTTTGTCCGAACCCGTTGATTGGCGGAACTTTTTCTGTCTTGTTGGAAGCTTTTTCAGAGGGACCAGCAGAACTGCGGGCTGGTTTTTTCTCCTTATTTTTGTTCTTTAAATATTGAATAAAATTTAAGTCATTGTCTTGATTAAAATTACCTCCGATGTTTTCTTCAATTTCCATATCTTCGGTTAATCCCTCCAGCGCTGCAAAATAGTTTTGGCTCTCGTTGGTGCCATCAGCACTTAAAACTTCTTCTGGAATTGCTTGCTTTGCACTTTTCTTCAGCTTCGTTACCTGTTGCCGTTGATTTTGCGGCTGCGTCTTTTGAGGCTTCATCCCTTTCTTGAAGAAATCCTTGAGAGACTGTATCTCTTACCTTAGTTCATCATTTTCTTTTTGCAATTTGGCCATTATTATTTGCAGCTTACACCCTCCATCTGCGGAGTTTTCTTCGTTATGTTTTCTTTTGGTGATTATCGCCAGTTTCGTATTCGTCGTTTCCCCAGGTTGCCCCAATGGTGGGAAGCCGTCGGGCTCCTCCATACCAGCGGCGAAGTTTTCTTTGGTTATTTGTTTTTCGTTACCAATCGAAGTAAAAATATTCGATAGAAATTTCCTGAGTCGATTACTTCGACAATATAAGATTTTTTTCCGATAAAAATTAACTTCGGACTAACGTTATTAAAAAATTAATTTAATTTTTGAAAACTTTTGACAGGAGCGATTTAAAAGACATCTAAACGCTTATGTCAACCGTCAATTCAACTCTTAAAAAAACAAAACTTTCGATTTTAATTTTAACTTTATTGACACGCATCTAAAACTTGACTGACTGCTGGTTACTAATTTCAATCTTTTTTTCATTTCTGGAAACTGCTTACGAGTACAATGAAAACAATGCAGGTGAATTATTACAAAGGTATGTCCTTATGGAAATTTACAAAGTATTATATTCTTGCAAGCAAAGTAAGTTATATAGAAATTTAAAGAGTGTAATGTTTGCAATGTTTAAACAGTGCAATGTATCGTATTTGGGCTTGTGGTGGATACAGGTGTCGGGTGGCCGTCTGTGGGAATATAGCTTCGGTGGAAAGATAGTTGTGGACGTAACTCGTGCGATATTCAAGACGATTTCGTCCTTGCTGAGGATAATCACGACCCACAAATTAGAGTGGGGCATCCAGGTAGTGGCGGCGCCCCTACGCACCCCTCCCAACCGGATCAAAATCAAAAAAATGCTGCCTTAGCTCATATCGGTTGTGGAAGACCAAGCAGCACTGCGAGAGCACCTGTAGCAACTGAAACAAGAACTACGCTCGTGTCAAAAGGGCCTTGTACTTAACATACAATACGTAGGTAAATAGAATGATATAATTCAAGAAAAATCATTCTATTTAATTCAAGAAAAACTTTTCTGACACGTACAACAAATATATTCTTACCTTAAAAGAACTAACTGACTGACCTACATTTTTGTTATTCATCTCATCTGAAAACTTGGAGAAAATTCAATCAAAAGTGTAGTGTTTGGTTTTTGTAATCGGAGGAAATTCAAATGACTATAACATCGGTAAATTTTATTGAAACTTAGAGAACAAAATGATATTTTAAAGAACTACTTGAATGGTTGATTTCATTAAATTAAATTAACTGATACCGTTTTACTGACGAAAATGTTAAATCCTACTACTATTAGCAAAGTTGAACGAATTTCAGCGTCTAAGTTATTTGTCATTGAATATAGCTCCATGATTTTTAGGGCTTTCTGAAACAAATTTTGCAAAAACCCGCTAGTTTACCGCCCTATCTGTTTGTCTGTCCATCCATCCGTTTTGATGTTTGTACATCTGCCCGTCTATCCGTGCCACAAGAAATTTTTTCTCTCAAAAGTTTAGGTGTTATCAAATATATCTAAATTTTTGAAGGGGGTCTCCTCTTATGTAGTCGAGTAGGGTATTAAATGAAACGTCTTAGCACTTTCAGAATCTGAAAATAAGTAATTTTTTGCATTAGAGGTCCAAAAGGAAGCAAAATGACCGAACAATATTTGTGTCACTCCCTCACGATTGAGCCGAAAATCTGATAAACTCACGAAAATAGGTGTTTATGAGTCCATACCATTTGATCTCTGCGAAACCTTCAGGACAGGTCAATTTTATAAACGGCCACTTGTGTACTGAATTTTATTGCTAAGGTTCTATTCAAGATTATGTAAAATGTGCAGATCATACTATTACTAACAAAGTTCAGTGAATTTGGACATCTCATGTATTTGTTGTTGTTGTACTCATAAAGGCCTACATTCATGATTTTTTCAGTTTTCTGTATGAAAGGTGTCCAATCGCGAGGGAAGGTACGCGATAATTTCGTACATTTTCCTTTCTACCCCCCATGCTACTGATAAGCCAGATCTCATTGACACCTTTCCAATGACACCCTATTCGACTACCAATAGTGAAAAACTTTTTTTGTAGGGTCACCTCCCTATATGGGGAGACCCCCCTTATACCCTTTTGAAAAATTTATCCAACCTCAAACTTTCAAGAAGTCACCATTTCTGACCTTTCCATAAAAGTTTCATACCTGTATCTTCTAAAGTTTCGGAGAAAAAGTGCTATAACATACAGACGGACGGACGGACACCGGTCGAGATTGCAAAAGGGTTTTTTATTTTAGTAGAAAACACTAAAAACGTTTAATGATGTGCAGCTCTATACTGAGAATTGGCAAATGAAAATCAATGCGCAGAAGTGCGAAACAATTTTGTTTCAGACAACGCTGCAGGGGGTCCGTTAAGACCTAAAACATAATTGGACGGATTTCTACATTATGATTGGTGAGGATAGTTCAGAACAGGTTCCACATAAATCCTGTGTTCGATATCTCGGTGTTCTTCTCGATTAGTATCTATACTATGCTGAACATGTCAAAATCATGCTCAGTATAACACAAAAAGTAGTCACAGCCCTTCGACGACTCTTTCATTTCAGATACATTGATCAAGAGGTGAAAGTTATCTCTTACAAGACCCTGGTTAGACCAGTTTTGACATATGGATGTCAGATCTGGTACAACCAGAGTGCTATTACTATGCAAAGATTAAGAGTTTTCGAAAGGAAATATATTTGTGCGTGTACTGGTTTGTACAGAAAGCCAGAGCTGGATTGGAAGCACTATATCGAATAGAAGAATTTATCAAACTGCCAAAGTCAAAAAAATTGATATCTTCCCATTGAAACTTCTTCGGAATCATATCGCAAGATATGTAACTGTGAGTGAAAACCCCTGAATTCCACAGCAACGACTTCTCTCGCTACTGGCTTCGTTCCTCCAGAAGCATTCGGGTATTTGGACATGAATCGATATGTTTTTGATTCGGACGGTGTTCCAATTATATATCACATATATAGACAGGCCACTGATAGGAAGATAAAATATCCTCCGAATTTGAGCTCACGAGACCAACGATCCTAATGAAGATACTCATTTGCTAGATTCGTTAAGGCTGGTCGAGCTGAGACGGAGCAATCTAGGTATTGGTGGCTGAACGACAATGTCTAAATTATTCGTGTTTATTTTCTGTTTTTGTCCTTTTCGTCACTTAGTTTTTGAGTTTCAGCTCATTATTGCTACATTTCATGATGTTTGCTTATGTTAAAAATAAGCGGTAGTTTTCAATATTTATTTTTTACCCTCCCCTGAATAAAAATATGAATCCCCAGAAAATAATATGGATATTTTAATGGTCTGGCGGGTCGGCACTTCAACCAGCGTTTAGCAATCCTGTCCACATATGGGACTAGTGTTGATAAGTAAATTCAGTGACTCATGACTGATAGGTACTACTGTCCCTCAGGGGGTTGTTAGTTGAATTAGATGGGTGGGGAATTATTAGTAAATTACTTAAAAGAATATTTGAAGGAAATGGACCTCATGACCTTCTTTGAGATTAAACAATTTATAAGAATCAAATTTTAAAATTACCGACCATCATACACATGAGCCGTTATGACTCGCATCTTAATTATAGTTTATATAAAAATGTTAATAATACGATACTAAATAAACGAAAAATCTTCCTTTTTATTGGGTGAATATTACTTTTTTTATTGAATTGAAAACGCGCGTTGTTACACCCACTTTTTACTCCACGAGAGCCACTATGGCCCTCAGGGAAATTGGGGTGCTCCGGCGGGGCTTATGGACCCGGTTAGCTCGTCCGGAGACGGGCGTGAGGCGCCACTCACTTGTCCCTCAAGGCCCCAAATAGCCGGCAAGCGAGAATGTGGCTAGCCGGACTAATCACGACGCTATTCGGCCGAAACCCTATCTAACAAGCACACTCTGACTTTCACTTCAACTCTACACCTGCACAACCGTACTCCTCTACTTCTTCTTAGCACTAACCTTCGCCGGGACCACTACACCACCCCCGAACAGTCTGACTTTCGATATCACTAGTTTCACTTAATTTTAATACACTTTTACTTCGACTTGCCTTTGCAAGCCGCACTCGTTACAATCCGTAATCTGAAAAAAAAAGATTTTCACCGTTCTTGTCCTAAAGACGTAAATTTCTTCCACAAAGCGTTAATTCGTTTCAAAGAAAACACGACTATTTAAAATTTTCAAAACATATACTCCAATTCGTAAATTCAATATAATTTAACATTTGATACACTGAAATCAACAAGAAAACTTACTTCTACTGTGTACCTACAAAGGGGCCCCTTCGATGATAGTATCCGTTGTTGTACTTTGTAATCTTTCCTCCAATGTCTGGGCTTTGCTCGTCGTTTCGATCTTAATCTCCCTTCGCTTCGATTTCAATCCCCCTTTTCTTCCGCAATCGCTGATTCTGCTGTCGTACACTGAAGATTTTCACTGCGCTTCAAATTACCTCCGCACTTGCTGTTATTTCTCAGCTGCTTCGTCGCACACGATAGGAAAGGAAAAAGAGGAGGCGCGTCATTCATCGCGCGCTTTTATAGCCTCCTCCTAACGGCTATGGTTCCGCTCTTCGGTCATCCACCTCTTCAGCGGGGTAATTCCTTTCTGCCGCCACTTGGTCTCCGCTCCCCTCTGGTGGTGAACACTCCAAGTGCGGCTGAATCAGCTGGACATAATTCACTGACAGTTTGGCATTTGCTTTATCTCTATTTCGTATTTATTTACCTTTTTCTAATATAAGTCCATTCACTGCTTCTTGATTTTGTGGTTATTCAAAGTAAAAACAGCAAATTACGGAGGCTGCGAGGAAAGTTACAGTAAACACAAAACAAATGTCCTCCTTGCAGGACATTAGAAATTCATAAAAACGCGGAAAACATTTTAACGAAACTTTCCTATCGCATAATTTTCTTGTTTCATATCTCAAGTTGAATGATAATAAAGTGCTATTTCAAGATCAAGGGTATTTTGTATGTTTGTTTGGTTTTTTGTTTATGTGTGTTTTTATCGACTTTATTTAAAAAAACGTTCATAGAAAAATATTACTTTAGTTTGCATACGAAAAATATATTCTGGTGTATAGACTTTTCAGTGTTTCCTTATCATGCTCCTTCGCTTTGGACTTAGCAACCAAAAGGTGCTGATAGGGTCCAGCATTGGAATAGAAGGAATTGCGACCATCCATTAACTTGGAGTCTTGGCTAGCTCCGGGAGAACTAATGGGAGTGCTTGGAGTAGAGTAGTTCTGCAAGCCCAAAGCCAGTGGATTGGGCGACAAGGAGCGCGAGGGAGAAGCTGGTCCAATGGGACCAAAGTGATTGCTCGTTGGGCCGTGGGAATGATGAAGTTGTTGTTGCATTGCTCTTTGTTTGATGTAGTTGGAAAATTCCATTGGTGACATCCTGTAAGAACTATTAGTCCTTGCATTTTCGAAATAGCCACACTTAGTTGATGAGTATGTTTAAAGTGAAACGTTGTCCCCTTGATGTAATAATTTCGAGCATCATATAGTTTATAGTTACTGGTGTCGAAAGATTCTGATTTTGGTATATCAACATTAGGAGCGGTACGTGCATTGTAGGAATCCTTTATTGTCAGCCACAATCGCTGTTGCATAGTATAAATGTAAAACCGCCTGTTCTTCGCCGCCGATATACAAGTCTACTGGCATTAATCTGTGCATCTTTCGCTTATCAAATATTGCTACGTCGTTCTTAGAATCAAGATATCGAAGGAAGTACCAGGAACTATCTAGTATCCAATGTATCTGTTTCTCTTTCCGCTTCAGTATTCCCACGTTTCGGCCATGTTAATCATTATCCACTTCATCGTCTCATTCAATTGTGTCCTTCTCGGTAATAAAACAGGCAAGTCTCGTTCATTCACTGGAACAGAACCACATGATTCGCAATGTATGATTGGAATTGGTGTACCCCAATATCTTTGACGTGAAATTAGCCAGTCTTGCAATTTTGAACTCACAGGGTATCCACCCATTTTGAGATCTTGGGCTCTGTGTATAACATATTTTCGATTTTCTGTTACTGTGTTCAAATCTTGACTAGATCTTTCGGCTGGCATGGAAAGGAAATTCGCTAAATCATAATCTCTCTGATTCATAGTTGGTGCGGCAAAATATACATCGCAGAAATCAGGGAAGTAAACATCCTCATGTGAAATTATTTTAAGAGATTTTCCGAAATATTTCTGGGAAACATTCCAATTTCAAGCATGCGTTGACTCTGCCCTTCGCTCGATGACAGTTATGTTTGCTTAAAACTACAAATAATCGTACTTAAACTACTATTATGAATACAATTTGGAGTGGCAAATAAAATCTAGTCGAGTGCGGCTTAGCTCTCTGAATATACCGAGTCACGCGAATGCTACGATAGTGTTCGGGATGAGGTAATACTGGTGACCTTCGGTTTTATCCGTAACAGCGTTTCGAAAGGAACGTCCTTTCTTCTTTAGTGCTTTTCTATAAGTGTTTCTTATAAACAATCTACAATCACTTTATACATCTGTTTTTACGTAGATGTATAAAATGACTGTAGATTGCTTATAAGGAACACTTGTAGAAAAGTACTGAAGAAGAAAGGACAATAAAAAAAGCAATATTCACCCAAAAAAAGGAAGATTTTTTTGTTTAAGGAAGGAAGATTTTTTGTTTATTTAGTATCGTTAAAGCGAGGTAAAAACAGCCAAGATCGAACAAAAAGCATTGTTAATAATACAGTATCCAATCGTGAAATGCTTTCTGTTAAAAAAGCTTAAAATTAATAAATGCACCTTATGTCATAAAAGAGTATCCTCTTTACATTTGTGCTAGGGGTAATTTCATAATTTTTGGAAATTTATTTTTTATGGTAAAAGAACATTAGAAGATTCGCTGCACTAGACGTGATCGGTTGGATTTCTTTCGCAGACTTTTTTTTGTCTTAATAAGGTAATGGGATAGTTTCTTTAGTAAATTCATATCTATTTCTTGGAAGTCCCTCATGGACTATTTTTTCAATCTCTGATGCCTTAAAAGGGTTGTTGGTTATAGGCTTGCTAGGGAGTTCATAGTTTGCTACAGTCGGGAACACAATTTGCTTAAGTTGGTTGCTTTTTTGTTGGTTTTCTCTCGCGATACCACCACTTGGGCATATTAATGTTTCAATAGAACTTTCCGGACATCTCCACCCGGGCTCCTTTTATTCGTAAATTTATCTTTTTTCAGTTGTGGAAAATCCATCTAAGTTACATCTTTGAGGTCAAGCTCTTCGTATCTAATATTGTTTATGATTGAACGAGCTTCTCTGTTGGATACGTTTAGTATGGAACTAACTTCTACCTCATGTTTATACTTCACTCATTTGGGGCATGATTGGTCTGTAGCTACATGTTCTTTGCTATTGCATAGCCTTGAGGGACAAGCGAGTGCATAAATGAAAAATACAAATTTATGTCATATTATTACGTGAACGAATCACATAACGATATGCCATAAATAGGCACGCGAGCGGAGGACCCCCTTAACCTGCAAGAGCACCCGTAAACACATAAAAAGGGGTGAGCTCACCCGATGGCTAGCTCATTATAGTGGAGGGACCAGCCAATGTGGCGGGTCCCATACCCGGTCAGGTTCAGCGAAAGGAAAGACCGAGTTTCTAATTTAGCAATTCATTTTTGACATTTTATTCATCTTCATTTTCTTTTACACGAACTATTTCAATTGGACGTTTTTAATGTTTCAAAAGAAATTTTGTTTCATGAGAAAAATTTAAATGGATATGAAAAAAATTCAGTTCTGAGTGATTACGAGAAAAAATGTATTGCTGAAATGCTTGAATACTAAATCTGTGATGTTTTCATTGATTTTGTAGCTACACATTCGATCAAAGGCCTCAGTTTACGACATTAGCATGACAAAAGTTAGTAACAAAAAATATACGGGTAGTGCATATACATATCTGAGGAGTAAACTTCCTCACAAATATAGAATTTTTAAAAAAATGATGCGATTCGATAAATTTCGAATCATGTGCAATCTGTGTCATTTAAAAAACAATATACATAAATAAATATAATTTTTCATAAATAGAAGAGAACAAAAGGGTACTCACCCAGCATCCTCACGAGCGCCCGTAGATGTTGTGGATCATGTAATATTACTGGAAATTCTAAGGGAAGTACGTTACGAGTGCTTGAATAAAATTAATTTAAATGGTGAGGAAAATTCCAACGCTTATTTTAAAGGATTAATAAATTGAAACGCAAGGCACAACCGTTCGTAATTTGTGGCCCAAGTTTTAAATCCAAAAAAATTTTTTTTTATTTTTTCGCACCAATAAGAAATACATTTGTTTTGAGCACGTTTGAATTGCGAGTTTCAATTCCGAAACATTTTCTTCTTAATTCGCAAAAGTAACACCATAAGGGAACACGATTGTTTTACGTTTCTAATTTGTAGCGGCCACGTATACATTCTCACATAAGTGTCGGATAAACCAATCAAATCTTCTTGCTTCGTGGCTTCACCGAATTATTTAATGCAATTGAAAAGTATTCAAAATGATGAGATTTCTCTACCGTTGAAACACTCTTCGACGTCGTTAGATTTGATCGGATAATATACACGCAATTTCCAATCAAAAAATTATTGCTCGCAATCCTCACTTATAATGCAATAATTTTTTCCCGGTTTCTTTTTATTTATTTATTTATTGTAATATAAACGGACAACTGTCCTTATGAATGACAATTACTCAGTATATGGTAGCTTAGCACTAAGATAAATAATTTACAAACTAATTTAAATTCTAAAAATAAGAAGAAAAAGAACTTAATAATTTAAAGAAAGAATGATACATGTGTCAAGTGCAACTTACATTCAACTAACAGGATTCAAATATACCACTTTTTATTTTGCTCCGGTTTGTATTGAAGAAATTATCTTGTCGACAAAGATGATTTCCGGTGCTTTCCAAACGTTCAATAGGAGAGTACTGACTGTAGTTCGTTTTACATTTTCGAAGCTTGAATAGATCATTTGATCTCGTGTTTCGTGGTGGAATTCTGAATGAAATATGCTGTAAAAGCTCAGGCACATCAATATTGTTGTTAAGTAAATTGTATAAAAACATAGCATCAAAATGCATTCTTCTTGCTTGAAGTGTATTCATGTTAAGCAAGGATAAAATTTGGCAATAATCTAAATTTTCACGGGGGATGCAAAGTTTGTAGGCAACGAATCTTAGAAATTTATTTTGCACCTTCTCTATACGATCAGAAAAAGATTTATAGTGGGGATTCCATAAAACTGATAAATATTCCAATTCACTCCTCACAAGTGAGAAATATAGCGCTTTAAGCGCATGAATATTGCTGAAAGTGGAGGTATTTCTTATGATAAAGCCTAACATTCTGCGTGCTTGCTCCGTTATATTGTTTATATGTGCATTAAAGTTCAACGATGAATCAAACATTATACCTAAGCCGATTACATTATCAACTCTCTTTAAAGGGATGTTATCCATGCTATAAATATGGCTAAGTGTAGTTTTACATCTGTTAAAAATAATATATTGGCACTTGCTGGTGTTAAGAAAAAAACTAATCTGTTTAGCATAAGAACAAAATTGATCTAAATTTGATTGAAGTGTCAGTATATCATTATAACAAGATACGGATTAAAAAATTTTGCAATCATCCGCAAACACCAAGAATTCTACATCATGTAGAGTTTGACAGATATCATTGATGAAAATTAAAAATAGGAGTGGTCCTAGGTGAGATCCTTGTGGTACACCTGATGAAGGATAAAACTGTCGGGAGTATTGGCCACCTACTTTAACTATCGAAGATGTGTTTCTAATATAATCATTCAACCAATTCAAAATAGCTCCATTGAAACCGATGTTTGCAAGTTTCCTGATCAGGAGATCAAAGTTAATTTTGTCAAAAGCTTTTCTGAAATCAGTATATATCGAATGAACTTGAAGATAATTATCTAGGGATTGATATATGTAATCATGGTATGATATAAGATTAGTTGCAGTCGATTTATCAGAAACGAATTCATGTTGATTAGCAATTATAATAGGCCTTAGTAACGAAGTTAAGAAATCTGTGACGAGAGACTCAAACACCTTAGGAATAGCGGACAGTATTGAAATGGGACGATAGTTACTGACATCTGCTTTGTCACCAGATTTGAAAATAGGCATTACATATCTAACTTTCCGCACATTAGGAAAACATCCTGATGATAGAGAACTGTTGAATAGTAAAAGTAGTGGAAAAGTTAAGCTATAAGCACACGACTTTAGAAAGAGGTTTGGGATGCCAACAGGACCAGCACTTTTGGTTGTGTCTAACGAAAGTAGCTTATCTATTAGAGACTGATATTTAATTTTGTGATGAGAAATATTTAATGCATAATTTGGTATTGGTGGCACGAACGTGTTAATATCAAAATTATCTTAGTAAAAGCTTACTGCGGTTTTTTTTATAATCGTGCTTAATCAAAATTTTATTCAGAAGGTAAAAGAAAGCAATAACCAAATGGAAGTCTATGTTTCTCCATGCATCTCTGCAGTGAAAGAGTGAAACGCTTTTCCAAGAATTATATTTCAAGAAAACTTTGGACAAAAGTCGAGCACGCACCAAATCCATCCTAACTCTGAACATTCTTACTACCATCTTGTGCCTGTTCTTCTTGTGGAGATAGTCAATTTTAAAAGTTATCAAAGCTTCCTATACGTAATCCAGCAACTAAAACGTTCTAAACATATTGGACCGTTGAGGAAAAATAATTAGCGTACAAAAATAATTTGCAGCAGTTGATTTCACTTCAGATTTAACTATTCTTGGTGTAAACAAACAGATCCTACTGTGTACAAAGAAAAAGGCAAAGCCACGGCACTACATATAATTGATGAGCACATCTCTCAGAACAACATGAAGTTTCGACGACGGAAATTTTAGGGCCACTTAGAATTGGAAATGTCATTCCTTTCCCGCTAGCACGGTTACTTTCCAGGTAAATCACTTCTTGAGACAACTGACAGCGCGTATATTGTGACTTTCAAAAGAGAATATTTATACCCTCTCAAAAGGCGCACAGTAACTCTTGATTTTTTGTTATTCAGACTCAGCAGACTTAGAGCGTATTTAACTTTACTGGCATCTGTTTCACTCTTGGTGAACAGAGCCAAATTTTATTTATAGCAAGTAACTTTCACTCATTTTGCTTCGCAAAATAATCGGGAAGCTTACTCATTCACCGTTCAACGTAAATCGTATGCTTGTTCTTAACCAAAGATATGGGAATCTAATGAATTTTATGTGACAACTGCGATACATTGAACATTTCTAATTGTTTGAATTTCACGTTTTTGTTCCAATTCGACATAATAAAAACGAAAATAAAATAAGAGCGTTAAAATCACTACTCGATTAATCCGCAAAGCACCTTCCGGCTCAGCACTTGTAAAATTCACGGTGCATCCCGTGTGGCGATCAAAAGCAGACTCCTCGTTTTGTCGTCAATCGTCCACTTCGCTAGATGTCACACCGGCACCTCACGAACAATCGTTCATTTGGCTGCATAGATTGTCTTCGGCAATGCAATATGTGAATGTACAGCGCGAAAAGGTGTTGCAATGTCCGAATTTTAATTGTAGATTTTAATTATTAAAGTAATATAAGATAATAATATAGGAAAATTTGATTAATAATAAAAAAAGATAAATATTATAAAGAATATAATTATAAAGAAAAATTTAAATTTAAAATAAGGAAAAAAGATAATATAAAATTGATGTTTTAATAAAAAAAATATTTTATAATTTGTAAAACTATAAATTGGAATAATTAAATTTTCAAATCTGCAATTAAAATTTGAATCAGTGTCATGCCGGTTTTCGAGCAGTTTGCTCAGGCGATGATCGGTTACTACAATTGAAGTATGTAATTTTTAGAAAATCCAGGACCGTGACCTTAACTGATTTGGTTGTAATAAAGTTTTTAGGCTTTTCAAGATCTTTCCTGTTCAGTCTTGTGGCGTTGATTCGTTTAACGTTGCCCTGAAGTAAGCCCATCTTGTTGCAGGATCTAGTAATTTCTGTCAATTCCTTCAGGTCAAAGTCTAATTTGACATCTTGTATTACCTCCTGCAGGTGAAGCTGCCTGGAATTAATGCATTTATGTTTTTTTCTTTCAAGACTATATTATCAGTCGCATCATTAGCTTCTTTAGGTGTGTCAAAGAAAACTTTGAGCCTAAGTTCGTTTTGTTTCACATTTGATACATTTCATTTTGAATATTTATTGATCATAAAAAATCCCATAGGCGTTCATCTAACCAGTATACCGTTGATTCACCATTGTATGATAACTGGAAATATTTTTTCATTAGAGTCCAATTCATACTTGTATGATTTGCCCGGTACTGGTCGAATTGACTTTTCATTCGCCAAATTTGCCTCATTATCGATGGGCACGTTAGTTTTTTTTCCCCATTGGCATAGGTGGTGTGAATTTGAATGTTATATTAGACATATTGGCGTTAAATTTAAAATCTTTTCTCCCCTTTGCTTGGGAAGAGTTAGTGTCCAGCATTTGTACTTCTTCTTTTTTCGTTTGCATTAATTTCATTGCCACTGACACTAATTACGTTCATTGATCCCGGGTCGGTGTTCCGCATCCGGTTCTATTTTCCGAAATGTTTTTTTTTTCACCAAATTATCACTCACAAAATACACCAAATTCACAAAAGAAAGAGGGTACTCACCTGTATCTCTTCGTGCTTGAAGACCAAGGGGCGGACTTACCTATGGTGCTATCCCTAGATACGATTCGGCCTGCCGCCCTTTTCTGTTTCGCTAATAAACTGAACGCATCAAGATAAAGGGCATATTTAATTTTACCTCGTAGATATGATATACTTTTATTTATGGCTTTTTCCAACAACGGCAGAGTGAAATGAATTATTTTCCAATTTTATTAATACAGAGAACGCATGTGAATAAATTAATCGCTAGCTGCACAACCATTCTTGGCATAGGCAATTTACTACGTCTACTTAGAATCGTCTTTTTATAAGTTGATTTGCTATTTCAATGAACGTATCAATTTTTTGGGATATTTCATTCTCTTTTCCAAACTTTTCTAAAATATCAATCCAAATCTCCAACATCAATGCATTTTCAAGCCTATCTATGCCATTCAAAATACCGCAAGCTTCATTTCTTGCAAGAGTTTATTCATACGGGTCATTTTGATAAAAGTTGAGGGCTTCAATTACAACTTCCCAGTTTTCACACAAGCTTTTGCAAGCATCTTCACGTGCAAACCGCCTTGTATTAGATAAAGTCTTCACAGATTTTGTTTTCTGTACCTGGCACTGCATTAACTTCTCCCAACGTTTTGTAGACGCTGTGAAAAAATTGTGTACATTTTATACTAAATTGAAAAACATGCATGCTTCCCGGCTACAGTTAAGTGAAAGTGCAGCACATGGGACATAATGCGCTTTGTGGTTAATTTCTTTAATACGAGCTTGTAAGCTGGAATAAATCCAGACATATTGCCATAGGATTGCCCTCGGCAATCAGTGATGTTAACGAACAGTGAATCTAAAACAGTTAATACAGTATCTGCCAAATTCTCTGATTTGTGTCCGGAATCAGGAACAAATAATAAGAATGGAGAAGGGTCACCAGATTGATGCAATGTATACAGATTTTAGCAAAGCATTTGTTCGTGTAAATCGTGAAGCTCTGATAAATTAACTCCATACTTTTTGTATTACAGGCCGTTTACTCAGCTGGATCCATTCATACCGTAAAGACCGCACTCAAGTCATCAAATTTCAAGGACGATTATCCAAACAAATTCATGTTCTTTCCGGGGCTCCTCAAGGAAGTCATCTTGAACCTCTTTTATTTAATAATTTCATATCGGACCTCTCATCACTATACCTCATCTTTTTTATGCAGATTACCTGAAGGTTTACCACGCTATATCTTCTTTGTCGGATATGATTTTCCTTCAGTTCAAGCTTAACACTTTCTCTGATTGGTGCAATAGTAATCAACTTTGCCTACACTTAAAAAAATACCAGGTGATAAGTTTTTCAAGAAAAAAGAGCCTTCTTTTATTTGACTATCACATCAATAACACAACACTTAGTAGAGTCCATTGCATTGTGGATCTTGGTGTTGTTCAGGACCAAAAGCTTTGCTTTAAACTACAGTACAATGGAACTATAGCTAAGGCTAATAAAATGCTAGGTTTCATAAAAAGAAGGGCTAAGGAATTCAAGAATATTTGGATTACTAAATCACTATACATCTCATTAGTGCACTCTATTCTTGAATATGCTATCCTGATTTGGAACCCTGTTTTTGATATCTACGCTGACAGGTTAGAATCGGTCCAGAAACAATTTCTTCTTTTTGCACTAAGATCCCTTTACGACCCTAGAAATTCCCACAGCCTACCATCATATAGCTTCATGTACTTAATATGGCATCACTAGATTTTAGGAGAATGATGATATCTGCATGTCTAGCATTTGATGTTCTGAGAGACAATATTACGGTTCAGTACATATCAAAAAATAAGTTGGGTAGACAGACCTATGCTCATGTCAGAAGGGTTTTGTACTCTACTTACAAAATGCAGTAACCAGCAACGAATAAAATCAAGAAACATGTCATGTTCGAGGATCATACTATTATTAGCAAAGTTGAAAGAATTTCGACTTCTGAGGTATTTGTTATAGTTATACCCATAAATACCTCCCTTGATAATTTTTTCAGATTTTTTAAGGTCACGGGTGTCCATTCGCGATGCAGGAAACACATTTTTCATGTATCCCCCCCCCCCCCTGTGCCCACACTGAAGCAAAAACTGTCAGTTTAAGAACTGTTTTGAAGGGCTTTCATAGAGAACTTCTAGTTGACACCTACTCATATCGGCTACCTTTCATGAAATTTTTTTTCAGGGCCCACTCCTCTGTACTGTAATCATCGATTCATGGCCTGTTTTTCGAATCTTAGAATGGTTACAAAGCCCTTTTGCTAGGAGCTCTCACTTGCCTCTTCGACTTATTTCTATTGTATGTACTCATCTTCATGATACCTATCATTCCTGAAATTTTCATGCAAATCCTAGCAAAGCTGTAGTGTCTAAGTCGGTGAAAAGCACATATGGCTCCATAGCCATATGTTTCCATAGTAATACAGGGCATATTGTTCCATAGTAATACAGGAAAATTCAAGTCGCTATAACTTCGTTAGATACTATTCGATCTTTATAAAACTTTCAGAAAAGATCAATCTTATAAATAGTCATCTGTTTGCTATATTTTATTGAATTTAAGGGTACCGTTTAGATTTTATTCAAGAAAACATAAAATCGATAAATCATACTATTACTAACAAAGTTGAGTGAATTTGGACTTCTCATGTATTTGTTGTCATTGTACTCATTAAGGCCTACATTCATGATTTTTTTCAGATTTTTCGGATGGAAGGTGTCCAATCGCGAGGGGGGTACGCGAAAAGTTCGTACATTTCCCCTTCCCCTGCCCCCCTCGGTACTCGTAAGGCAATTTTAAGATTTGTTTTGAAAAGATCTCATTAAGACCTTTCCAATGACACCCTACTCGACTACCAATGGTGAAAAATTTATTTTGAGGGGTCCCCTCCCTATATGGGGAGACCCCCCTTAAACCCCTTTGAAAGATTTTTTGACCCTTGAACTTTCAAGAATTCACCACTTCTGCCCTTTTCACAAAGTTTCATGACTGTAGCCTCTATAGTTTCGGAGAAAAAGTGCTGTGACATACAGACGGACGGACGGACGGACGGACAGACGGACACAGGTGGTCATTGCAATAGGGTTTTGTATTTTAGTACAAAACCCTAAAAATACTTTGAATGAGCCCCTTAGAATCACAAGACAATCACCAATACTAATCGTAGATCGCCATCACACTACCTATGCAGACAATGAGCCATTAAACGTTTGTTGTAAGGCATTCAACAAGTTTAATGAATACTACTCCCCATCCAGTGCCAAAGCCTTATATAAAACTAATTAATTAATTTATTGTACTTAAATTTAAGAAAAATGTCTTGTTTCCAATTTTTATATTATAGTAATTATTTTTTATTGTAAGGAAATGTCTTGCTAGGTAAATAAATAAATAAAGAATCGTTCAACAGGTAAACCATCTTTTCCAACATATCTTATTACAAAAGATAATTGATCGGTATGAGAGATATCAGGAGTTGAATCTACTATTACTGAGAAGTATTTGGCACTCTTAATTTCATTAACGATGATCTTCTTGACTTTACTAGCAAGTAAACCGAAAACTTCATCATATACTGTTGAAGAAAGGTAGGAGGTATTTCCTGGTCCAGGGTTACCGTGTCGTTGAATGTGATTAGCCAGAAAGGGATCGAATTCAGCAATCAGCTCTAATGACATCATAAATTACCCATTGTGGAAACAGCCAAATTGCCTCGGCTCGTCAATTTTTTCACAACCGCAAGAACTCTAAATAAAACACTCCAGTATTTTGTTTCAGCTTCTACATACGAATCATAATAATTTGTAACAGTTCCTAAGCACTTTTTTCGTGTTAATAGATCTAACTCACAATTTTTATGGTCTTGAAAGTTTTGCGTGCAGACAAAATGCTTGCAATATTTTTTCAGTCTGATATACCTATAGTAGCAAGATTTGATCTTGTGGAAGCTACATATTTTGAGCCGAAAAGCCTTTACATGGAGAATAAACTAAATAGTCTCTTGATATTATCTCTCCATTGGCTAGTTGACGATAAAAAGCACCCTCTGTTAAACATCTTGTTTTTTCTCCAATCTTCCTATTGGACTTTGAAGAATCACAATTTTTATGCTGGCTAATACCTCGACCTAATAGAATTTTAATTGTAGCATCACGGATCATCACTATAGCCCCTTTCGGGCCTTAGCTTAGGGATAGTTAGAGTATCTCATTATCATGATCTAATGTATCGGCACTCCTCAAGGTGATGTGATCATTATCACGCTTTGGCCGTGTGTTCGTCCACCCAGCTGCCATACGTTCTGATTTTAAACCAGCACGTATCATAACTGAACAGGCTTATAGCCCGTCCGAAGAACCAATCGAACTAAATCTCGTTGACGCCAACGAAACTTGAACCAGAGACCTTCGGCTTACGGGCTTAGTGCTCTCGCATTTATCATTGTCATTGTTTATTTCATAGACTTCAACTGGGGTTACATTTTTAACTTTTCACTGTCAGTGTGATTGAAATGATATTTCTTGGTTTATCGCTAATGTTATCATTTTGGCTTTCTTTTTCATGTTGGCCATTTTCCTCTTTTAGCCTTTTTTTTGAAAAAAGGCTCTCGTCCCTTTTGACCGATTTTAAAAAGAAAGCCTCTCCCTCGCGCTTTTCATTTGAAAGTTTACGGTATGCTGCACCACTTAACTTTTTCCGTTTGTCGCACATTATTTGTAAGTTTAATGCGCGACTACGATGTTAATATAGCTATGAAAATGTAAAACAATCAAAATCAGGTAAAGAAGAATATTGGATATTTTACTTAAATTATGTTACAACTGACAAAAGGGTAAACACCAAAACTGGCGATAGATACAAGCCATATGGTAGCAATTTGCATATGTATTAGTCGGCCTACTATGGACAAGCTTCCGGTAGCTGTAACCCAACCGCGGCATTAGCAAATGCTTATATTTCGTCATATATACTATTTTCCGAATAAAAAACGTGCCGAACGCATTCCGTGCATGCTATAAATTCGCCTTGTATAGCCCATTGTGCTCCTAAACTTTCCAATACGAGCAAATGAAGCACACGTTTTGCACCTTCGACTGATAGCTCAGCGTTGAGATGTAAACAAACTCCTATAAATTCACTTTGGAAGGCGATAAAAACCAAACGGGTTTAAAAACTGAAATAATTTTCACTTCACTAGGAGCGCTATTGTGTTCTCCACGGATCATCTGGATTTCACTGTAGAAATCCGTCTCTAAACTGTACAAAACCTCGAATTTTTGTTGGCATCTCCACAATTCCTCATATAACGCCATGTAAGTTATCCAGCAAAGTCGGCCTACTAATGGTCATGTGTGCGGTAGTAAGCGCTGCTGCCATATGGCTTGTATCTATCGTCAGTTTTGGTAAACACACATAAAACACTAGGTAACCTGATATCGACTGTTACTCGCAGTCACAATTATGCGTACCGATAAATGAACGTGATTTATCACTAGAAACCATGGTGAAGGTGATGGGCGTCGTGGTTGGGTAATAATGAGTTTTTATGGTCGGGAACAGAATATTTTCTTAGGAATTAAAAAAAAAACTTTTCCTGTGAAATTAATTTGATTGACTGATTGGGTGACTCCTTTTGGCTGCCGCTCCTAAAAGGCTGTCCCCTTAGGCACGTGCCTAAAGGTACGTCCACCACTGTTTTCCAGTTGAATCTGAAAATATGCAATAATTTTAATTTATCTGAATTTGCTATTGTCTTTTTTTCATTAATTGTGTTTCATTGATAACTTATAAATTTAGAGAGCCATTCGGGCTATTAATTTTTAGTATTTTGGTTGTTTGGAATTTGCTTTGAACTCTTTTAAAATGTATAACGATTAGCATTGAATAAAGCCCTTTTGACTTTGACGGCACTAAAATCAAACAGCAGATATTACAAAATCCGGTCGTAATCAATTCAATGTCATTGAAATATTGATAAAAATAATATTCCACCAGTGCTCAATGGCTGATAAATTCAAAAATACGATTCAGTATTATTTGCAAAAAAAAAAACAACGAGAAAGGAATTTACATGTGTACGAACTTGAGGCGCGTGGATTCAGAGTCCTTATTGTGCGCCCGGCGTTACATTAAAATATAAAATCACGGCTAAATACAACGTAATGTCTCTATTCACGGATAACAACTAACAAAACATAAAATAGAATTCACATTGATTTCGATATTCGTATCGGAATGATCGCGTATGTAAAATAATGCTCTGCTGCTTCATGACGTCGTCAGTCGAAGCGTTGTTGAAAAGCGCGCGATAGAGTTGGCGTCTCGGACAGGACTGTATAGAATGAAACTTCCTTTGTTCCTTTTTCGATGTTTTGCGATGTCCCGCTCTCTTGGGACAAGTGCTTGTTTGCGCGGTTTTCTCGTCATTTTTGGATAACGCGGTAGAGGTGCCACAGCTACCCCCTCTCCAATGACCTTCGTGCTCTGCGAAGGAAATGAAAATGTCACATGCTTCGATTTGACAGCTGCTTGATTTTCGTTGGATGCGAAAGGCATTTCCTCTTGTGGCGAAGTTGGTGGTATAATTTGCGTTTGGGTTGCCGGTGCTCGTGCTCGTGGCAAATGCGATTGATTTCGTTCGTGTTGTTGTGAGCGTTCGTCTTCTGGAGAGAGATATGCTGGTTTCAGCTGATTTGTGGAGATTATCTTGATGTCTCCGTTGACGTCTATTATGAAATTCCTGTCGTCTAACCTTTTTATGACGTGATGGGGTCCGGTATAAGGCGACTCCAATGGTTTGCGGACTGCATCGACGTGGCGAAAAACGAGACGGTGTGGTCAAGAGAACACAGGTGGGCCTTTTTTTGTAATATGGTGGTTAATCGGTTAATCTGAGATTGTAGCCATTTGACCGGAAGCTGCAGATGTACACGCAAATTTGCTGATGAGTTGCATGTAACTCTCACCGATAATGCCTTCCGGCAAGGAACATTGTAATATTATGTTGACAGCGTGTACGTTTGGTTCTGGTCCAATAATGCATGGTGTAGATAGACTTGTAACTCCATCGAGTAATCGCTGTCCATGCAAGTCGATGAGCAGTTCATGGTGTTTGAGGGCATTTGCGCCAAGTATAGCCATTTACGTGCAAATGGCTATACTTGGCGCAAATGCGATCACAAACTTCCATCTGAAGGGCCGACGTAGGCCGAGATTTAAAGTAAGCTCTTGTGTTCCGTATGTGGTGATTGGTGTTCCATTCGCTGCTCGTAAAGTAAGCGGTTGTTTAAATAGTGGCTTCGAAATGATAGGTTTTGGTATGATGGAAACAACGGATCCTGAGTCGACGAGGAATCGGGTCGCTGTATTTCCATCTTTTATGTATAGGCGGCATTCATACGATGCGCCGGTGGCAGCTGCCGCATATGCCGCCGGCAGATTTAGTTTCCCGTCGGGGATGTCGATGTTGCTGAGACGAACGTACACGGTTGCCTGCAGTTCACGGCGAGGGCTCCGTGTTTATGATGGAACCAACAATATTGGGAATGAGAAGTTGTTCCGTGTGTAATTGAACGGCTGCGTGGATGCTGGTTGTTGCGTGATGGAGAGTGTCGGTGCTGATCAGGGTTGTGTTGCGAACGTTGCAACGCATCGCGTGTCAGGTTTGACAGCTGAAAGATCGCCAGGCGTAAAGCGGCAAGCTCTTCCGTGATGTGGTCGGTCGCTTCCGTAGACGGTGTGAACGCTGTGTAGTTTCGCTCTGTCTGATGTGACGTGACTAAGACTGACGGTCCGAAATCGTGTGCCTCATCGGCAACTGCTGCGAGCTCTTCAAGCGTTTGTCCTTTTATAAGCAACAACATGCGTTTAGTGTGTTGCGGAAGTAAATCCAGCCATTTGATTCGTAGAACGTCGTCGCTAGCACGTGTGCCGGCTAATGAGGGCATGTGACGCAATAGCTGTGAGGGTCTTTTGTCTCCGAGTTCCACTCCCGTTAGAAGCTTGTAGAGCTGTGCATCCGGTGAGTCTGTGAGACGGGCAAGGATGGCTTTTTTCAAAGCAGCATATTTCTCTGCTGTCGGAGGTGAGCGGATAATAGCGGACACCTCTGATATTGTGTCGTGATCCAACGTTGCTACGGCCAAATGGTACTTCGTAGAGTCTTGTGTGATTCGGTGCACTTGAAATTGCGTTTCGATTTGCAAAAACCACAGATCTGGGCTGGCATGCCAAAATGGTGGAAGCTTACATTGCCCCACAATATTCACCTGACTCGCGAGCTGACTATTGTTTGAACTCGGTGCAGCGGCAGCTATGATGTTCGATGCGGTGGCCTTTGTTTCGGCCTCTAAGCGTGACATGTCACCTTCTTGCTTTGCCATCGTGGAGAACTCAAAACAACACTTACGATTGTGAATTCGGTTTTTGATGAAGTAATAATTGTTTATCACAACACTATATTACGATTGTTGTATAGTTTTAGATTGCCGCACTTTCCAAGAAAAACGGGGTCACCAGTGTACGAACCAGAGGCGCCTGGATTCAGAATCATTATTGTGTGCCCAGCGTTACATTAAAATATAAAATCACGGCTAAATACAACGTAATGTCTTTATTCACGGATAACAACTAACAAAACATAAAATAGAATTCAGATTGATTTCGATATTCGCATCGGAATGATCGCGTATGTAAAATAATGCTCTGCTGCTTAATGGCGTCGTCAGTCGAAGCGTTGTTGAAAAGCACGGACAGGACTGTTGTAGTGAATAAGATGTTCAAAAAATGTCCGTGAAGGACTGCAGCGATGTTCTGCTGCCTCGGCAGAAGAAGATGACAATATCTGCCGAGAACGCCCTCGTCTGGAGACGCGTGAATGCGCTGGCAGGCTAGCATTGCGGTGTTGTGGGGCGGGTTCATTTCCCCAGCACGAGGACCCACTACAAAGAAATTTCGCACTCACGAATTTGATGTTGCTCAAGAGGCGACCGAAGTCGCAAAAAGTGTAGATAACTACACCGAGGGAGATAGTACTTGTTTCGAGAACAAGAGGAACCTGAGAAGAAAGGCGGACTTGGGGTACCCTCGTCATTACCCGACGAAGCTCATGGCTTACAAATGAAAAAGGGGCAACCGGGTGGTGATGGAGCCCCTTCGCACCCACCCAGCCGGAATAAATCCATATTTTGTTGCAGTGGCCAGGTATTCCTCTTCTGAGTGGAAAACTCATACAACTTGAATTGTATGAACTTTCCCATCAGAAGGGGAGTACCCCGGTGACCAATTTATGCCATAGAATTATACAATTTGCTTGCATAACGCTATGCCATAAAGAGGCACTCTGCTTGGGCCACTCAACCCGCGATGACACCTGAAACAGAAAAAAAGGATTAATTAAGTACCCGGCCATGTTTTTCGTGGGCAGCCTGCCACCGTACCGGGTCCTATACCCGGTCAGAGTTCCACAGGAATGAAAAGACCGAAGGTTTTCTGATTTTAGTAATTCATTATTTTCATTTTTTTGTTCTTATAAAAATACTAATTTAAAAAAAAAGGCCAAATTACGACAAGAAAGCAATTTAAAGAAAAACATAAGGCAAAAATTTGAAATCTATATGAAAGAAAAATTTAATGCAAAATTTAAAATATATATGAAAAAAAGGATTAAATACAGAATTTAAAATATATATGGAAAAAAAGAATTAACTGCAACATTTAAACTATATATGAAAAAAAAGGAATTAAATACAAAATTTAAAAATATATATGGAAAAAAGAATTAAATACAACATTTAAAAATATATATGAAAAAACAGAATTAAATGCCAAAGTTAAAATATATATGGGAAAAAAGAATGAAATACAACATTTAAAAATATATATGCAAAATTAAGGCAACAAAAGGGTACTCACACGCATGGTCCTCCGAGCGCTCGACGACGAGTCAGATGGTCCTGAAATGCAATTTTCGTTTTAGCTGAACTAGAGAAACTTGGCGTTAATTCAATAAGAACTTTGGCAACTTTTCTTGGGTTTGATTTCAACAGGATTTCGAGTTTTCGTCTCAGATCGATCCGTTACACTTTTTAATGCCCAACACTCGTATGTAGATTCTGGCGTTTGTTCACTAGGTCACCGCCAGGCACTTGTCTAAATCAATTTCAAGGGAACGCGAGCGAAGGATGCGTTGCCAAAACACTAGCGCGGGAGCTCTTTCACTTTATTGCTCCTTCAACGTCGTCTAACCCAAATGCATGCGAATCCTTCGCAACGTCTACGCTCGCCTCAAGTGGCAGCCAGCGAAAAACAGGGAGGATTCAATGTTGTTGTTTACAAGCGAAGAAACCGAGTCCTAGATATTAATTCCTGTTCCCGTTCTCAATTCCAATTGCTTGGGAGTCGTGGGCGGCAGTTTCACTTAATTCGCCGATTCTCAAGATTGTGTCCCGGAATAAGGCAGTGGCGTTCAATTGATTGCATCGATGTGTGGGAGACGGAATGGTGCCCGGGATGCAGTCCAGTAAACTGTTTCCTGCTGGCGGATGTGATATGGATAGGGAGCTCGCACGATTGTGCCCTTTCGCTCGCTCCTAGTTAAGTGCAGGATGTATGTATGATGAGGATGAGTTGTGTGTAGTTTTCTTGTTTCCCTATGTCGAACTATTTTCTGCAGTTGCCGTTGCGTCGCACTACTTTCGGGTCAACTACTCGAAAACGCTTTCAGCTACTTAGAATTTTGGCCTTGCAAGACAGGAAGCTCCAAGTCGCGTTTCGCGAGGGATTCCGCGAATCGTTCACTGCCAAAACAAACCAAACCAAATGGAAAACAAGAAACCGGTCGAAATGGTCGGGTTGGTCGGAGCTGATGTTCAAGTCCTTTGGCCTTTCAATGGAACTACGGAAGCGCGGAATACGCTGATTGCTTATAGTCACGTAGGTCAGATCACCTCTCTCGCGGTGCGGGTTCAAAACTGTCGACCGCCAGGGAAGAATTGAAATGTGGAAGACCGTAAAGCAGCGAGTAATTTCACCACCAGCCAAACTACCGTTGGGGCTTTGGGCGCGGGTGTTGACTAGCTCCCACACTATATGCGTGCGCTTCCGTTCGCGATGCGAGCTTTCGAACTGTACTATATGTGCGAATTGCGCGTTCGTTCAGTAAGTCGTATTGAGATTTTTGAATTTTCCGATTACCAGTGGAAAACCCAACATCAATTGGAATCGTCTTGGAAAAACTTTCGCCAAGCAGCGGACCGCCGATCTCCCTCTTCGCATCTCGCGAGCTGAACTCCTATGTGCGCAAATCCATCCTGTACCGTATCCTCAGCACAATTGATTGCATCAGCAAAGGGGGTCGAAGTTTTGCAAATTCTGGATGGACATGCGCTAAACAAATTAAACACCGGCAAGAAATAAAACTGCCAATCGAATATCGGGCACAACTTCTCAAACGTGTGTTGCCTGTTTAGTGCGTTTAGGACTAGCGGTTTTGGTCGGTAGCTTGGAAGATTTGTTCGGGAATGGAGGAAGTGACGTAACTACTGGAAGTTCCGGAGTCGAAGGTTCCTCCTTCACAAACGTTCCTTGCCGTTCAAGTATCGTCGTGGATGTGTTTTCCTGAAGATCTTTAGAACCAGACACTACAGAAGTCTTTGGAATTTTGAGCGTGGGTGTCACACGCTTGTTGAACAGATTCTTTTGAGCCACAACACTTTCTTCATAGCTGTATTATTCACAAATCCTGGCTTTACTAAGCGACTCTTGCTTCCCGTATCCTTACTTTTACTCGCTATTTCAGACTTCTTAATGAGCACATGTGTTTTTGACGTTTGGCTGATAGATTAGCTCGGGCTGTTGTATTTCCTATTTGAGGCTTAGAAGATGTAGTACGAGAGCTGTTTCCAGACAAAGCACTACGTCTATTAGCCCAGTCATATTAGGGCTTTCACCTCGGAATGAAAGATAATAAGCTGCAAATTGGTATGAACCTTTGTTTTGTCATTCTAAATGTTGTCTCAAAAGTCACAATCGTTATCGTGTCCGCGTCTCAAGATATTCAAGGTCAAAGGTCACAAAAATCGGTTTTTCGCGAATATCTGGCTTCCTATCGGTTAAATGAGATTTGCATTTATTATAAAAGTTGTAGGCTATAAAACTCCCTACAACTTTTGTTTAAACTTTTTTTTCATACGACCAACCGTTTTGAAGGTAGAGCGCGAAGAGTGCACATCGTACAGTCATATACGGCCTAATGCAAGGTCAAGCGTGAGTTATGGTTATCAGTACGTTATAAAGTCAATTATTTACTTGGTAATTATAATTATTAAACAATGCCTATTATTTATGTACTAACTATTAATTATTTATATTTAATTAAAGTAAGTAACTTGATTTGCAACGGTACAATTTCAAACTAACGAATAATCTTGACTCATACAAAGTGGAGAGAGTGGCCTTGAATACTATAGAACATCTGTCCCGGCAATGAATAGAAAAGGGCATAGGGTAGGGACAAGTATTTCCAGGTATATAAGTATTGAGAAATTTACGCGTTTTAAAGAAAAGATATATAATGTCGTGTTAACTTAAAATAAAACTAAAATATATAATCCAGAATTAATAATATTTTATACTTAAATAGTTAAATATGAATAATTATATATATTATTTATGTACTAACTATTAATTATTTATATTTAATTAAAGTAAGTAACTTGATTATTTATATATAATTATTCATATTTAACTATTTAAGTATAAAATATTATTAATTCTGGATTATATATTTTAGTTTTATTTTAAGTTAACACGACATTATATATCTTTTCTTTAAAACGCGTAAATTTCTCAATACTTATATACCTGGAAATACTTGTCCCTACCCTATGCCCTTTTCTATTCATTGCCGGGACAGATGTTCTATAGTATTCAAGGCCACTCTCTCCACTTTGTATGAGTCAAGATTATTCGTTAGTTTGAAATTGTACCGTTGCAAATCAAGTTACTTACTTTAATTAAATATAAATAATTAATAGTTAGTACATAAATAATAGGCATTGTTTAATAATTATAATTTCCAAGTAAATAATTGACTTTATAACGTACTGATAACCATAACTCACGCTTGACCTTGCATTAGGCCGTATATGACTGTACAATGTGCACTCTTCGCGCTCTACCTTCAAAACGGTTGGTCGTATGAAAAAAAAGTTTAAACAAAAGTTGTAGGGAATTTTATAGCCTACAACTTTTATAATAAATGCAAATCTCATTTAACCGATAGGAAGCCAGATATTCGCGAAAAACCGATTTTTGTGACCTTTGACCTTGAATATCTTGAGACGCGGACACGATAACGATTGTGACTTTTGAGACAACATTCAGAATGACAAAACAAAGGTTCATACCAATTTGCAGCTTATTATCTTTCATTCCGAGGTTGACCCCTTTTTTTTACCTAATATGACTGGGCTATATATGGAGAAACGTAGGCAGGTTTCTTTCTTCCACGAACGCTTTTCACTTCAGTCTCGGGAACGTTGCCACTTTCTACACCACTATCATCGGTTGATGGTTGTTGTTGCGAGAAATCATCTGTGGTATGATTTAAATTTTGATCACAAGATTCTGTTTTCGAATTTTGGTCAAATTCTATGCTATTAAAATCACTCTCTGTTCGATGTCCCTCCTCGTCCATCCATTTAGCCCGATAACCTCCTCTTTTTTCCTCGCGATTGTGAAACGTCTTTCATTCTGTGTAGTTCACTGTTGCGTGTTCTAGTGTTTTAATTGTTTAGAATTAGAAAAAATGACTATTGTGGCCGATTGTAGCCTTACGTCAGAGAACTCTGCAAATAATTTATCAGACGATCAAATTCCGTTTGATGCAATTATTCGCAGTATTATCACTTCGCGAGCTAAGGATGGAGCGACAATAGAGGATATCCGTAATGATTATTACGAATATACCGGTGAAAAATTTCCTTACATCGAAGACGTATGCGACACATTGCTCAAAATTTCCGGCGTTGCAGGCTACAAAATGGCACATTTATATTTAACATGTTTTACACCAATCCTAAATCCCAGCATATCCTCAATATGGTACGAAATCAAAAACCTAGTCAAAAGGGAGAACACCAAAAAAATATGATTTCATATTCCAAAAATGATATGTGTTTCTTCAAAGATAATTATCATTATTTGAATAAAAACAATAAAATAAGGGAGAAGCCAAGAAATAGCCCAGCTAACCTTTACGGCTACCAACTGGTGGGGGATGATTTTTTCCTATCCATGGGTCGAATGGAGCTGAATTGTCAGTTCTCACATGGGCACCGTATTCTACAATCTGGCCTGTGCGTGTCAGGTCAAACAATATCTGATGCAGCTCGTCGTATACAGTCAGCTAAGGACATCAGTAGCTTTGTGATTATAAATATTGGATCAGCGGATATTCTTCACGGTCGCGATTTGTTGGAATTGAAAGAGGACTTCTACGACTTAATGAACGCAATTTCTGAGCGGAATATTTCAGCTGTGGTTACTACTTTGGCTCCTCTGGCCAACTTTTTCCATCGACCCAATTTGAAACAAACACTGGAGCGTTTTAACGACTTCTTGAGAGAAAATTGGCCAGTCGTTGATTTATGGCCAATAATGGCGAACAGCATGGGACAAACGCTATATGAATGTTTTCAAAGCGAAGCACGTTACGTAACAGGTAGTACTCAGCCTCACGTCCTGTGGATCAAAATAGGTCGCCAACGAATTTTGAAATACATCAAAGCAAGTTTGCAATAATTTACGAGTTTTATATTTTTGAATGTGTCTGTGAGAGTGAGAAATTGCGTGTGCATTATTAGATTAAATCTAAAAATAGTTATAAACAAGTATTAACTCCAGCGTTTTGAAGATAATATCTTCCACAGGGAAGATATGGAAGTGTAAAGCTTTGAATTTTGAACATCTTATTCACTTCACTGTATAGAATGAAACTTCCTTTGTTCCTTTTTCAATGTTTTGCGAAGTCCCGATCGAAAAGATCTCTCTTGGGACAAGTGTTTGTTTGCGCGGTTTTCTCGTCATTTTTCGATGACGCGGTAGAAGCGCCATACATAAATATGGCGCTTTGAGCTTACAAAATATGATAAGATATTTAACAATAATAATTCATTAATATAATGAAACCAGAAGTAAGTGTTGACGAACACCATAAAAATTTAAAGAAATGGTACTAGTATCTATAGTAAAACAATGAGGAAAAGAGGAAGAAATAAATAGAATATAAGAACTAAATTATTAACCACAATCAATTGCGTTATATTCAAAACCCGGGGAGCAAACTAAGGACGTATGTGGATCTAATGAGGAAGGAGTTATTACGAGGAATTATCTACACAAAATGATCTGATAGGTGAGTTATAACGATTAACATTCTCTAAAAGAACGTTTCGATCAAATAATCTCCTAACAAGAAATCACAGTCAACGTTCAACTCGATTCCAATCAACTTCTTATCATACTCACCACTTTCAATTTTCTAGTACTGTCTTACTAAATTGACTCTACTGAATTTTCTTCCTCTGTCAAAAAGCTACGTCAAAGTGTATTGAACTTGTCATTTTTGCGATACAGAAAATTTTCCGGGCTCGTTTTTTTCGGCTAAAAGTTGATATAATACTTCAGGAATATGTTCAGATCATCAACTTTTGAGAAGACATTGGGTAAAAAACAAATTTACCTATAAATGTAGTTCTAAACAAATTCCTCTATCAATTTTCCGCAAACTTTCCCCTTTGTTTGGATAATGCATCGTAGTTGATGACTAATCCGAGTAAATTTGTCAATGTTTCTTATCATTACAGAAGTTGCTACAAGTCATCTCCTATTGGAGCCCGACTGGCCTTCGATCCTACAAATCTGTGACACCATCCGGCAAAATGACGTTACGTGAGTTTTATTGATTGGTTGTTAGTGAAGCTGTTATTGAAGAGGTCACGTCTGTTTTCAGGGCAAAGCAAGCATTCCAAGCGGTCAAGAAGAAAATGCAGTCACCAAATCCGCATACCGCCTACTATGCATTGTTGGTACTCGAGAGCATAGTGAAAAACTGTGGGGCTCCAATACATGATGAAATATCAACGAAAGAAAATTGTGAATTTTTCAGTTCATTCATCGAAACCACACCACACGAAAATTGTAGAGCTAAAATGTTAGAATTGGTTCAGACGTGGGCTTATGCTTTTAGGTCATCTGATAAATATCAGGCTATCAAAGTAAGTAATATAGATTATATTTTGACGTAAATCGTCTACGTCAAAGTAAAGGTCATTTTTTTGTTACGGTTTATAGTATTGATTGGAAATTCATATTGTTTGCATTAGGATCATAAGATTGCTTAAAAAAATGGTATAAACTCGTTTATTCAAGTCTTATAAGTATCCTATAATAATGGGCAATAGAAACAGAATAAGTACTAAGTTTCCACATCTTGAACTAACTTGGAAGGTGGAAATTACAACACAAAGCAGCATTAGTCTTCATAATTAAAAATATACAAAACGTATTAAATTGCGTGGTGGGACCGGTAAAAGACCTGTCGGAAAAATGGCCTGGGCTAAGATAAAGGCATTGGCCAGCGAGTTCGATACGTTGTCCCGACTGCTGCGGGACTGGTTCACATACAGAGCCCAAAAACGCAGGCATACGAAGAACTTGTTAGTAGTAAAAAGGCGGGACTCGGGGTCATGTTAGTAAGGCAGTAAGGGGATTAGGCCGGGAGAACGACTGTGACCCTCTTAAGTGTATAGAGTAGCGTGATACAATGGAATTTGTGCATACTAGACGGTCAAGAAATGGAAGGTGGTTGCACATCATCCAAGTAAATGGGAGCATGCATAAGAGGCTTGCAAATAGATACGTGAATATAGATTATGGATCATATTTTGCGAAGGAAGACTTTAACGTAACGAGCAGTTATAAATGTCAAAATTTCAACCACAAAACATCAAAACGTAAAGGGGAGCAAATCTGTGTGAAATGTGGAGGAAAACATGACCTAAAAGACTTCAAAAGCTCGATTGAGGAATGCTCCAACTGTATTGGAAACAATAATAATGCTGATCATTCACAAGGCTGACTCGGTAGAGTGTCCGGAGTTCAACGCAGAATATCGATCGCCAGGAGGAGCACCGACTACAACTTCGATGATTGCTAAACTTTCAAATCATACAAGTGGAACAAATTTAACACTCATATATAATATTGTCGCATGTTATGGTTCGCGGCCAATAATTTTAATGCTCCGGGAAAGTGAAAACGCAATGTCTTTTAATTTAAGTTAAAAGAGTTTATTAAATTACTTAAAAATGCACAATCACTTATTTGGTCTATTTCACAATTTTAATCTTCACTATTAAAATCTAACTTCCATTTGTCCATAAATTTCTATCGCAATTGTCTTCAAAGATCACTTCACAATCAACGAAAATCAATTTCTATTACTCGAACAATATCGCTTTCCAGACACTATCGCAGTTTTGATCGCGGTCGAATGAATAATCCGCCCATTCATTCAGCTCGCTTTTATATAGGGGTCTACCTATTCAACCCATTTCTCGTACATTGGCGAATGTTCTGCCGAGAGGTACCTGGTAGATTCGAGCAAATTAATGAATGGAGTGACGTCACTTTCAGATGTTGAGCATGCTTGGTGGGTTCTCGGGGTTTCGAGTAAATTCATTTTGTTGATGTTCTTAATGGTTGTGAAAACAATTGCGACAGTAGCTCGCAGAATTCTTTGTACATGTAACACTGCCCCCACCTCAGTTCTTTTCGCCCCGGAAAGATGTGTCGTCAGTTGTAGTCAATTCTCCCTGGATGTAATATGGGGCAAGACGTTCCAGGTGCACGATTTTCATTTTGGCTCTTGGCTTACGATGTTCCTGTATTCGGTATACGACGTCGTTGATTCGCTTTGTAACTTGGTATGGTCCCTCCTAAGTATGTTGCAACTTTGGAGACCTACCCTTTCGCCGTTGCGGGTTATATAGCCACACCAAATCATCTTGATGGAAGCCAGTAGAATTTGCCTTTAGATCATACCTGGTCTTCATGCGGTCAGTAGCCGATTCGAGGTGTTTTTGCACTGTCCGATGTATGTGGTTCAACCGTTGTCTTAGCTCACTTACCTACTCCGAGATGGTTTGGGGTTTCTCGGGGGTGTTCCGAACTTTATATCAGCTGGCAGACGAAAAGTCTTTCCAAAAATGACTTTGGCTGGGGCTTGGCCCGTCGATGCATGTTCGGCAGCTCTGTACGCCATCAAAAATAGTGGAATGTGTCGGTCCCAGTCCCTTTGGTTCTCGTCAACTATCTTGGCCAGGTGTTTATTGAGAGTGCCGTTGAAACGTTCGACCATTCCATCGGATTGGGGATGCAGCGGTGTGGTCCTCGTTTTCCGTATTCCCAGCAGCTCACACATTTCGCTAAAAACTAGTAATTCGAAGTTTCGACCTTGATCTGAATGTAGTTCACAAGGAACGCCGTACCTACTAACCCAATTTAACACTAGCTGTTCGGCTACAGTAGTTGCTTCCTGGTTGGGAATGGGGTAGACCTCGGGCCACTTGCTAAAATAATCGGCTACAACCAGCGTGTATCGATTTCCTCATTCAGATTCAGGAAAGGGTCCTGCGATGTCAACAGCAATCCTTTCATACGGCACCCCCACGTTATAGGTTTGCATTTGTCCTCTCATTCGTCGCTTTGGGCTTTTGACGGAAGTGCAAATTGTGCATCTGCGACACCAGTCCTCTACGTCTTCTCGAGCGTGGAGCCAGTAGAACCTTTCCCGCAATTTCGCTAAGGTCTTGTTAACACCAAGGTGGCCTCCCGAGGATCCTTCATGCATTTCCCTAATCACATCGTGGATTCGGCTTTTTGGTAGTATAGTTTGCATCCTATAGGAGCTGCCCTCCGCCGTTTCCCATTCCCGCTTGAGTACGCCACCCACCACCTGAAGGGAGTTCCATTGTGCCCAATAGCTTTTCAGGGTTGCGCCATGCATTGAAACGTCTTTCCACTCAGGTCGCCCAGTCGTCTCCTTCCATACGAGCAATGGTCCGATGTCTTCATCGGCGAACTGGGCGTTTCAAATCTCCTCCGATGACCAACCTTCATCGAATTCGGCCGTTATCACTCGCAGATCAACGGGCGGTTCCTTTTCCTCAACCCGTCGACAATGCTTGCAGTTAGCTGGACATGGACGGCGGGATAGGGCGTCAGCATTTCCATGAACTCCGCCCTTCCGATGAACAATTTCGTAGTCGTATGACTGCAATCTTTCGATCCATCTCGCAACTTGTCCCTCGGGGTTTTTGAAGTTGAGCAGCCATCTCAGTGATGCATGGTCCGTTCGAAGAACAAATTTCTGGCCATATAGGTACTTGTGGAACTGCTTGGTGGCCTCTATTATAGCCAATAGCTCCTTCCTGGTCACGCAGTAGTTTCTCTCACTTTTTGAAAGAACTCGACTGTAATACGAGAGGACTCTTTCTCCGCCATCGATCTGCTGGGAGAGAACAGCTCCAATCCCGCCGTTGCTCGCATCGGTGTCAACTACAAACATTTTTCCGGGTTTCGGATATGCCAGCACAGGTGATTCACACAGCTTCTCCTTCAAGGTCTCAAAGGCTACCTGGCATTATTCATTCCAGACATACGGACGATTTTTCTCGGAGACACTTAGCTATTTTGGCAAAGTCTTTGACGAATCTTCGATAGTAGGTCGCCAGACTCAGAAAACTTCGTAGTTGGCGCTTGTTGTTTGGTGTTGGCCAGCTTTTCACGGCTTCAATTTTCTCAGGGTCTGTTTTGACCCCTTCTGCTGATACGACGTGTCCCAGGTATTTTACTTCAGCTGCGAAAAGGGTACATTTGTCGGGATTAAGCTTCAGATTCGCCAGTCGCAATCGGGAGAAAACCTCTTCTAAGTTCCGCACATGCTCTTCGAACGTTCTCCCAATAACAATGATGTCATCTAGGTACACCAAGCAGGTCTTCCAGGTCAGGCCTCGTAGCACGTATTCCATCAGGCGTTCGAGAGTGGCTGGAGTATTGCAAAGCCCAAATGGCATCACCACAAATTGCCACAATCCGGTCCCAACTGAAAACGCTGTCTTCTCTCTGTCCTTCTTGTCGATTTCTACCTGCCAGTAGCCACTCTTGAGATCGAGTGTAGAAAACCATTTTGCATCAGCTAAAGTGTCCATGATGTCATCGATGCGTGGTAGCGGGTAACTATCTTTCTTAGTGACGTCATTAAGCTGCCTATAGTCGACACAAAAGCGAGTGCTACCATCCTTTTTCTTTACTAGAACTACTGGCGCGGCCCATAGACTGACAGAAAGTTCGATAACGCCTTGTTTTTCCATGTCCGAGATCAGTGCGCTCACTTCTCCTTGTTTGGCTATAGGAAGACGTCTCGGCGTTGTCGAATTGACTTGGCTCCCTGTGTATCTATGACGTGAGTTACCATACTCGTTCGGCCTTGGTCATCCGGGCTTGTTGAGAAGATGTCACTGTACTTGGTGACCAGATCAGAGGCTCGCTTGAATAGCTGCACTGGCAATTTGACCTGCTTCAAAATTGCAGACGTGGATTCCCGTGCTTTGTCTGCGTTTTGCCTCCTTTTCCAATGATGGTCGTGAGTGGCTTCCAAGGAGGTGATGGTGGAAACAGGCTGGCAGCTGCCGATGACTTCTCCCGCTTTGATGCTCGTGGTTGAGCCTGCGGCGTTAAGGACTCTAGCCGGCACGTATCCGTCCCTTATAGATCTTACAAGGCTTCGTCCTACAATCAAACTGCGCAATGCGGACGTCTTCGTTGGCTCTATCAGATAAGATCGATGGTCTCCAGAATCACCATCAAGCTTGGCCCAAACAATGTTTTCAGAAGAATTTGGTACATCAGTGTCGGCACATACTACTACATTCATCTTGGGAATTTGAACGCTGGGATCCTCCATCAATACTTCGACATTCTGCCATTTCAATACCCGTTTGCCCAGATCCAACGTGATTCCATGTGGTCGCAGAAAATCCATTCCGAGAATGCAGTCATCCATAATGTTTGCGACCAGAAAATTATGTCGGAACGTAAGGTCTCCCAACTGTATCTGGAGGTTGACCTCTCCATGGACAGGTGCAGTTTCTCCCGTAGCTGTCCGTAGTGAAAAAATCCTGCCCTTGTGAAGTAGTTGTTGCCTCACTAGGTCTGGTCGGATAATCGATCGGGTTGCACCAGTGTCGATTGTTATGGTGCAATGTTCTCCATTAACTTGAATCGAAAGGCATAAGTCTGCTTCTCCATGATGTAGTCTTGTCACGGTGATGGTGGTGCTGGGGACGTCGATCCTCCTAGCCAACCTCTGCCCCACGAAGTTGGCTCTTACATGTTTCCCGACCCCTCAGCTTGAAGGGCTTCCATTCTGGCCTCCTGGACAATAGCTCGGTTTTCTTCGCTTCTTGCAGTCTCTTTGCAGGTGCCCCTTCTCTCCGCAATTCCAGCATCTAGGCGCACCATTTACATGCGGGTCTCGCTCAATTTCCACGCGCTCACACCTGCAGTCGTCTGTCACTACCTCGTGAACCCGGGCAGTGGTACGAGTCACATTTTTTGCTGCCTCAAAATTCGGACTATAAGCCAATGCGTCCTTAACTGTTTGCTTTTGAGCTAAACGCACGGCTTGCTGCAATTCCTGGTATTTTAATGCGCTGATGAATGCTTCTGTTGCTGCGTCGTCTCGATGTTCTGGGTCGAACGCTGGGTAAGCCAAAAGTGCCAGTCGCTCAATGTCTTGGGCATCCCATGCCGTAGCTGTGACCGATAAATCTGCTTTAGATGATCGTCTCCATAACGCATGTCGAGCGCATTCATTATAGCAGCCGGGTTTGAGTGCGACTCAACGGGGATCGTCTGCAAAATCTCAGCAGCTGGCCCTCTTAGAGCAAGAATTAGGGCAGTTACTCGTTCCGGCTTAGTCCAGTGATTTGCCCTAGCGGCAGCTTCAAACTGGGTTTTGCAAATACTCCAGACCGTTTGCCCATCGAATATTGGTGCTTACACATTTCTGGATGTGCTTTGCGCTGCGGTTGTAGGCGTGGCTGGTGAGGTGGTTACTACTGCCTTCGCTGCTTCCAACTCCTTTTTCACTTTTTCCATCTCATTGTTGATTCTCTCCTCGACCTGGCTGACCTTTTCCTCGACCTGGTAAACCTTTTCCACGACGCAATTAATTTGCTTGTTCAGACTACCGAGCTCCGCTTTTATTTCCGTTGACTGTTTTTGGAAATCTGCCTTGATTTCGATCGCTTGTTGGTCCAGCTTCGCTGATTGTTCATTTAACTTCGCTGATTGTTCATCTAGCTTCGCAGTCAGACTGGATGACATCAGCATTAACATTTGCATTAGCGCATTTTCTGGCTCCTTTGATTAGGGTGTTTCTACTTCTCCACCTTCTGCGCCTTTTTCCGCATCTGAGAGCTCACCCGAATCCAGATTCCCGCCTTCCGACTCGATCGCGTCATACAAGCGTGCAATCAGTATGGCCTTTGTACCTTGTGTGGCCAGGTTCCGCTGTTCCAACTCCTCCTTGAGCTCCGATATGGTCAATTTATCAATTTTTAGGTGAAAGTTTCCTGGCATTTTTATTGTTTCGGTTATTTTTCAACCAGTTTCCACGTTCAACTTCACTATTGTGCACTTTAAAAATGTTTAAATGTTTTCACTTCCAAAATTTTCTTTCTCACTTCTCGACACCACTGTTGCGTGTTACGGTTCGCGGCCAATAATTTTAATGTTCCGGGAAAGTGAAAACGCAATGTCTTTTAATTTAAGTTAAAAGAGTTTATTAAATTACTTAAAAATGCACAATCACTTATTTGATCTTTTTCACAATTTTAATCTTCACTATTAAAATCTGACTTCCACTTGTCCAAAAATTTCTATCGCAATTGTCTTCTAAGATCACTTCACAATCAACGAAAATCACTTTTCTATTACTCGAACAATATCGCTTTCCACACACTATCGCAGTTTTTATCGCGGTCGAATGAATGATCCCCCCATTCATTCAGCTCGCCTTTATATAGGGGTCTACCTATTCAACCCATTTCTCGTACATTGGCGAATGTTCTGCCGAGAGGTACCTGGTAGATTCGAGCAAATTAATGAATAGAGTGACGTCACTTTCAGATGTTGATCATGATTGGTGGGTTCTCGGGGTTTCGAGTAAATTCATTTTGTTGATGTTCTTAATGGTTGTGAAAACAATTGCGACAGTAGCTCGCAGAATTCTTTGTACATGTAACAATATGAATATAAGAAGCTTAAGACACAAGCTAATGATATTCAGATTTAGCTGCAGCAAAATCCTAACATAGATTTGATTATTCTCAATGAAATCTGGATTTACCCAGAAGAAGCACGATTCTATAATATTGAAGGATATAACATCGTATTCTCCTGCAGGCCTGGAAGAGGTGGAGGCACAGAAATTTACGTAAAAAATACAAATTTACGTAAAAAATACAAATACAATCAATTTCAATAAATTCTATCCTTCACATTCATCAAACAAATAAGAGGGAAGTCTTAAATGAAATCAATAGATTGAAAAAAGAATACGGGGCCAGGCATCTATAGCATCACGTTAAATGAGATTAATATAATCCAGGAGGACATAGCCGAGCTTATTGTAAATTTTATAAACGTGCATATTAGGAATGCAACTCCGCCGTAAACGGTCTCAAGCCCGTTTGAGAAAGGAGGAGGGAACCCCTTGTTTCCCCAACCCATTGCTTCCAAGATTCCTCATCCCAAGTCCAAATGGTAGTAAATGCTCTCGGGGTCGCACATTAGATTATGGCGAGAAACGCTGATAACTGTAAATACATCTACAGAAACGCTGATAACTGTAAATACATCTACTAAATCCTACTTACACCTCCTTTGTGGGGACGTAAGAGAGTGAAGGCGAATCTTCCGAGCCTGATAACGGAATTGTAATAATCATGCCACCGGAATGGCGGTTGGACGATGGGCTAACTCCCCGTCCCTAGAAAACCCTAAAATCTTTCGAAACCTACAGATGGGCCTACAGATGGGCCCTAAAATCTTTCGAAACCTACAGATGGACTCACGGCAACAACCTCGCAAACAAAAAAAGGAATATGGCATTGGATCCTGGAGTGTAGGCTCACTCAATTACCTTGGCGCTGTTAAGGACCTTTTACAACAGACCAGCCAATATACTGGCAATCCAGGAAACGAATGGGACTAGAAAAGAAATTCCAGACGAGATCGCACACGATATTCAAAAGTGGGAAGCCTACTGGAAAACGAGAATTTGGAGTGGCCTTCATTGTGGATAGGGAGTTCAAATCGCACGTTATTGATTTTAAGGCAATGAACGGTTGTGTGCGATCCGTATAAAAGCGATATTTTTCAAAATCTGGCTGATAAACGTTCACGCCGCGACCGAAGAAAAGGACGAATAAATGAAGGAAACGTTCTACAATCACCTGGAAAGACTAGTCGACTCATTGCCTACAAACGACACAAAAATAATTCTGAACTGGAGGATATAGCTTCCACGATGAAACAAATGACAACGGCCAGCGCCTGATTGACTTTGCATGTAGCAGAAATCTAGTTATACGTTCGACTTGCTTCCCACATCGACGCATTCATAAAATGACCTGGGTATCACCGGATGGCAACACACAAAACCAGATCGATCATGTTCTGATCCAACAACGTTGGGCCTCGAGCAAACTTGACGTCCGTACATACCGTGGACCGAATTGTAACTCAGATCATTACTTGATCAAATTAACCTATCGATGTCGTATGTCAAAGGCATATTCGGCGAAGACCAGCCCGCTACAAAAAATTGACAAAAATTTCACGGCCAAAAATTTCACGGAGATCCTCGACAACCAGCTTGCTCCTATCTTATCAGACGCATCGTTAAAGACGAGTAACGAGCTCTGGATGGAAATGAAAATGGCTACAAAGCCCGTGATAGAACAGACGATCGGACTTCAAGCCCGGCGCAAGAGAAATGATTGGTTCGATGATGAGTGCCAGAATGCGTTAGATAAAAAGAATCAGGCGTACAAAGAATACGTATGTAGGAAAACCAGGACGAAGAGAGAACACTATCAAAATCTCAGAAGAGTAGCGAATAAGATAATTAGGATTAAGAAAAGAAAATACTTTGACGACCCATTGAGAAGTATAGATGGAAGTTTAGCGAGCAATAAGACAAGCATACAAAGTAGTGAACGTGGTTATCAGCCCAAAACCACGCTCTGTCGTGATGATATCGGCAATATCATCGCTGATGAAACCAAAATTAGGGAAAGATGGGCATCATAATTGCAGAACCCCCTTAATCCTCTGCACAGCTCCAGAACATCGGAGCCTATAGATGTCTTCGGAGAGCTTCCATTGGCCCCACCAACTCTGGATGAAGTTTGTTCCATCATCAAAGCCCAAAAGAATAATAAAGCGCCAGGCAGTGATGAGATTCCAGTGGAGCTCATCAAATATGGTGGCAGTAGTGTTCATCAAGCTATTTACAAAGTCATCCAGTACATTTGGCAACAAGAACGTATGCCGAAAGAGTGGAGCCAATCAATTATATTCCCTATCCACAAAAAAGCAAGCAAGCTACAGTGCGGAAATTATAGAGACATATCACTACTTTGTACGGCGTACAAAATATTTTCGAAAATCTTAGAAAATAAAATCGGATCATACGCCAACAGTATTATTGAGGAGTATCAAGCTGGTTTTAGAGCAGGTAGATCAACAACAGACCAATTGTTCGAAGTCAAGCAGGTACTTGAAAAATGCTGGGAGTTCAACATACATGTACACCAAATTTTCGTTGACTTCAAGCAAGCATACGACAGTATTGATCCTAACGTACTGTACCAAATAATGCTTTGCTTTGGCATCACAGCCAAATTAGTCCGTCTAACCAAAATGACAATGACGTCGACAACCTCCCAAGTCCGCATCAATAACCAACTCACCGATGCCTTTGACACAAATATCGGACACAAGCAGCGAGATAGGCTGGCCCCATTGCTATCCAATTTAGCTCTGGAGTACGTCATACGGAAGCCACCTGTCGATACGCGAGGTACATTACTATACAAGTTGAGCTAGTAGTAGCCTATGCGGACGACATCAACATTTTGTTACGGTCATTAACAACTGCCAAAGAACTCTTCCTGAAACTCGACAGCGAAGCAAAACTAGTAGGGCTACAAATCAATGAAAATAAAACGAAGCTCATGAGGCAGTCAAGAAAAAATACGTCAAATACGCAAAATATCACACTTGGCGAATACAGTATCGAAAATGTGAGCGAAGTTGTGTATTTAAGCGCCAAAATAACCAGAACCAGTAATGAAAGAGACAAAATACGCCCAAGAATACAGCTAGCAAATAAAAATTTTATTCTGTTTTGACGATCTTGGAGACCAGCTGCATACACCAGAAAACAAATCTCCAAGTATACAAATCTGTGATAAGACCTGTGATATGCTATGGGTGTGAAACATGGACCCTAACCCAAGCATCCGCAATTATATTGAACGCCATTGAACGAGGGGTCCTGAAGCGAATAATCGGAGCGAAGCTAGACGGGGACCAATGGCGAATTCGATACATCCATGAGTTGTATGAAATTTTTGACGAACCGGAAGTCTCAACGGTTGTAAGACTGTGGAAGCTACAATGGACTGGCCACATGAATCGTATGGATGAACATACCCAAAAAGGTATTCGTGGAGAGAAACGGAGGAAACGCTGGTCTGACTCGGTCGACGAAGACAGTTCATCGCTGCTCGGATTTCAAAATTGGAGGACGCGGTCAATGGACCGAGACAGTTGGAGGGGCTATTTGCAGGAAGCGAAGGCCCGAGAGGGGCTGTAGTGCAAAGAAGAAGATATTAGGAACGGGTCATTTCCGGAAGAAGAAAATAGTTCGTTTTAAAAGTAGTGATCATCTTGACCCGAATAACTATCGCCCGGTTACGCTGCTTATGGGATTAAGTAAGAGATTTGAAAAATTACTAAACAGTCGTTTCGCATCATTCTTAGTTGAAAACTCTATTTTACTCCACCATCAGTTTAAAAAAATTTAAAAAACCCAAAAAAAGAATACAAAAATAACAATAACGAATACGCAACCAGCGGCTGCAGCCACGATGTTAACAGCACATCGGGAGCGGTACTAACGATGACAAAAACAACGATTAATACAATGACAGTGAAGACGGACGAAAAACGGACATTAACAGACAGTCTGGTCCAGATTGAGATTGCTGCGGCGTTCGGGCGCAACAAAAAAAAATGTTGCGAACGCCAGGGCGTCCTATAAAGGAAAAGCGGGAAACTGCTGCGGGACATCAGGGGAAACGTAAGCGCCGAAGACACACACTGCCATTAAAGCAGTACGACCAACGCGGTCGGGCCACATACTGGTCGAATTTGGAGCGGAGGCTGAGAATAGGGAAGCATTCTGCGACGCAGTAAAGTAAGTCCTGGGCAAAAGCGCAGCTACAGCCTCGCACGAGCCGATGGCAACGATCGAAATGAGACATTGACTGCGTCACAGATCTAGCCTATGGCGAAGGGGCCACCAAAAGAAAGTTCACTAGCGTGGGCAGGGTCAAAGTGAGGCTCACACCAGAAAACCAGAGGGGACAACGCATGGCCATAGTCGACTTGACCGAAAAGGACGCCGAACAATTTCTGAATAACGGCAAAGTACGAATAGGGTGGGTTGTCTGTAGGATACGGCGAAGAGCAACGCCTCTTCAATGTTTCAAATGCCTTGGCTATGGTTATACCGCACAAGTATGCAAAGGACCCGATAGGAGTTCCCTATGTTACAAATGCGGTGAGATGGGACATAAAAGAAAAGGGTGTACGAACGTGGCACACTGTATTCTTTGCAATGATGTTGATCCAAGACATAATTTTGGACACATCTTGGGATCAGGAAAATGCCGGGTTTCCCAGGAAGCCCTAGCGAAGGCAAAATCAGAACTTAAATGACCCGCATCCTGCAGCTAAACCTACACCGCAGCTCAACCGCCCAAAACATACTTGAGTAGTTTGCGAGAGACATGAAAGCCGAATTTTTGCTGCTGAGTGAGCAACACCATGATAAAAGTTCAGCATCATGGTATCCTGATGAAGCTGGTACTGCCGCCATCTGGGTTTGAAATAGTGATTTCCAGGCGGAGAGCTGTGGACGTGTAGATGGTTTTGTGTGGGTTCGGTGCTCAGGGACCACCTTCTTTAGTGCGTACCTAACGCCGAACGAATCGATAACATCTTTCCAAGCCAAGCTTAATGCTTTGGAGGGCGCCGTTTCGAACGCAGACGAGAATGTGCTCGTTCGGGGAGACTTCAACGCTAAAGCAATCGAATTTGGCATGCCTCAAACAGATCCGCGGGAAAAACGAATCCTAGAAATGGCGGACAGGACGGCGCTCGTCGTACTAAACACCGGCAATACGACTTTCCGCTGTCCTTCTGCCAACTTTCCGTTGACTTCCGCCGTATTGGCTGTGAACGTGACATTCGCCTTGGAGTCCTTAGTACGGAAGATACACAACTGAAGAGTATTAGAGGGCTACTCAGCAAGTGATCATCAGTGCATTCTGCTTGAGATAAGCGATATTGTCTCCCTACGTCCGTGCTCTCAGTTTTCTACAATTGGATGGAACATTGCAAGGATGGCCGTCGAGAGGTTCGTTGGGGCTCTCACAGTAGGAGCACCGCTGCAGGGAGATCCGGAGGGGATGGAAGAACTGGCAGCTCAAGACGTGGTGAACTCAACTATGAGCATCATCACGACTGCTTGCAATGCTTCTATGCTTCGTCGAAAACCCTGGCACGGCAAGCCCCCAGTGTACTGGTGGTCAACTGAAATCACTGAAAAACGAAGGGAGTGTCACAAGCTTCGGCGTGAGGCCCAGCGGCCACGGAATCGTGACGAGGCAAGCAACCGGGTGGCAGCATATAAGTCGGCCAGGAAATTCCTTCGCAAATTGATCAACAACAGCAATGCTCGCTGCAGGCAATATCTAGTGGACAATGTGAACAAGGATCCGTGGGGCCTTGGCTACAAGCTATTTATGCAGGAGCTTGATGTCCTACGGAAGTCATGTATACATGATGCGGAACAGATTTACGAGATAATGTGGGCACTCTTCCCCGCCCATCCCGTCCGTGCTGACGCTGCCTATGGTGAAACAGCAGTCGAGTGTCCACTCTCCACACAGCCGAAACTGTAAGAGGCAGTCTTTTCGCTGAATGCGAGGAAGGCTCCAGGTCCAGATCGTGTTCCAGTTGAGGTGTTGCAACTTGTCTATCACCATTTTCTTGACTTGCTACTCAGCACATTCAACACTTGCCTACGGGACGGGATTTTCCCGGTACGATGGAAGGTGGCGAGGGTCGTGCTGATCAGCAAGGGGAAGGGAAATCCCGAAGCACCGTCTGCATACCGCCCGTTATGCATGCTAGACCGTTATGTATGCTAGACACGGCTGGGAAAGTGCTAGAGAAACTCATCAAGGGAAGACTCACTGACGCGATTTGTGCTGCTTGGGACCTATCTCCTCGGCAGTACGGCCTTAGAGCAGGACGTTCTACCATTGATGCCATTGCAGAGGTGGTAAGCTCGGTCTGGAAGGTAGAGGCATATAGTAGGACCAAGCGACGGATCGTCCTGTTAGTGATACCCGACGTCAGGAACGCCTTCAACTCCGCTAGATGGGTGGATATTCTGGATACGCTGGAAAAGCCTTTTCAAGTTCCAGAATATCTAATGCGGCTTTTGAGGAACTACCTTAAGGACCGGAGCCTGCTCTACGGCACGACACAGGGCCAACGAAGGATGGCTGTTACATCGGATGTTGCCCAGGGATCTATACTTGGTCCCGACCTGTGGAAAGTGTCTTACGACGGGCTACTAAGACAGGAGATGCCAGATGAGTCGCGCTTGATCGGCTATGCAGATGATGTTGCGGCTCTGGTTACTGGACGCACCGTTGAAGAAGCGCAACTTAGGGTGGGTATGCTAATGCGCCGAGTGAGGGACTGGATAACTGCTCGCGGGTTCAGTTTAGCACTGGAGAAAACTGAAGAGGTCATCTTGACAAAAAAGAGAATTCCTAGAGTAAAGATGATCAGTATTGGAGACTTACGAATCGAATCGAAGCCATCGATGAAGTACCTGGGGCTACTGATCGACTCGAAGATGAGTTTCTCTGAGCAAATCAGGGCAACGGCTGAGAAGGCTGCTTCGGGAATATCGGCTCTGAGTCGACTTATGGCCAACGTAGAGGGACCCCGCCCATCAAGAAGACGCCTTTTGATGAGTGCTGTAAGCTCAGTGCTACTGTACGGAGCAGAAGTATGGGGCGACGCTCTCAGTAAGGAGATATACCGAAAACGTTTGGCACAGGTACAGAGAAGAGGAGCGTTGAGGATTGCATCTTCGTATCCGACAGTCTCTGATTCGGCGGTGAGAGCTATTGCAGGCGTGATACCTATCGCCCTCGTTGCGCGAGAGCGCCGCACTATTTAGCTACGCCGAAACGAGGATGCGAGAGAGATAGTTGTCCGCGAGGAGAGACAGCGCTCACTCAACAATTGGCAGCAGTGTTGGGTGAATTACACGAAGGGAAGGTGGACTGCGCGCCTCATCCCGGATGTGAGACCGTGGCTTAATCAAAGGCATGGTGAGACTGACTTCTATCTGACCCAGCTTTTGAGCGGGTATGGGTGTTTTCAGTCTCACCTGCACAAGATTGGTAGGTCACGATCCCCCGATTGTCGGTTTTGCCCAGGAATGGAAGACAATGCCTGCCACACATTTTTTTCGTGCACAAAATGGGTCAGGCTGCGAAGCAACTCTACAGGGAAACGGGAGAGCTCACTCCGGATAATATAGTCGCAGTGATGCTCGAATCGGTTGACAAAAGGATCCATGGGGCACATTATGCTCGGGCAGTCCTAAAAGATAAAAGGGACTCACTGCAGCCGGGAGCGTTGGGGCGGGGGATCGCTGTTCTGGCACTTCCTCTTCCCGACCTTCCCGACCTGGCCCGAAATAATGTGTCAAACTGTGCCAGGCTGGGGTCTCAGGTTGACAGGGGAGATGTTTAGTGGGTAGTTCAGTCGCCTTCTTGCGAGCAGGGGAGTCCCACACTCTGTGCGTAAACGGCATTCACCTCCCAAACACAAAAAATAAAAAATAAATAAATAAATTGTCTGGAGTTTTGGTGACGCTGGACAAAGAAAAAGCCTTCGATACAGCCTGGTATGATGCTCTTGTCTATAAACTTCAGAAATATAACACACCCCCATACTTGTTGAACCTTTTACACGAATTATTAACTGACAGGAAGTTCCAGGTCAAAGTAGCGGAAAGCACTTCCCCAGTGAAAAGTATTACCGCCGGTGTTCCGCAAGGCTCCTGCCTAACCCCATCACTATATAACATCTATACGTCTGACTTCCCTTCCTTACCAAACTGCCAAGTTGCAGCTTTCGCAGACGATATTTGCATAACAGCAAAGGCGCAGATCCAAATTCCATTATTGCCAGCCTTGAAACGGCGTTAGAACTTACATACCAATACTACCATAGACGGTAAATTAAAGTTGCAAAAACGAAGTCAATATTGTTCACCAGGAAGCGTAAGCCTGCTCACCTACCCAAGCGACCAATAAATTTTTTAGGGCAAACTATTCCCTGTAGTGAGGACGTCAATTATCTTATATTCGACAAAAAACTAACGTTCAGAAATCATATTGAGCAAATAAGCTCCAAGGCGTTTAAGGCCGTGCTCTCACTTTACCCCCTTCTTAATCGTAATTCGCGTCTCAACATCAGAAACAAAGTCCTCATTGTCAAAATGGCAATCCAACTAATCTTCCTATACGGCTCACCTACCTGGATCCAATGTGCTAAATATCTAGTAACAAAGGTTCAGATCACGCAAAATAGATACCTGAAAATGGTACTTAATAAACCGTTTTCTTCTGAAAAACTACACAGCCTTGCTGACGTTAGTCCAATTTATAAACTCGCTGCATCGCGCCGTGATAAACTAATCGCGAAAGGAAATAACTTACCCAATCCGCTAATTCTTGCCCTGGCGAACTCAAAACCAGCAATTGCTACCACCTATCTCTTTGGCCATAACCTAGCCTCATAGATTTTAACCAGTTATAAGTATAGTGCAGTTATGTTAAGCTAGTAATAAGTTTAGTAGAGATTTTTGCCGAAATTTTCCTCTAGCAACTTACATATTCACATAGAAATACGATACTTAGTCATAGTTTTAAGTAATCTTCAAACGATGGTGAAATGGCTTTGTAAGAACACCTACTATATTATAAGACCTCTGTACCGCATACATTCTAATAATGAATAATAATACATATATACAGAGTCGTAATACTGCACCTTGTGTTTGTATTATTTTTTTACTTTATGAAAATAAATTTATTTCTTTAACAACTAGGTATAGCGTAAATCTCACGTAAGAGGGGGTGGGAGGAGTGTTCCAACAAATCTCACTAGCAGTCACTAAGTATGGATGGATGAGTTTAAATTAAAAGAGAAATAGCTCGAGAAATTAATTTATATTCTGTATTCCACTTCAAAGATTGCTTTAAGCACGAATAAATTACTTCATATCGACGGTATTTAGTCCAATGATGCCATCCAAACATAATTACAACAATAATCATATCAAACGCGCACACATTACACTTGAATGATCCATCAGTACATTAATTGAATTAGCTTGTGATTGATTTTTCTTCATTTTCACACAATCTAGCGTGATGTCGTCCTCTGATGAAGTTGTCTTTAATTTTTTTCGTAATAAAAAATTTCTTTTATATATCTTCCATTGCAGGATACAATGACAATTCTTAAGGCTAAAGGACATTCTTTTCCTGAACTGAAAGAAGCAGATGCTATGTTCGCCGCTGACAGTGCACCGGAATGGGTTGATGGAAAAGTATGTCATCGATGTCGTGTGGAATTTTCTTTTACTGTACGTAAACATCACTGTCGCAATTGTGGACAAATATTTTGCGGGCAATGTTCATCAAAGCAACGTCCGTTACCGAAGTTCGGATATGAAAGAGATGTAAGTGACTAGTTGAATACGAATAAGAATTGTAGAGTTTGAAGGTAAAGAATGAGCTCGCTGAGCATATAGAACTTATAGATACCTTGCCCACATTCATCCACATAATATAAACTTTACCAGTAGTAAATAGTTTGCTGTATTTCAGGTTCGTATATGTGAGGGCTGCTATGCTCAACTTCAGAAACCGATTGCAATTAAATCGCGAAGTAGCAGCAACGAAAGTGATTTGCCCGCTGAATATTTGAATAGTTCCTTGGCGCAACAGTCTCAGGTAAATGGCTTGATTTAGAAAGTATTTTCTTTACCTGAGTTGAATTCTTTCTAGACTCCCCCACGAAAAACTGAGCAAGAACTTAAAGAAGAGGAGGAATTACAGCTTGCGTTGGCGCTTAGTCAATCAGAAGCCGAACAAAAGAGTAAACCGGTAAGTTGAATTAGCTCAAATTATATTGTTTAGTACCTTGGTAAATGACAGTTAATCACGTAACTAAGTGACTAATATGCTCATAGAAATGTCGAAATGATTAGCATAATCTTTAGGACAATTACGTTCCATTAATAGAGCTGTTATAGCAAAATTTCAAAACTGCAAAACGATGATGATAAATATTATTGTTAAGGATTAGGATAAAAGGAGGTTATGATGACAATGGGTTACTCACCAATTGCCGTTTAAAATGTTGATTAGGTGGTGTTATGTTAAGCGTGACACGACCAAACAAGTCCGAGTTCTGATTGGAACTGATTTATTCTCTCCAAATATAATACGAGTGCATATATATTTACATGACATTCCTCCCGCCGTAGCATAAGGCGATACATATTCAATTATGTTCAATTATCAATATTCATTTAAAGCAAATAGCAAAATAAGAAATCAAATGTAATTTTGAAAGTACTAAATATTCAAGCTGAATGAATTCGTTTATTAATATTAAGAAAAACATTAAGTATGGAACAAATTTTCATTGGTAAGCACTGCTCCTGAAACGGTCTGGCTCTCTGCGAATACGGTGGCTTCGTCTCGGTTCTGAGGGTAGTTCCTTATTTTCCATCACAGTCTCTTGAGATCCGACTTGAGATGTCGGAGTACTGGTCGTAATAGGCTGTGTCTTTTCAACGATTATTGGTATATTTGGTGAGATCTGCAAGTCTAGAAGAATGTCGTTTTTATCTACGTCTTCGTCTTCATTACGTTCGCGCATGTGATCGCAGTGTCGTCTTCTCTCCACACCCTCGGGAGTTAGTATACGATGTGTTCTCTCCGTAACTTTTGCTGGCTGTCATTTTTTTTTTCAAGTTTAGTCTTGTAATAGACTTGTTGCCCTAGTTGAAATTCGCGTATCTTCTTACCTGACTCAATCTCCTGTCTTAGGCTCTTGAAATGCAGTTCTTGTCTCTTGTCGGGTTTTAAATTGTCGAAAATACCCTTCAGTCGCCTGCCAAATATCATCTCAGCTGGCGTTTTACCTGTTGCAGCATGCGGAGTATTCCTATATGTGGACAGAAACTCACAAAGACGCTGCTCTGTTGTCTTGTTTTCATTTTTACTGGCTCTAGTTCTTGTTTTAAAAGACTGAACAATACGCTCAGCGAGCCCATTGGTCCTGGGATGGCATGGTGACGATCTAATGTGGTTTATGCATCGTGATTTACAAAAATAATGAAACTTTTCGGATATAAATTGTGGCCCGTTATCCGATACAATGATTTGCGGTAATCCAAACGTGGTAAAAATATCATCTAGCGTATCACATAGATGTTCGGCTCTTGTTTGTTTGAAAGGTCGGATATCGACCCATTTTGAAAGGGCATCAACTACAAGAAGGCACTGCTGATCCTCGTATGGTCCAGCAAAGTCCACATGGATTCTTTGCCATGGTCGTTCCGCTATAGTCCACGAAAACACTGGAAGTTCTGTGCATTGCGGCCTTTGTTCCTGGCATGGCCTGCATTTTTTTACAAATGTGTCGATGTCGGCATTTATAAGTGGCCACCAGAAATAAAACGGGCTATTGCACGCATAGCAACTATTCCCGAATGCCCGATGTGTAGACGTCTTAGCACGGGTTGGCGAAATTTGTTAGGTATGATTATTCTACCCTGCCAGGTTAGAATGTTGTCGGTTGTAGCGATTTCGTCTTTTTTGTCGTAGTATGGTTTAAGCCCGTTCGTTACTTCTTTGCTACTCCAACATGATCGTACTAGTCATAATACTTTTCGTAGCACAGTGTCGTTTTTTGTTGCTTTCTGTAAAATCTTTTGTGATATTTGTATATCGTCGTACTTACTACTTAGCAATTCCTCGGATATCTTGTTAATCCGCCGCTCTTCTCTGCCTGCCCGTTCGTCATTATTCGGAAGTCGTGATAAACAATCTGCAATAACGTTGTTAGCTCCTCTTCTATATTCTATGTTGTAGCTATAGGATCCGACGTGGAGCGCCGACCGAGTCAGTCAGCTATTGACGAATTTCGGCAGATTCCGATTTTCGCCAAACAAATGGTGTAACGGCTTATGGTCTGTGATTAGCGTGAACGTAGTACCTCGTAAAAACTGGTCAAATTTTCTTACTGTGAAAAATATTGCTAAGGCTTCGCGATCGACCACAGAATATTTTTGCTCGGCGTTAGTAAGTATGCGAGAAGCAAAGGTAATAGGCTCCTCGCTTTGCACACTAGTTTTATGAAATAAAACAGCTTCTACTCCTTTTTCAGATGCGTCACATGCTACGTATAGTTTACGGTTAAGGTCGTACGGCACGATAATATTAGCTTTAACCACGTTTGGCTTTATGTGCTCGAATGTCTGTAATTCTGCATGACCCCACCTCCATTGTTGTCGTGTTCCTGTTAATAAGTGAAGATTTGCACACGTACCGTGCAGGTTAGGTATAAATCGTTCATAAAAATTAATTAAACCTAAAAAAGATCTGAGCTCCTGTACGTTGGTTAGTGTGGAAGCATTTGCAATCGCTGCCAATTTGGATTGTGACGGTCGTATACCTTCTTTACTGATTGTACGTCCCAAATATTCTATTGAGGGTTGCATAAATGCGCAGTTTTACTCGAAAGCCTGCTGCGCGTAGTCGTCTTAAAACCTCTTTTATATTTACCAAATGTGTGTGATTGTCCTTGCCCGTGATGGCGATATCGTCAAAATATACCGCAACGTTGGGTATCCCTTCTATAAGTTTTCAAATACCTTAGAAAACTAGCCAGGACATTTGCGATGCCAAAAGGAAGGCAGTTGTACTGGTAATAACCTCTGTGAGTCGAAATAACTACGAATTTCCTCGAGTCGGGGTGTATTTTAAATTGCAGATATACATCCTTTAAGTTGATCGTTTTATACGAGTACGTTTCTCCACAAGATAATTTGTGTGTCAGCTGATCAAAAAGAGGGACTGGATGCCGTTCTGTTACTAGCGCGGGATTAAGTGTTGTTCGAAAGTCACCGCAAATTCTAATTGTACCATCTTTCTTTATGACATTTACTGTGGGTGTTGGCCACTCTAGCAGTGTATTGTTAGGATTCACGTGTGAAATCTCCCCTTTTTCTATAAGTCTGTCGAGTTCAGCTTCTACATTTTTTTGTAAACCGAATTTTATTGGATGCGTCGGCTCATATATAGGCTTCGCGTTAGGTTTTAAATGAATTTTAATTTGATAATTTTTAATCTTACCGAGTGAGCTCTCAAAAAGGATTTTATTTTCCTGAATTATTTTGGATGATTCTCGATCAAGGTTATCGTTGTTGTATTTCGTTTGATGCTTGGATTCCTTCAGCGAGTACACCGCAGACGGCAATTGCATGCCGAACGCTTCATTCCACGGTAAATCAAATAGCAAGTAGGGAGAGTAGCTGTCGTATTTTGCAGTTTTACGATCACAAACGTTTTACCCATATGCTTTCAGTGTGGGGCCCTTTGAAAGTGATGGTGATCCGATTCTCCTCCACAAAGCTGTGCTTATAATCGAGTGTGCTGCCCCTAGATCCCAATTCATCGTGCATTTAATGTTGTTGATAATGACGTTCATTCTTTTTCCCTTATTAACGTGGAATATTGAGTCGGATTCCGTTTCGTCGTCGGAGCTGTGTGTCTCGCTCATTTTAAAAATTTATCTCTTCTGGAAGCTGTTTAGGTTTCTCGTATACTTTTGTTGCTTTTAGTAGTTGTATTGTTCTCGTTTTCGTTTGTATTTGCATGTGTGTGTGCACTTGTGTAACTTAATTGAGCTCGACTACGTTTGATGCAGCATGATCCAAAATATCCTCGAATACCGCACTCTTCGCAAATGTTATTTTCTGCGCGGCACTGTTTATGCATTTTTGTCTTACCGCACCGTCGACACTGATGACTTTGAAATTTTCCAACTATTTTAAGTTTTGTCGAGTCTTGAACGTGTTTCACCGATTCACAACCACTAGTGTCATAGTTTTTTTCTGCTGCCTTTCGCGCTTGAGCCACAGCGAACACTTCTGCAAATGTTACTTCCACATCTAAACCCTCACTGTTTTTTGATTCAAGGTCCGGCCAACGTTGTTTTAATTCTATTTTGAGTCGTTTACGATGCAATCCTGTTGCAAAGCGATCACGCAATTGGCGATCGAGCATGTTGCCGTTGTCGCCGCAATCTCGGCTTAATTCTTTAAGCTGATTTGCGTACGACTCAAATGTCTAATCGGAGCGTCGAATGCTATTCCAGACATTCGTCAACGCCTTAAATCGTGTTGTACGTATTTGGAATAGACGCAAAATTTTTCTTTAATGACGTCATATGTCTGCTTCTCAAATTCTGCACTAGCGTTGGCAAAGACAACTTTCAGCTCGTGAAAAGTTTCTGGCTTAAAACACGACAAAAATAACTCACGTTCCGCGGCAACATAGGACTATTTGTTGAATTATCGAGGCCCAACATTCGACATTGTGCCTCGAAATAGTCTATAAACGTGGCAGCTTGCATGTGGGTGTCAAATTTTTCGCACTTAAATCCCCTCATGATGCTCTGCAATTCGTTTGCTGGATTGATTTCCGGAGTGCTGTCGTCTCGTCGTCTCGAGGTGTTTTCAATCGTCAATTCTTAATGATTGGAAGGCTCCCATAAACGTATTAAACTGTTCTGGGTGCATCGTAAACCTTTTATTTTCCTTCCAACACATTGCACTGGTAAAATCCGCAAATATTTTTTTTATCCGATCCTCGTCGCCAATGTTATGTTAAGCGTGACACGATCAAACAAGTCCGAGTTCTGATTGCAACTGATTTATTCTCTTCAAATATAATACGAGTGCATACACATTTACATGACATACCTACTCAGCTCAGGAACAAACTGAGTCAAAGCTTCTGATCGAAAAACTGTTGAAAAATCGAAGTCACTGTTAATTGAAACAAACGTTTAAGTCGAATGCTTATTTAATTTACTTAAAAGCCATTTATACAAATTTACAATTTCGATGACTTAATATAAAAATAATGGATTTTTTGATGTTTTGCTTTTAAACATAGCTATCCCATAGTGTCAAGTATTAGAAAGGATATTCATAACCCAAGCTATTTTTAATGTTGTAAAGTTCATTTAAATTTTAGAAGAATTTGTTTTTGTTGTGCTATGCGATTTAATTTATTGTACAAATGTTTGCAATTTTGCATGATTGCCGAAAGTTCTAGCATGAACTTTGTAACTGGAAATTTATTAAAAGAAACTGAAGTATGCGGGTAAGCAAACGCAAGACTTGAACATTATAATGATGCAATGATATCAACATTATAATGGTTCAATGACATGAACATTGCCGCCTCCCCTAGAGCGATCAAGTTCTAAATTTAATGTTCATCGAAACAGTATTTTCCAACTGGGTGATTCTGGATAATCGGTCCCGCACAAATAGAAACTCTCAATGGATGCGAGGACGTCTTGCCATTCGTTTACGAGCGCCAAAAACTCATTTGTTGTTGGGACTATAGTTGAATATTAAGGTGAAATTTAATTTTTGTGGTTTCAGTTATACTGCGAGCGAAAATAAATGGTGTGACGTAAACGAGAAAATCGGCATCTTGGTAAAGTTGTGGGAGTTGAGATAGTAAATTCTGGTGTCACTCGTAGTATCTAGGTTCCGTTTAGCATAATGTTTTTTCTCGTACCGTTGCATACGCTTTACGCCGGTGTTGGATTGGAAGTCAATGTCAATGCTTCCAAACGGGTTTAAGCAGCTTGAAGATCTTATTTGGACATTGGTTCCTTGTGTATGAATTGTAGATTTCACGGATCATACAGTCGCATGTTAATGTCGATGAGTATAGCTGCTGAGAGCAAATGGTGGTCAGTATTGATTTTCATTGCGTTAACTACGTCGTTTTCTGTAGTGTCGAAATAAATTTCGTCGTCGTAGTTGATTACAAGTATGGAAGATTTAGTACCGAAAATGGAGAGGACGTCTTGATTTTCTTGGATGGGAATCGCAGAAGCCTTGTCAAGGTCGGATTTACGGTTGTCTATCATTGAAAGTTAACCAGTGAGTTGTAAACAATGTCCTTCGTAAGTGGTTGTGAATTTTGTTGTAGCGGCGTTTACTATTTTCAAATATGTGGTTGTAGGTTGTAGATATCTGATTTTCGATCTGCTAATTTTAAGCACTCCCATATTCCGGACTTTATGTAAATCGTTCGTAAAATATCGCTTTTGATTTCAAGCAATTCGCTTCCAGTAAGAAAGTGACATGATGTTAAAGCACTCGCATACAATAGGTTCGAACTTATGTCGGTTAGGCGTCTAGAATTCAAACACCCTTCTTTTTGAGCTAAAGGGTGTTGAATTCTTCAACCGTCAAAACCTGCTGGCCAATTGTCTTGTACAGGCATCGTTTCATTGATTTGACACCGGCTTCCCAGAGCGCACCAAAGTACGGGCTATGGGGAGGGATCAACTGGTAGGTGAATCCCATTTACGTACTGAGTGTGGGGCTCCCATGCTCGGAAGCGACTGGACTAAACACGCAATCTACTTAACAAACACCTACCCTGTCACCTTAAAACCTAGCCTGGAACCGTTTGCAACATTATTTCATGCTAGGTCCCGTTTTGCTACGCCGTGGGGCGCCTTCAAGCTGAGGCATCTCTCCCAAAGCGGGAGGGGAGGGAGAAATGGCAATTAATAGGTAAATGATACCCCAGCCCCTATGTTTCCGGCTGCTTTGAGTCCTTTTTATCTTTTAAGACTACCCGAACATACTGGTAATGTTCCATATGGTTCCATTTGTCATCCGAGCTAAGAATCACTGTGACTACACTATCCGGAGTGAGCTCTCCTGTTTCCTTGTAGAGATCCCGTCGCAGCCTATCCCATCTTTTCCATACAAAAAATATATAGCAGGCATCTTCTTCTTCTCCTGGACAAAACCAACAATCGTGGGACCGTGACTTATCAATCTTGTGCAAGTCAGACAAAAAAAACACCCATGCCCGCTTAAAAGCTGGGTCAGATAGAAGTCAGTCTCACTATGCCTTCGATTTAGTCACGGTCTCAGATCTGGGATGAGCCGTGCAGTCCACCTTCCCTTCGAGCCATTCACCCAAGACTGCTGCCAATCGTTGAGTGAGCGCTGTCTTTTCTCGCGAGCAATTTTCTCCCTTGTGTCCTTGTTTCGAAGCAAGTAAATAGCGCTGCGCTCTCTAGCAAGGAGAGCAACAGGTATTGCAACTGCAATAACTCACCGCTGAATCAGAGTCGGGTATGGAGATACAATTCTCAATGCTCCTCTTCTCTGTATCAAACATTTTCGGTACACCTGGCTGAAAGCGTCACCTCCCATTTTTCTCCTCCATATACTAGCACCGTCTCTCACACGACGCATTAGCATACCTAGCCTAAGTTGCGCTTGTTCAACGGTACCTCTAGCGACTAGAGCTGTAACATCCTCCGCATAACCAATCAAGCCCAACTCATCTGGCATCTCCAGTTTCAGTAGCCCATCGTAAGACACGTTGCAAAGGCCTGAGGATAGATCCCTAGGCAAGACCCAATGTAACTTCTATCCTTCGTTGGCCCTGTGTCTTGTCATATAGCAGGCTTCGGTCCTTCAAGTATTCCATCAGATGCCGCATCAGATATTCTGAAACTTGAAAAGGGTTTTAAAGCGAATCCAGAATATCCATCCATCTAGCGGAGTTGAAGGCATTCCTAACGTCGAGTGACCAACAGAACCACCTGTCGCTTCGTGCCGCTATATGCCTGTACATTTTGGATCGTGCTCACCATCTCTACAATCTAAAGCGGTACTACCGAGGCAATACATCCCCAGCCGCACGAATTGCGTCAGTGAGTCTTCCCTTGATGAGTTTTTCTAGCACTTTCCCAGCAGTGTCTAGCATGTATAATGGGCGGTATGCAGACGGCGATCCGGAGCTCAGCACGACTCTCGCCATCTATCACACCGCGAAATTCCCGTCCCGCAGACAAGCGTTGAATATGCTGAGCAGCAAGTAATGGTGATAGACAACTTGCAACACCTCAGCTGCAATATCATCTGGGTCATCCTTGTTGTTAATGATAAGACTTCCTCTTCGTTCCAGCTGTGAAGAGTGGACACTCGATCGCTGTCTCATCGTGGACAGCGTCTACACGGACAGGAAAAGAAAAGATTATATTGGTTCATTCGGCATTAGGTACACGCTAAAAAAGTGGTCCCTGAGCACCGCGCCCACACGAAACCATCCCTCCGCCCACAGCCCTCCGCTTGGAAATCACTGTTCCGAATCCAGATGGCGGAAGTACCAATTACACCAGGATACCACGATGCAAAACTTTTATCTTGGTTTTGCTCACTCAGCAGCAAAATGTCGGCTTTTATGTCTTTCGCAAACTGCTCAAACCGATTTTAGGCAGTTAAACTGGGGTGTAGGTTTGCCTGCAGGATACGGATTATAGAAATTTTGATTTTGCCTTGGCAAGGGCTTTCTGGAAAACCCAACATTTTCCTGATCCCAAGACGCCCTAGATTCGGTCTTGGATCAGTATCTTTGCAAAGGATACAATGTGCCGCTTTAGTACACTCTTTTATTTTATGTCTTTTTCAGCATATTTAGGCAACTTCTATCGGGTCTTTAGCATATTTGTGCAGCGTGACCATAGCCAAGGCATTTGAAGCATTGAAGAGGCGCTGTTCTTCGCCTTACCCTGCAGATGACTCACCCTATTCTTATTTTGCCTTATTGAGAAATCGTTCGGCGTCATTTTCAGTCAAGTCAATAGCCTTGCATTGTCTCCTATCGATTTGTGGTTTCAGCCTCGCTATGCTAGGGCCTCTTCTATCTCCGCCAGGTCCGTGACGCAGTAAATGTCTCTCATTTCGATCGTTGCCAACGGCTCGAGTAGGGTACAATTGCACTTTTGCTGAGAACATTTCTTGCTGCGTCGCAGAATGCTTCTTTATTGTCGGCCTGTGCTCCGAATTCGACCAGTATGTGGCCCGACCGGATTAGTTGTACTGTTTAATAGCAGTGTTGATGTCTTCATACCTTACATTTCCCCTGACATCTCGCAACACTTCTGCGTATGATCGGAAATCGTTTTACGAGTAGTGCCTGCTGCCGGGGTCTTCGTTTTGGCTTTTTTCTCTCCTGTCTCGTGTCAGGTCTTTGTTTATGCTGGGCGTCCATGTGAACTTCATTTTCTGATAGGTTTCAAAAGTGTTTATGCCGTTTGAAACCCCTAGTCTAGTGTTTGATGGTGGAGCTATCAGCGCGTAACCTTTAGACTTAGCTCTCAGTGTAATGAACGGGCAAATGCGCAAACTTATGCTTTAAGCCCGCCAATGGCATTGAGACTAAACGATACGAGCGGGCAAACAGGCCACTTTCCGCTTTGCGTTCATTTAATCAATAAGTGTTATCAGCAAGTTGCAATTGCACCGTGACGCCGTATATAAAAGTTATACGATAGTGATGGAAGAGACGGCGGCGGAATGTACTACTGTGACCAAAAAATAAGGTGACATTTGAATTTAAACTGCGCGCGTCGAAGGGTTTGGAGAATTTTTTTTAGGTTGGTAGTAGTGTCAGTGACATCTATGCCAAATTCACATGTCAAAATATTCATTAGTGTTTGAGATACGCGTCGTTTCCGGGATGAACTTCAGTTCCGTCTTCGCTGCGGCTTGAATCTCCTCTATCGTATCAAAACGGTGTCGCCGGAGTGGTCTTTTGAGCTTGCTGAACAGCCAGAAGTCGCACGGGGCCATATATATATATATATATATATATATATATATATATATATATATATATATATATATATCTATGTATATATATATATATATATATATATATATATCTATATATATATATATATATATATATATATATATATATATATATATGTATATATATATATATATATATAAATATTTACATATATATATATATATATATATATATATATATATATATATATATATATATATATATATATATATATATATATATATATATATGGCCCCGTGCGACTTCTGTCTGTTCAGCAAGCTCAAAAGACCACTCCGGCGACACCGTTTTGATACGATAGAGGAGATTCAAGCCGCAGCGAAGACGGAAGTGAAGGCCATCCCGGAAGCGACGCGTATCTCAAACACTAATGAATATTTTGACTACCAACCTAAAAAAATAATAATTCTCCAAATCCTTCGACGCGCGCAGTTTAAATTCAAATGTCACCTTATTTTTTGGACACAGTAGTATCTCACGAACAAATGCAAGACAGCAAGCGAAAAGCAACAACGAGCTCAGAAAGTATGCAGGGAACATGGAAAAGATACAGCAAAATGAATCTCACGAGCGAGGTAGTTGAAGTTACCTGTGTCAACAGTTGGGGTGTAAACTAAAACGCGAACACCAAGGTCTTCGATTATACGTCTTACTTTATTCAAGCACCGACATCGACCCTCTTAACAGTTTTACACACATACATATAACAATGAAGATAGATGGTGTTGCCATGGTTCATATAGACATTGGGTAGCAAAACATTTATGGATGACAGTCGGGCTCTCCTGAAAATAACTCGACTCGAATTAAATGGATGTGTCGAATTCCTCATCTGCGAGATCATCGTAATCGTCATCGATCTCCGGACATAATTTGCACCAGGGCTTTATTTTGTCGCTGCTCATCTCCGAACTGAATGGTCGCTGTGTCTGATGTGCTTCGCTCTCTTCCACGACATATCGATCATGCCGCAAAACTCTCTTGATGATACTTCTTGGACTCACCCGTAGCTGGAATGGCCCTTTCCACCAAGACCTTTCCTTATCCTGCCTTGGATACTGATGTCTCTCGTCGAATCGCTTTTTCCACTTAAGTCTAGCCTCGTTTTCATTTTGGATCGCGTCTTCTCTCTTGTCTGTGATCGTTTTCTCGTCGAAAGTAGTATCCTGTACGGCTGCTAGAAGCCGCTGATGTCCTTCACCGGGTAGTCGAAAATTAGCGCGATTGGATAATATCTCATCGTATTCAGCGTATATTGAAGCTGTCGTAGTTCGTCATTCCAGGTGTTCGGTTTAGCGTATGCCGTTTTAAGGTAAGCCAGTATCGACTGGTTGATTCGCTCAGCAATACCATTCGCTCAAGGTGTTCCAGTTGCCATTCTAATGTGGGTTATGTCGTTGACATTACAGTAATCCTCAATCATATGCGAGGTAAACGCGGCTCCCCGATCGGTGACCACCACACGCGGGAGACCAAAATACATCGTCAGCTGATTGACTGCTTCGAGGATAGGCTTCGATTTCGTTGACCTTGTTGGATTGTTGAACGTGTACCGAGTTAGCGCATCTACCATGACCAGCACATACTCGTTACCGCGGCAACTTCTAATAAACGGACCCAAGTGATCCATATGGACTATTTCAAACGGTAATCGGCGAATGTCCAAACCATGTAATTGACATTCCTTTATTCTCGGCTCTCGCACATAGCTACAGTCAATGCATGTCTTCGTGTAGTTCTTTATGAAGTTACGCATTGGAGGGAACCAAAACTTCGTTTCATTCGCATCAGTGTACTATCGACACCCGTATGTCCGGTGTAATCGTGACAGAGCTTCGCCATCCGCCAGCGTAAGCCCTTCGGGACAACGAACATTTTTTCCCCCTCTTTATCAACTTTGAAGAGACGGCTGTTCTTTATAACACATTCCTTTCGAAGTTGCGCCCGCTACTTAGACTCCGCCTTCATCTCGAGAACGTCCATGATGTTTTTAACGTCTGAATCTTTCACTGTAGGGTCCGTACCCAATCCTCCATCGACAAGTTGACACTACCAACATGTTCCTCTACCCCACTCGGTTCAATCGGTGGCTCCACAGGCGCTCGACTCAATACGTCGACGTGAGGCATCTTTATTCCAGGACAAAATACAACACGGTAATCGAACTCTTGTAGTTTCAAAAACCATCTCGCCACTCGCGGAATGAGAGGCTTCGCCGCTTTCAGACTGGCAATGGCTTGGCAATCAGTTACTATTTCGAACTCCTTTCCCAACAAGTACATTCGGAACCGTTCACACGCGCCGACGATCGCGAACACCTCCAGCTCGTAGCTATGGTACCGGCTCTCCGCTAGATTGCACAGACGACTATAGTACGCAATGGGGTTCATCTGTCCCGGTCCATTTTTCTGCAACAAGATGCCTGTCTGGCCCACGGAGCTCGCATCGGTGTGCAACTGATGCTGTGATGTCTCGTCGTAAATGACTAGGGTGGGTGCTTCAGTCAACAACCTCAACAGCTGTTGATGTGCCTCCTCGCATTCGGTCGACCAGCTGAATAGTACATCCTTTTTTAACAATCGCGTTTGTGGCGCGGCTATGATGGCATAATTCAGAATAAATTTCCTAAAGAAGCCGGAGAGCCCGAGAAAACGCCTGACCTCGGTATTATTCTGCGGACTAGGAAATTGTTGCACCGCCACGATTTTTATCTTCCCGGACCTGATTCCTTCAGCCGTTAGTTCATGTCTAAGGAACTCCACTGTGTTCTGGAAAAATGAACACTTGGACTTGCGCAACGTTAGTCCTTCGCGTTTTATGACTTCTAGGAATTGCTTCAAGTACTCCAGCCCCCGCTCGACAGTCTCAGACGGAATGATGACCTCGTCCACATAGCTTATCGGCTTGCCATTCATCCATGCTATAAGCCTCGCCATAAGCCGTTCAAAATTGCTCGGGACATTTCAAAGCCCAAACGGCATTCGATTGAATTCGAAGTGTCCATGGTGAGTTATGAACGCCGTGTGCTGTTTGGCCTCCTTCGCTATCTCCAACTGGTAATAACCAGACATCATGTCAAGCACGGTGAAGTAGTTTTTCCCCGCCAACGTTGACAAAACGTTGTCGACAACAGGCATGGACCATGGTTCTTTTTGGATGACCGCGTTTAGCTCACGGAAGTCGACACAATGACAATTGGTGAAGCATACGAGTACAGCGACATCGACGGGCGGATTATGTCGAGTTGCAGTAGCTCGTTAACGATGCTTTCGACTATTTTCTGTTTAGGGATGGGAACACGGTACGGTTTTTTATTTACCGGAATGTCTGACGTCAAAACAATGTTCATTTTCATAATACTACACATTCCGAGGCCCAACCTTTCCGCGAAACAACCACGATATTCATGTAGTAACGCTTCGACTCGCTGTTTTTCAAATTTGCTCAAAGTATCATTGATATGTTCGCATGCATTATTAATTACATAACATTTGCCCTTGTCAATCACTATACGGCCACCCAAAAGTACATCGGTACCAATGATGACGTCATACACCGAGATTGGGTTGTCTATTATCATGAAGACACACACAAATTGCTGCTCGTCAATTGTGACGGTTCATGTTTTCATTTCGCAGCACTCTATCTTTCTACCGGCGAATCCTATCATCGTCTTGTTGCACGGCTTAACTGTACCGACACATTGATCCACTATGTTCCGTTTTGTAAATGAGTGGCGACTGCCCAAGTCTATAAGCGTTTCGCACACGTTATCGTTCACGGTGATGGTCTTCGTAACCGGATCACCAGATGGTTCACTGATGGAGTTCACAGAATTGCCATTTTCCTTTTCACCGGCGGTTTTGGGCAATCACGTAAAATGTGTCCCCGATCCCGACAATTCAAACATACCGGGCCACCTTTATCGTGAGTTATCACTTTTTGCACGGAAATGTTTTTGTCCCCGGTTGGACAATTCACGACACTAGTCTTACTGTCAGCCACAGCGTATGAGTCCGTTCCTGAAAACGATTGTGACAGACCAGCACATCGCGGAAAACACATAACCGACAATATCCGACGCAAGTTATCATCCGTCAGCCCGTTAACCATATAGCGGATGAATGACTGGTCGTCGACACCACCGTGTCGCCCCAACGCAAGCATTCGATAATAGTCCTCCACCATCGATTCAGCCTTCAACTTTTTGCCTTCATTAATTTCATATGCACATCGGCGGCACTTATGTAAAGCGGAAAAGCTGCCAAAAAACCATGCGGCATTCCATCCATGTACGAAACACTGGTTGCGCGTTTGTAGTGAAAAGGTAAGTAGAAATGTCAGTTAAAGACTGCAGCGATGGTCTGCTGCCTCGCCGAAGGGAGACGTTGATATCCGCCGAGAATGCCCTTGTCTGGGGACGCGTGAATGCGCTGGCAGGCTAACATTGCGGTGTCGTGGGGTGGGCTCATTCCCCCAGCACAAGGACCCACTACAAAAGAATTTCGCATTCACGAATTCCTGGGTCTCAAAAGAACGGGCGACCTTATAATATTCTCAAATACTTTCCATATCTTTTCAAAAGAATGAAACCGTTTCTGTCACTTTAGCTCGTTCTTTGTCGCACAAATAATTTTCCTTCACTTCCCAAATGACACAATAGACAGGAACTCGTTTTGTTAGTATTTAAGCATCCACCTAATGGCTCGATTAGCCATTAGCTAACCGGAACTTCTGACTCGTCTCAACTGAATGTCCAATAAACCTTAGCGTCCAAGTCGTCTCTTGCTTCACTTGTTGTCATCAAAAATCATTTCCATTCAGTTGTAATCCTTCTGTATTTGATTTGTTTTTGTTTTTTTTTTCTTTTCTTTCTTCCCTTTTTCTATTACTTAACAAAAATTTGTGTTTTCTACCTTTTCTCCCATACAAAAAAATATTTTCCTATCGCGTTTTTCCTTGTGAAAACTCGCAAAAATCAGACATTTCGCCACCGCGCGTAAGTTATCTCGTTCCGCTTGTCGATTCACTACAGCCGAATGAACAGGTCGATCATTTTCTAGGCATCCGTTTTAATTCTTCCGATGCACAAATGAAAAACCCCGAACCTACAAAGAGAAAAACCGGTACATTGAAGGTACAGGTTGTGAGCAATTGACACACGCTCACACATATTGAAATTTTGCAGCTCACAACCGTTCGTCTTGTAGACTAACAGGAATCTTCCTTCACCTGTTTTCCTAACATGGCGCCTCACCCATATGAAGGGTGGTACTCCAATGTCCAGAGAACTGCTTTCCTTGCTGATCGGTTAAATATCAATCACAAGAAAGCAAATCTAAGTCAGCAGTGGGCAAGGTTACGCAACACAAACGTCTGCAACACAAAATTAAGCATCGTTTGCGCAAACACAACAAAACTTTTTATGTCGCTAGCTGCCGAAACACTTCACGTCCAACACTGACTGTCGTCTCAACCTCACCTCCACACAGCTCCCTTAACTGTTATAGTTGCTCATTTATGGGTTGCCATTAATTAAAATTTCGATATGCGATAGAAGGGTTTTCGAGCAGTTTGATATTGTACTGCTCGAAACAAAAATTAACTGAAGTAAAAAGAGAAATGGAAAGGATTTCAAAATAGTAATAAAACATAAATTTAATGACGAATACAATTAAAGTGAACCGTTTAAATATGAGATAAAGAGAATTGATATAAAAATTACGTTTGATAATAATAAGAGACAAAAAAAAACAATTTTATGAATTACAATCAAAATTTCGGTTAAAGGGTAATGCTAGGTAGGAATGTTTTCGAGCAGTTTGCTTGTGTGACTGCTCGATTACTACACGTTAGCCCACATCTTCGCCGTGCACTTAAGTTTGGCTATGACAGCTAGGAGTAGCAAACGATCTTCCCATTCGCAATTCCTCGACTCGATCGATGATTTGTATTGACGTCATGTCACCATGACACGGGTCAAATTCAGGAACAATTAACATTATGTCAGAAACATGATGCCCGTTCGTGACAGGAACGATTGTGTTCCATGTTGCAGCATGTTGCTGAAATGTTGCAGGCGGCACAGACGACACTGGAGTTGCTGCGTCGTTACACGCATATACGTTGGTGTGTGTTGGTATACTTGGCGAGTATACGTATGACGTAGATGCCGACGCCACGCTGGTTGCCATCTTTGGACACCTTTCACCCTGGACATTCGACACCGGTTTCCACGAATTTATGATGCCAATGGCGGAAGCTAGCTGTTGTGATAGGGTAGTCAATTGCTTTTGCAATTCCCCTACATCACCTCGCAGCTTCTCAACTTCCTTCGTGCCATCTTCGTTAGCCTCGTGAAACAACTCTACTTCGCCTTCATGGTTCCGCAACCGCGTAATAAGCTCTTTCTTCGTGCCGGACACAGATAAACTGGCTTCGCGAAGTTTTTCGCGTAGCTCCGCCACCGTCATATCACCCATCGCCATTACTACACTACTTTTTAAGAAACCAACTCGCGAAATTAGGCATTATCCCACTTCTGTTTTTGTCAACAGTCAGGGTTTAAACTAAAACGCGAACACCAAGGTCTTCGATTATTCGTCTTACTTTATTCGAGGACCAAACAGTTTATACACACATGCATATAACAATAAAGATATATGGTGTTGCCATAGTTCATATAGACGTTGGGTAGCAAAACATTTCTGGATGACACCTGCTACTGAATCCATCCGAACCAGATCGACAAAGATTTAGGGTTTTCAGTGAATTAATTTTATTTCGTTGTTTCATTTTTTTACATTTACACGTTGAATTGAATTTATATTTACACGTTAATTTGAATTTTGGTTCTTGTTGCTCGATCTTCCTTCATAAGATCAAGAATTAGGTTATATCATATCAGATGTAGGATACAAGTTCTCTGTTGTGTTAACATTATAATTAATTTTTTGAATAGCGATGTTTGTTTTTTCTCCTTTTTCCGATTGAATCATAAAATATGTAAAAATTTTAATTAAATTTAATTTGATATTGTTTTCTGATTAGATGCCTTTGATCAACAAGCCATAAATTTAGAGTCTTTTGTGTCATCAAGTTTTAAGTATTTTGATCGCTTGTAATTTGCTGTATAATGTTTGAAAATTTATAACAATTAATTTGACTTTGACTCAAAGTTTCTTTGGGTCGGCGGAACGTGTCGCGTTTCCCGTGAGAGCGCTCACCTCCAAAGGGAACCTAGAAGACGATCTTTTGGATCGGGGTGACCACACGGCTTGAAACACCAAAAGACCGGAAGAGAATCTCGGCTTCAGCCAACACCTCACCCATCTCCATTTAGTTGTAAATAACCGTGCTTTGCCAACGCACTGCTGGAACACCACTGATCAAGCTATTAAAATCAGCATCGTTCAATGCGCAGAGGCGTAGAAACTGTTCCTTGCAGCAGACCATTCAAGACATTGAAATTGCGCACTGTCGTCAGATTTTTATCTGTAACATTGCACAACATGACAACAAAGTGCCTCCAGAAGGAGCTTAAAGATTAGCCCGCCTAACCAAACCCTATCGAAGGCTTTCTCCATATCAATGAGACAATCTCCAACACATTCTCTATTGCGGTTTCGTTGTAGGTGATACACTCCTCAGGAGCTGCCACACGCCATCACCTACAGGGCAGCTCGACCGCGTGGTCCCAAGGTGGATATTGGACCTCCTGAGGAGTGTCTATCACCTACAACGAAACCGCTGTATGCTGGCACCAGCCCTATGCTGGAAACGCTGGTCTCCATCGGGCCAAGGCAATGTGCTATCATGTTGATAGCCAATGATGGCCCGGTGAAAGAATAAGTGGTTCTTTCACTTAGGAGACTGGCACAATTATTCTTAACACATTCTCTATTGTTTGGTTTCCAACGGATGTCCGAGATTACTTTCATTATCCCAGGCATGGTCAAATGCCTGGCACGAAGACCAAACTAGCAATTCGGCATTAACTCATATTTCTCGAGGTGGCCGTTTAATGCTTGATTAAGTATCCCTCAAATATCTTGCTCAGCAAGTTGATTGAGCGACAGTTTTTAGGGTACGAAGATGCCTTTCCTTTCTTCAAGGTTGATAATGCCTTGGCGTTTTTATTCTTCGTAGCCCTACAGACCCTCGGGCCTTCGCTTCCTACAAATGGCGCCTCCAACTGTCTCGGTCCATTGACCGTGTCATCCAATTTCGAAATCCGAGCAGCGATGAACTGTCTTCGTCGACCGAGTCAGACCAGCGGTTTCCCCACTGGTCTCCGGCCTTCAGTTCTCCCTACGAATACCTTTTGGGTATCCATTGTTCGTCCATACGATTCATGTATCCAGCCCATTGCAGTTTCCGTAGTCTGACAATCGTTAACCCCATTATCGTCAAAAATTTCATGCAGCTCATGATTGTATCGAATACGCCATTGGTCCCCGTCTAGCTTCGCTCCGATTATTCGCCTCAGAACCCGTCGCTCAAAGGCGTTCAATATATTTGCGGATGCTTGGGTTAGGGTCCATGTTTCACTACCATAGCATAACACAGGTCTTATCACAGATTTGTATGCTTGGAGCTTTATTTTCCTGTGTATGCAGCTGGTCTTCAAGATCGTCAATACTGAATAAAATATTTTATTTGTGAGCTGTATTCTTCGGCGTATTTCGTCTCTTTCATTACTGTTCCTCGTTATTTTGGCGCCTAAATACACAAGTTCGCTCACATTTTTGATACTGTATTTGCCAAGTGTGATATTTTGTGTATTTGAGGTATTTTTCCTCGACTGCGTCATGAGCTTTGTTTTATTTTCATTGATTGGTGGCCCTACTTATTTTGCTTCGCTATCAAGTTTCAGGAAGAGTGCTTTGGCAGTTGTTAATGACCGTAACAAAATGTTGGTGTCGCCTGCATAGGCTACTATTTGGCTCGACTTGAAAAGTAATGCACCTTGTGTATCGACAGGTAGCTTCCTTATGACGCACTTCAGAGCCAAATTGAATAGAAATAGGGCCATCCCATCTCCCTGCTTTAGACCGATATTTGTGTCAAAGGCATTGGTGAGTTGGTTATTGATGCGGACTTGGGAGGTCGCCGACGTCAATGTCATTTTAGTTAGATGGAGTAATTAGGCTAAGATGCCAAAGCAAAGCAATATTTGGTACAGTACTTTACGATCAATACTGGCGTATTGATCGAAAATTTGGTGCACGTGTATGTTGAACTCCCAGCATTTTTCAAGTACCAGCTAGACTGTGAACAATTGGTCTATTGTCGACCTACCTGCTCTAAAACCACCTTGATACTCCCCAATAATACTGTTGACATATGATCCGATTTTTGAAAACGTTTTGTAGTAGTGATATGCCTCTATAATTTTCGCATTGTAACTTGTCACCTTTTTTGTGGATAGGGAATATAATTGATTGGCTCCTCTCGTTCGACATATGTTCCTGTTGCTAAATGTGCTGGATGACTTTGTTAATAGCTTCATGAATACTGCTGCCACCATATTTTATGAGGCCCTTTATTATTCTTTTGAGATTTGATGATGGAACAAACTTCATCCAGAGTTGGTGGCGCCAATGGAACCCTTCCGCAAACATCTATAGACTCCAATGTTCCGGAGCTGTGTGGAGGATTAAGGAGGTTCCTACAATATGATGCCCATCTTTCCTTAATCTTGATTTCATCAGCGATGGTGTTGCCGATGTCATCACGACAGAGCGTGGTTTTGGGCTGATAACCACGTTTCAGGCTTTTCACTACTTTGTATGAGTGTCTTGTTTGGTTGCTCGCTAAACTAACATCTATACTTCTCAATTGGTCGTCATAGTATTTTCTTTTTTTAATTCTAATTATCTTATTCACTACTCTTCTGAGATTTTCAAAGTGTTCTTTCTTCGTCTTTGTTTTCCTACCTACGTATTCTTTGTACGCCTGATACCTACGTATTCTTTGTACGCCTGATTCTCATCGAACCAAGCATTCCTCTTGCGTCGGGCTTGATGTCCGATCGTCTGTTTTGCCACGGTCTTAATAGCCGCTTTTACTTCCATCCAGAGCTCGTTGCTTGTCTTTAACGATGCGTCTGATAAGATGGGAGCCAGCTGGTTGTCGAGGCTCTCCATAAAATTTTTGGCAAGAGACGCCGTTTGGAGCCTTTCGATGTCAAGTTTTTCTAGCGGGCTGGCCTTCACCGAATATGCATTTGACATACGACATCGAAAGGCTTATTTGATCAAGTAATGATCTAAGTTACAATTGGCTCCTCGGTATGTATGGACGTCAAGTATGTTGGATCAGAATATGATCGGTCTTGTTTTTGTGGTGCCATCCGGTGATACCCAGGTCATTTTATGAATGCTTCGATATGGGAAGCAAGTCGAACGTATGACTAGATTTTTGCTGCATGCAAAGTCAATCAGGCGCTGGCCGTTCTCATTTGTTTCATCGTTGAGGTTATATTCTCCAGTTCCTCGATGAGATATCTCATTGCAAACCTTAGCGTTGAACTCACCCCGAATTATTTTTGTGTCGTTTGTAGGCAATGAGTCGACTAGTCTTTCTATGTGATTGTAGAAAGTTTCCTTCGTTTCTTCTTCATTTTCTTCGGTCGGGGCTTGAACGTTGATCAGCCAGAATTTGAAGAATTTCGCTTTTATACGGATCGTACACGACCGTTCGTTTATCGCCTTGAAATCAATAACCGTGATTTGAACTCCCTATCCACAATAAAGGCCACTGCGGATTCTCGTTTTCCAGTAGGCTTCCCACTTTTGAATATTGTGTGCGATTTCATGTCTTGAATATTATTTCCAGTCCAGATTGTTTCCTGGATTGCCAGTATTTTTAATTTATATTGACTGGCCTGTTGTAAATGAATGAGTTAGCAAAATTGAAATTATTAAGGTTTTTGAACTTAGGAAAAATTAATTGAATTTTATTATTAACTATGTTCAGTAACTGAACAATCCACTTCTAACATCAGTTGCTCTATATTTTTCCCTATCAGGGTCGTTAAATATTCGATTGTATATGTAATATGAAACACGGTTCAATTATACAGCACACGAACTTTATTTTACGGATTTTAAAACATCATTCCGTGATTTATTCCTATCGCTAATTATCCTCTAATTAACGTATCGTCAATTATGCCTACTAAATGTCCAATAGTGTGTAGTAGACTAAATTCGTTGTAGAGGCTCCTATAAATATCACACTATGATAGCTAAATATACCACGCAACCTCGCTTTTTTAAAAACAATCATGTCTTGCCCCACTTCGTCCTACATTGCCTCCACGCATTCGATCTAAATGTTACGTTAAGCGCCATGTATAATAAACATTAAACATTTGAAAGTTACTATCGAAAAAGTAGAAAATCAAACAAAACATTCATTTGATATGTTTTATCAACCTCATATTTGTTTAAAGCAGTTGTTTACAGTGATCATTTGATAAGTTTCGTTATATTGATCGACCATTATATCCGATTTAGTCAATGAACTGTAATCTTATCTTGGTACTGCAAGACAATATTCGGTTATCAATAAAAAATACGATAGCCTGAGTTCTACAACCAGGCGTCTTATAAATTAATTTAGTTTGATATAAATAGAATAAAATAAACGGTACAACCAGCATTCTATAGAAAAGTAATTTTATTCTTTTCAGGCTCCAAATTATCGCATATTCCAAAAATCTCCAAGTCCTGAGCCATCACCACAACCGCAACCAGCAGTAAATCCTCTTATCATTGATGACACACCATCTGATCCAGAATTGGCAAAGTATCTAAACCGCAGCTATTGGGAACAACGCAAAGCTAATATTGATTCGCCAGCTAGTCCTTCAGCGCCAAGCCCAATGCCGCAAGTGTTCAGTGCAAATCCAACAAAGGTACACGATTATGATCAAAAAGCTATACAAACTATATCTCATTTGTTGTTTCAGTTGGTCCCTGAGGATGCTGAAATCGATGACTTTGCTCACAACATGAAAAGTCAAGTGGAGATTTTTGTGAATCGCATGAAATCGAATTCAAGCCGTGGACGGAATATTGCAAATGACAGTTCCGTACAAACGCTTTTTATGAACATAACATCGCTTCATTCTCGTTTGCTGAGTTACATCAAAGATATGGATGACAAGCGAATGTGGTATGAACAGTTGCAAGATAAGTTGACCCAGGTTAAAGATTCCCGTGCTGCTTTGGATGTTTTGCGTCAAGAACATTTGGAAAAACTGCGCCGTATTGCTGAAGAACAGGAACGTCAACGGCAACTTCAAATGGCGCATAAACTCGAAATTATGCGCAAGAAGAAGCAAGAATATCTCCAATATCAACGCCAGCTTGCATTGCAGCGTATTCAAGAACAGGAGCGAGAAATGCAAATGCGTCAAGAACAACAAAAAGCACAATATCGAATTAGCCAAACAGCATTCCCATATATTCCAGGTCAACAGAACTCGCCTAGTCATCAAATGTCTAACTTCAATGCTGGTCCATATGGATATGCACCAAATTCTCCTAATGTCCAAAGATTTGGACCACAAGGACAAATGATGGCCGCACCGATACCAATGCCAGGAATGTATAATTCTGGAGTGCCGCCAATGCCACCATCACAAATGATGCCTGGTATGCCGCAACCAGGCCAAAACGTTCCAAATCAGCCAGGCCCGCCGCCGCAATCGCAGCCGCCTCAGCAAGTCGGCCAAGGCCCGCCTCAACAAACACAACAGCCACCACAATCGCAACCACATAATATACCACAACAAATGAATCAAATACAAAATACGAATGGTAAGTTTGCATTGTGAATAACTAGAAAGATTTTAAGAATTTTTTTTTCAAGCGCCCCTTGAGAGCTTTTGAATATTTAGATGGGTTATAGAAAAAAATCTGTGTTTTACTCCCTGTGACTGTAGATAAGATTCGGTTCATTTAATGAGGGTTCTAGAAAATTAATTTTAGTATTTTTATAAGAATTTTCATACATTCCATGTCCAAAAGAATGGCAACAGCAACAATAAATCCAATTATAATACACATAAATTAGAAATTACTGTTTTACTAACTATTTGTGTTGCACTCGCTCTGCTTTTGGACAGTAGAAAGCAAAATCAATTCGTAACCTGAATGCAAATCCAATTCAAAAATTATTTCCTAATTCATGAACCGTATTTTAACAAACTTGTTTTACCCTTAGGAGTCCCGATGTCAACAGTACCACCGGGCGGGCATATTAACACAATACAAAACCAAACTGGAATGCCACCGCAAGCACCATACATTCCAAATCCCCAAAATGCACCCATGCCTGGAATGGCACCAATGATGCAAGGTGGTATGCCGCCAACAGGGATTCCTGGACAGATGCCTATGCCTGGTCAGATTCCTCCTCAACCGCAGCCATCTAGTGATCAACAGCAAACATACCCTCATCCTCAACAGGCACCAATTCAGCAGCTCCAACAGCCGCAACAAATGCCACAACCGCCTCAACAGCAGCAGCCACAAATCCAACAGCAGCCTCCAATCCAGCAGCAACCTCCACCGCAACCACCACAACAACAGCAACCGGTGCCTAGTTCACCCCCAAAGCAGACTAGCGAAGAAGAGGGTAATGAAGTGCAAACAGCTGAGTTAATTAGTTTCGATTAAAACACATTATTTTAACTATTCTTATCAATTATTTTATTCAAACATGTATTTTCAATAATAATTGAACGTGCGTAAAATCACTTCTGTTCACCTATCTATTCAATGTTTCAAGGTTTGATTATATTCACGATTTTCTTTTTGATTTTATTCAATTTTTTTGCTTAGTAAACATCAACAACAACAATAACAACGAATATCAGTTATATCTAAAACAAGCATTTTTTCAGTTAAATTGACGAAAGGATTGCAAAATGTAATATCCGAAAAAGTGAAAGAAAACTTAGAGCAATCCAAAAGTTGATTGAAAATTATCAATAAGATATCCTTGAACTTCGATGAAAATCAATTACCAAAATAAAAATTATCCTAAAAGTGCAATGGAAATCATATTGAACTCTGAACAAAAATTATATTTAGGAATGAGTATTCTTTAAAGCTTTTTAATAAATATATATAAATAAAGTTGGTTGAATGAATTTTTGAAATGTTTCAATATCTTTGGTCCTTGTAAAATCGACTTTTTATCAAATTGGTTTTATATTCTTAAGTATACATTCGTAATATGATTCGAATAAAAGACATAGTAAAACATTTTCGCCACCTTACTTCGTTATCCAGTCTTTGGTTCGTTAAAATTTTATTATCGTCGTATCGAGAAACTTCGTTTGCAAGTGTCTTAAATTGAGAGTATTTTTTTCGAATTCATTTGGCTCTGTTTATTTCGAACTGGTATTAAAAGGTTTGGATCAAAATTCCTGCATATTTTGGCAATGGCGTGGTTTGAAGTAGAAGGTGATGCGCGAAGTAGATGATAGAATAATTCTACGTGGGATTTATCCTGTCAATTCTTATCGGTTAAACACATGCGAACGTTATGTGTTTTAGAAACATTAAGGCTAAGTACAATGGTGCTTCCTTTTTCAATATTTTGGAAGTAATTACAACAATATTCAAATTATTCATCGAAACGCTGCATGAAAGTTATATGTGGTGCTGACTGAGGACCCCGAGAGTGGCATGTTCCTCCCGATCGCAAATTACATACGCATAAATATTTTGTATTCAGGTCAGCAACGGATACCTTAAATGCATCTCTAGAGATTCCCAAACTTCCTCCTCCAACGCTTCCCGAAGAAATGCTTCCATTTTCAAAATCAAATCGTTGGGGAATACCTCGAAAACTTTGACAATTGCAACATATACTCTTTGTATGATCGTGTAACATTGGCTTCATTACTGCGAGGTACTGATCACTAGATGCGTTGCAGTATGTCCTCGAACTAGTTACGTTTTCTCGACACATTTTTGCCCGGGTACGTAGACCTGCCATTTGCAAGTGTCCATTGGAAACGTGTGGAGCGATAATTGTTGGATAATCATGCATTTCAGCATTGCACAGAAGGTCAGGCTGGACATCGTTTGAAACAACTGTTGACGGAGTGCGACATTCTTCACGAGAATGGCCAAGTCTTTGTGAACGAGATTGATCCTGTCCTAGAAGCCAGTAGGTTTTCATTTCACCTTTTCCCTTTAAATACAGGCATTAATTAGTTGCCAAATTAAGCAAGACTGACTTACCTTGATATGAGTATAACCGCGCTCTTGGCAAACATATCCTCCAATGCGGTCTAATAACTGGAAGCTGGTTTCAGATATGTGAATTTTAAGAGGCTCACCACAGCTTTCCATACGGGATGCTGTATTGACTGTATCTCCGAAAAGGCAATACCGTGGCATCTGAAAGTATTCGCAGTTTTTTAATGCCCTTAGGCACTTTTTCTATAATTTTATAATATATTGAGTGTATTTCTTTCAATATCAGCTTATTCTTCTTGTTAATGTTTCAACAATTAACGTTAACGCATACACTAGAAGCATAATTTCATCAGAGTTATGTTACTTATGATTTAAGTGATCAAAAAACCAAACCAAATTCAAATACACTAAATGTAAGAAAAATGAATGAATTAACACCACAAAATTATCACTTTGTGGTGTTGATTTATTCATTTACATCGAAATGTATAAAATATTCAATTGGTTCACTTTAAATATTCCAGTGGAATTTCATGAAGTTCTAAAAAAACTCGCATATTCATTCATTTTTGAAAAAATCAAACAATTCGTTCGCCGACGAGCTTGCCCTCTCCCTAAAAAACAGACGCATATTCATTAATCCTAACCTCTTATCCCGCCATTTAATAACAATGGCACTGAATCGCTGACTCGACAACTTTATGGCATGAAATTGATACGCTTGTATACGTTGATGGCCACAAGTGCACCGGATTCGCGGCTTTGCGTGGTTGCTTGTCTGCAAAATGTAATCTGATTGTTGGTTTCGGATTTCGTTGTGTACACGGGCAGATATACAATCTCAGCGTTTGGCACTCTTGTCGGGGACGACGGTTTTGTGCCCGTTGGCAAAGTAGTTTTTTTTGTTGTAGGGAGGTGAATGCCATTTATGCACAGAGTGTGGGACTCCCATGCTCGAAAGAAGGCGACTGGACTACCCACTGAACACCTCCCCTGTCAACCTGAGAACCCAGCCTGGAACCGTTTAACACTTTACCTCAGGCCAGGTCTCGTTTTGCTACGACGTGGGGCGCCTTCAAGCTGGGGAGTCCCTTTCCTAGCGGGAGAGGAGAGGGGAAGAGGAAGTGCCAGAAAAGCGATTACCCAGCCCCAGCGCCCCCGGCTGCTGTGAGTCCCTTTTATATTTTAGGACTGCCCGTCTCCCTGTTGAGGTTACTTCGCAGCCTGACACATTTTTTGCACGCAAAAAATGTGTGGCAGGCATTGTCCTCCTCTCCTGGGCAAAACCGACAATCGGGGGACCGTGACTTACCAATCTTGTGGAGGTAAGACTGAAAATACCCATGCCCGCTCAAAAGCTGGGTCAGATAGAAGTCAGTGTCACCATGCCTTCGATTTAGCCACGGTCTCAAATCCGGGATGAGGCACGCAGTCCACCTTCCCTTCGTGCAATTCACCCAAGACGTTTCGTTTCGGCACAGGTAAATAGCGCAGCGCTCTCTAGCAAGAAGGGCGACAGGTATCACGCCTGGAATAACTTTCACCGCCGAATCAGAGACTGTCGGATACGAAGATGCAATCCTCAGTGCTCCTCTTCTCTGTACCTGTGCCAAACATTTTCGGTATACCTCCTTGCCGAGAGCGTCACCCCATACTTCTGTTCCGTACAGTTTCACTGACCCTACAGCACTCATCAAGAGGCGTCTTCTTGATGGGCTGGGTCCCCCCTACGTTCATCCAGTGCTCTAAAACACACTCCTCAGATGGATTGTACCCAAAAAGGCAGTCACGCCTCATGCACCGGCAGTGACATGAAGGGTTCTGACAGAAGATACCCAACTAAACCAGCTCATCAAGCGATTTTGGGACGTTGAGGAAGAACAGGATCCGCAGCACAAGTTTACGTTGAGGGCATGCGAAGCGCAATGTTTCGACGGCTGTTTCTTGGTAAGATTCCGTTCAGCGATGATCCCGAGATATTAGGTGACTCGCAAGGGGTGGTTACTCACAGATTTATCGCCTTGGAGCGCTGGCTGGAGAAAACCCTGATTTGAGGCTTTCTTACGAAGAATTCATGGAGAAGTACGCTCGGCTTGAGCGCATGGAGGAGGTGACATCGCGAAAGCGTGAGGAATTACGCTATTTCCTGCCTCATCATTGCGTCCTGAAGCCGGACAGTAGTGCAACCAAGTTACGAGTGGTTTTCATTGCATCCAGTAAGACGACCAAAAATGTTTCTTTGAATGACGTACTTCATACAGGACCCACTGTGCAGGGTGACCTATTTTCAATACTGCTGCGTTTCGGAATGCCTCGTTTCGTCTTCACTGCCGACATCGAGAAAATGTACCGGTAGATAATACTACATCCTGAAGATCGCCGGTACAATGGTTTAAATTGGAGAAATAGTTCAACACAACCATTACGTTACTACCATTTGAAAACGGTAACCTATGGCACAACGTGTGCCCCATATGTAGCTACCAAATATCTGCAGGTTCTAGCCCAAGTAAATCAGCAGAAAGTCTCGGCCATACAAACAATTTCGAGGCTGGATCAATGGCGATACGTTACTTTAGAGGACAATTCAGTCGAAATTCTGTCGCGTGGGATGACGCCAGCTGAACTGAGCAACTGTCGCATATGGTTGTAAGAACTACCATTTTTATGCAAGGCGGAATCGTTTTGGGTTCCAGAGTATTGTAGGGGGGCCCTGCCACATGGAGAAAAAGCGGACCAAGGTAGTGGCGATAAAGGTTCCTGAAGATCATTTCGTTTAGGAGATCCAACATGGGACCTAACTCAAGAGGCCGCAGCGGATAGCGGCCTACACAATGCGTTTTGTCTATCGTTTCAAACCAACGACCAGGCTGTCTCAACTGGCAAACTAGGTGCTCACAAGTGACAAGTTATCCATGGCCCTGGAGATAATCTTGAAGTATGTACAATCTGAAACCTCTAAGAATGAAATTCTGGACATTAGGTCAGGGAAGCAAATACCCAAGCACAGTCCGTTGGTGGGAATGGCACCGTTCCTGGATCCAGAGGGCATCATCCGTGTCAGTGGGAGGCTGAAAGCTGCTAATATCTTATTCAACGCCAAGCATCCAGCGCTATTGCCATTCAAATACCTATTTACCAGAATGCTGACGATGGACATCTACCGCGACAACTCCCATCTCGGTGTGCAGGCATTGCTCACTACTGCAAGACAATGTTTCTCGCAAATCTGAGGAAACTAACTCGCGAGATCAATTGTTCGTGGGTGCATGCGCTGCACTTGAGCCAAACCTAAGCTGTTTTTACAATTCTCCAGGCCCATCCATTCATAAATTCTGGAGTCGAGTTCTGTAGGCCCATTTTTTTTGTGGTAGGGAGGTGAATGCCATTTATGCACAGAGTGTGAGACTCCCATGCTCGCAAGAAGGCGGCTGGACTACCCACTAAACACCTCCCCTGTCAACCTGAGAACCCAGCCTGGAACCGTTTGACACATTACTTCGGGCCAGGTCTCGTTTTGTTACGACGTGGGGCGCCTTCAAGCTGGGGAGTCCCTTTCCTAGCGGGAGGGGAGAGGGGAAGAGGAAGTGCCAGAAAAGCGATTCCCCAGCCCCAGCGCCCCCGGCTGCTGTGAGTCCCTTTTATATTTTCGGACTGCCCGAGCATGATGTGCCACCTGGTTCCATTTGTCAACCGATTCGAGCATCACCGCAACTACAGGGTCTGCATAGTAAGTAACCGGAATGGCCTCAGGAAATTTTTTATTGGCAAAATAAGTACAATTTTTCTTTAGAAATCTTCAAAGTAGTCTCCATTGGAGTCGATAACATGCTGATACTGGATTTTCCAATCCCCGATCGCTCCCTGGAAGTCGGCAACTTCGATGCTCTCTAGAGCCCTCGTCGTAGCACGTTGAACGTTTTCCAGAGTCCCGAACCGCGTCCCCTTAAGGTGTCTCTTGATCTTGGGGAACAGAAAGAAGGCCGCTGGTGCCATTTCCGGGCTGTAAGAACTCTTGTTCGGTTTGCAGTCGATCAAGGATTTACGAAGCGACAGCAACACGACGCTCCTTTTGCTCATCAGTCAGGTGCTTGGGTACGAGCTTCGCGCAGATCTTCCTCATGCCCAGATCGTTCTTAATAATGTTGTGAACGGTCATCTTATCAATTCCAACCTCATCTGCGATACCCCGAATGCTCAGACGACGATCACTGTTCAACACATCACGCACTTTTTGCACATATGTGTCCGTGTGACTCGTTGATGGAGGACCGACGCGCTGTTTGTCGTGAATGTCATCGTGGCCCTCCCGGAAATTTCTGTGCCACTGAAAGACTTGAGTTCTAGACAGAGCATCCTCACTGTAAGCCTCTTGAATCATTTGAAGAGTTTCTGTGGCCGTTTTCTTGAGTTTGACACAAAATTTGATGCTAACACGTTGCTCGATCGTACGCTCCATTTTCACTCCGACGACGTAACTGAACACGCACTCCACTCTTGCTCGATGCTATCTCTCCAAGCGCTTGGAGGCAACTGCTGCAGCCCGGTTCCCTTTACCTAGACCCCCACCACCACTACAGCACCAGATACAGGTTAGCAGACCCTTTGACGGCGCGGGGTAGCCTCAGTCCGGTTACTTATTATACAGACCCTGTATATTATTCGGGGTGATAAGTTCCTTTCGCAGCCTGACACATTTTGTACACGCCAAAATGTATGACAGACATTGTCCAACTCTCCTGGGCAAAACCGACAATCGGGGGACCGTGACTTACCGATCTTGTGCAGGTAAGACTGAAAACACCCATGCCCACTCAAAAGCTGGGTCAGATAGAAGTCAGTCTCACCATGCCTTCGATTTAGCCACGGTCTCATATCCGGGATGAGGCGCGCAGTCCACTTTCCCTTCGTGCAATTTGCCCAAGACTGCTGCCAATCGTTGAGCGAGCGCTGTCTCTCCTCGCGGACAACCATCTCCCTCGCATCCTCGTTTCAGCGCAGGTAAATAGCGCGTTTCTATGGGGTGACCAACTTCTCTCCTCAAGAGCAGCCACTCCTGATCACCACAGGGCTGCTTGACTGCTGTTTATTACAATCCTGTCGATTTTTATGGTTTAAATTAATAAGATTTAGCTCTAGTAAATGAAGAGGGTTAAAGAAGTTGAGGACGGGAATTTTGAAACTGAAAACGGTTTAACAAAGCTGTAAGGGTTAGGAGTAATTACGAAGCATGATAGTTATTACTGGTAGATTATTCTTCGTAGCACTACAGCCCCTTTCAGGCCTTCGCTTCCTGCAAACAGCGCCTCCAACTCTCTCGGTTCGTTCACCGCGTAACCCAATTCCGAAATCCGAGCAGCGATGAACTGTCTTCGTCGACCGAGTCAGACCAGCGTTTCTTCGGTTTCCCCACTGGCCGCCGGCCTTCAGTTCTCCCAACGAATACCTTCTTGGGTATCCATTGTTCATCCATACGATTCATGTGTCCAGCCCATTGCGGCTTTCGCAGTCTTACAATCCTTGAGACCTCCGGTTCATCAAAAATTTCATACAATTCATGGTTGTATCGAATTCGCCATTGGTCCCCGTCTAGCTTCGCTCCGATCATTCGCCTCAGGACCTGTCGCTCAACGGCATTCAATATATTTGCGGATGCTTGGGTTAGGGTCCATGTTTCATACCCATAGTATAACACAAGTCTTATCACAGATTTGTATACTTGAAGCTTTGTTTTCTTGCGTATGCAGTTGGTCTTCAAGATCGTCAATACTGAATAGAAAATTTTATTTGCGAGCTGTATTCTCCGGCGTATTTCTTCTCTTTCATTACCCGTTTTCATTATTTTGTCGCCTAAATACACAAATTTGCCAACCTTCTCGACACTGTATTCGCCAAGTGTGATATTTTGTGTATTTGAGGTATTTTTCCTCGACAGCGTCATGAACTTTGTTTTATTTTCGTTGATTTGTAGGCCTACTAGTTTTGTTTCGCTGTCGAGTTTCAGGAAGAGTTCTTTGGCAGTTGTTAATGACCGTGACAGAATGTTGATGTCGTCCGCATAGGCCACTACTTGGCTCGACTTGTATAGTAATGTACTTCGCGTATCAACAGGTAGCTTCCGTATGACGTACTCCAGAGCCAAATTGAATAGCAATGGGGCCAGCCCATCTCGCTGATTTAGTCCGATATTTGTGTCAAAGGCATCGGAGCGTTGGTTATTGATGTGGACTTGGGAGGTTGTTGACGTCATTGTCATTTTGGTAAGACGGACTAATATGGCTCGGATGCCAAAACCAAGCATTATTTGGAACAGTACGTTGCGATCAATACTGTCGTATGCTTGCTTGAAGTCAACGAAAATTTGGTGTACGTCTATGTTGAAGTCAAGTTTCAAGTACCTGCTTGACTGTGAACAATTGGTCTGTTGTTGATCTACCTGCCCTAAAACCACCTTGATACTCCCCAATAATACTGTTGGCGTATGATCTGATTTTTTTTTCTAAGATTTTAGAAAGTATTTTGTACGCCGTACAAACTAGTGATATACCTCTATAATTTTCGCACTGTAGCTTGTCCCTTTTTTGTGGATAGGGAATATAATTGATTGGCTTCACTCTTTCGGCATATGTTCTTGTTGCCAAACGTACTGGATGACATTGTGAATAGCTTCATGAACACTACTGCCACCATATTAGAAGAGCTCCACTGGAATCTCATCAATGCCCGGCGCTTTATTATTCTTTTGGGCTTTGATGATGCAACAAACTTCATCCAGAGTTGGTGGGGCCAATGGAAGTTCTCCGCAGACATCTATAGGCTCCGATGTTCTTGAGCTGTGCGGGGGATTATGGAGGTTCTTGAAATATGATGCCCATCTTTCCTTAATCTTAATTTCATCAGCGATTATATTGCCGCTGTCATCACGACGGAGCGTGTTTTTGGGGTGATAACCACGTTTCAGGCTTCTCACTACTTTGTATGCTTGTCTCGTGTTGTTGCTCGCTAGACTTATATCTATTCTTCTCAATTGGTCGTCATAGTATTTTCTTTTCTTAATTCTAATTATCTTACTCCCTACTCTTCTGAGATTCTCATAGTGTTCTCTCTTCGTCCTGGTTTTCCTACATACGTATTCTTTGTACGCCTAGTTCTTTTTATCTAACGCATTCTGGCCCTCATCATCGAACCAATCATTCCTCTTGCACCGGGCTTGATATCCGATCGTCTATTCTGCCACGGTTCCGACAGCCACTCTCACTTCCATCCAGAGCTCGTTGCTCGTCTTTAACGATGCGTCTGATAAGATGGGGGCTAGCTGGTTATCGACGGTCTTCGTGAAATTTTCGACCACAGATGCCGTTTGGAGTCCTTCGATGTCAAATTTTTGTAACGGGCTGGTCTTCGCTGAATATGCCTTTGACATACGACATCGATAGTTTAATTTGATCAAGTAATGATCTGAGTTACAATTGGCTCCTCGGTATGTACGGACGTCAAGTATGCTCGAGGTCCTACGTTGTTGGATCAGATCATGATCGATCTGGTTTTATGTATTGCCATCCGGTGATACCCAGGTCATTTTATGAATGCGTCGATGTGGGAAGCAAGTCGAACGTATGACTAGATTTCTGCTACATGCAGAGTCAATCAGGCACTGGCCGTTGTCATTTGTTTCATCGTGGAGCATATATCCTCCAGTTATTCCCCGATGAGACATCCCATTGCCAACTTTATTCTTTTATTATTTTTGTATCGCTTGTAGGCAATGAGGCAGCCAGCCTTTCCAGGTGATTGTAGAACGTTTCCTTCATTTCTTCGTCCTTTTCTTCGGTCGCGGCGTGAACATTGATCAGCCAGATTTGGAAGGATTTCGCTTTTATGTGGAGTGCACAAAACCATTCATTTATTGCCTTGAAATTAATTACGTGCGATTTGAACTCTCTATCCACAATGAAGGCCACTACGAATTCTCGTTTTCCAGTAGGCTTCCCACTTTTGAATATTGTGTGCGATCTCATGTCTTGAATGTCGTTTCCAGTCCAATTTGTTTCCTTGATTGCCAGTATTTTTAATTGATATTTACTGGCCTGTTGTAAAAGGTCCATAACAGCGCCAGCGTAATTGAGTGATCTGAAATTCCAGGGTCCAATGCCATAGTCGTTATTTCGTTTGCGAGGTCGTTGTGAGTCCAATCCATTCCGAGGCCTATCTGCAAGTTTCAAAACAGTTAAAGGTTTTCCAGGGATGGGAAGTTAGCCCGTCACCCAACCTCCATTCCATCACGCGTTGGAGATTCGCCTTCACCCTCTTACGTCCTCACAAAGGAGGTAAAAGTAGGATTTAGGAGCAGAGCTGTAGATGTATTTACAACTGTGAGCATTTCTCGACATTTAATGTTACATTATTGTGGAACCAGTAAAGCCAATGTGCACCCCGAGAGCATTTACTACCATTTAATTGGGGGGTTTGGGATGAAGAATCATGGAAGCTATGGTGTTACACCCGCTTTTTAGTCCACGGGAGCCACTATGGCCCTCAGGGAAATTGGGTCGCTCCGGCGGGGCTTATGGACCCGGTTTAGCTCGTCCGGAGACGGGCGTGGGACGCCACTCACTTGTCCCTCAAGGCCACAATAAGCCGCCAAGCGAGAATGCGGCTTGCCGGAATAACCACCGTCGCGATTCGGCCGAACCCTACCTACAAACGGACTACCACTCAAGCCTTACACCTGCACTACCACTCAAACCTTACACCTGCACTAACCCTCGCCGGGACCACTACACCAACCCCGAACACTTTGATTCTATATATCTCTAATTTCACTTTGTTTTATTGCACTTTTACATCGACTTGCCACCCAAGCCGCACCCGTCACAATCTGTCATTTGAAAGAAGTTGTACGAATGCGATGGAATGTAATAAACAACGTTCGAAGTTTAACGTAATACAAACAACATTTATTTCGTACAATAAGAATTAATTACATTAGGTATTTAATGACGTATATGACGCGCGTGGTTGAATGCTGATGATCGAGTGAGTGCTTTTTGTACTTGGCTCATTAACTTCCTGTATCGTTTTGTACTAGAGGTACATTGTACCACAGTAGCGATTGCTGCGCTACAGTTTTGTACTAGAGGCACATTGTCGTCCACAGTAGCGATTGCTGCGCTACAGTACTCCCTCCTGAGTGACTTTGGCAACTATTGATGACAGCTGATGAAGGTGCCAAAGTTACAGTAAACATTCAATGCGAAGCGATGAATGTGGGTACCATTTGCTGCGACGAGTGGGAGCAGTTCCTAGCTGGCGGGTATGTCCTTAATGCTGTTGGTGGAGCATTGAATGGCGGCAAGACACGTATCCGACTCAATGGCGAGTCTTCGTATTTCCTGTGATGCATGGGAGGGACGGTTGCTGTTTTAACTGGCGGTGATGCTGGATGCGCTACTGGTGATGACGTGTCGGTAGGCGGCCCGACACGTATATTGTCTGAAGGTGAGATGGTGTGTGAACGAGGATGCAAGTTGGAGTCCGGAGTTGGCGTGATCGCTGGTGCCGCTTGGTTTAGATCGCCTGAGGTTGATGATAAATTTGTGTCTGGGGGCATTGTACGCAGGTGTTTCATTGTGGAACGAAGTTGTGTTAGGAACACGTGCGGGTCCGCTCCAGCTGTTGAGGGGGCCACAAGCTCTCCTGGGAGTGTAAGCGTCGTTCTGTACAACATTTTCGCACACGAAGCCCCGATATCCTCCTTGAATGTTCCACGTAGGCCCAAGAGGACGGTAGGAAGCATGGTAGGCCAATTTGGGTTATTCTCGTGGCACATAATTGCAGATTTGAGCGAGCGATGCCAGCGTTCGACCATACCATTGGATGCGGGATGATAAGGCGATGTCCTATTCCTTTCACGTCCTAAATACGCTGTCAAGGATCTAAATAGCGCCGATTCGAACTGTGTACCCTGGTCCGTTGTGATAGTGCGTGGCACTCCGTAACGAGCCCAGTTATTAAAAAATGCCTGCGCTACCGAATTTGCCGTCTGATCGGCCAACGGGACAGCTTCGGGCCACCTTGAGAAGCGGTCAACCATCGTAAGGCAGTATTTAAATTTTTTTGGTGCCAGCCCACCTTAGAGCGTTGGAAATTTCCGGAGCAATGCATGGTAACGCGTGATGTTGCTGACGATGAGTACCGAATCGTGTTGGTTTTTGTTAATGCGACCTCGCGTTGATGAATTTGTTGCCGGATCAACCAGTCGCCGATTTCGCAAATCCACCAAAAGTCCAAAATGGCCCAAGAAGTCAGCTCCAATGATCGGACGTGACACGTTGCCCACAATGAACGTCCATTCGAATGAACGCTGAAAACCGAGGGACAATCGCAGTGTAGTTTTTCCGAATGTGGCGATGGGTGTGCCATTGGCCGCAAAGAGTTTGTAGGGTGATTGCCTACGGCTGCCTGCCAAACATTTGGGAATGACCAAAACATCCGCACCAGTGTCGATAAGAAATTTTAATTTCGTTGAGTTATCGTGTATCAAGAGGCGACTTTGTGAAATACCACCAGCTGTCGCCTGCAGGGCTAGTGGCTCGACTCGTTTCCCGCCCTTGATTCACGGAAAGAGCATGGAGGGTGATAACGTCTGGCTGCGGTTCCGAAACGTCTATGTTAAAAGCAGACCTTTCCTGGCGATTCCTTGCGCGGTGGTGCCTTGCGTGGCCCTGAGTGGTGGCATGTGTTGCAATTTGCTGTGAATGCATCCGAGCGGATACGTTGAAGTTCTGCTCGGTGTTCTGAAACTTGCTCCACCATTTCGCTGTCAGTATTCTTGTCTCGCTTGGAAGGGATTTCTGCGCTGCGTTGCACGCCTGCGATGGCATCCGTTGCTTCGTAGGACAAAATGCGATCCACCGCCGCGGCCATCTTTTCTAATCCCGTGAACTCGGACGCGACAAGTATTGCGCGAATATTTGCGGGAAGACGCTGCAGCCACAATGATTTAATGACGTATACGACGCGCGTGGTTGAATGCTGATGATCGAGTGAGTGCTTTTTGTACTTGGCTCATTAACTTCCTGTATCGTTTTGTACTAGAGGTACATTGTCGTCCACAGTAGCGATTGCTGCGCTACAGTTTTGTACTAGAGGTACATTGTCGTCCACAGTAGCGATTGCTGCGCTACAAAGTCTTTACCTGTTTTTTCACTTTTTTTCCTCAAAGCATAAATTTTATAAATGAAATATCAATGAAGTTTCAATAACATATAATATAACTTTCAAATTCTATATACGCAAACAATTTGATTCACACTAAAAAGAACTTACTTCTACTGAATACCTACAAGGGGCCCTTCGATGGTTGCATCCGTTGGTGCACTTTATTATTATTTCTTCCACGTCTGGGTTTTGCTTGTCGCTTTGACTTTAATATTGCTTCCTTCCGCAACTGCTGCTTCTCGTCGCTTCGCACTTCGAATTTCCTCCGCACTTCGGATTTCCTCCGCACTTGTTGCTTTTCCTGAACTTCTGGTTTGCCGCACACGATAAGAAAGAAAAAGAGGAGGCGCGTCATTCTTCGCGCGCTTTTATAGCCTCCTCCTAACGGCCAATGTTCCACTCTTCGACCGAATGTCATTGTCTCCGGTCATCCACCTCTTCAGCGCGGTAATTTCTTTCTGCCGCCACATGGTTTCCGCTCCCCTCTGGTGGTGATCACTCCAAGTGCGGCTGAATTAGCTGAAAATAATTCACTGATAGTTTGGCCTGTCAGTGGTGTTTGTTTACTTTTTCGAATTAATTTGTTATCAATTGAAGATTTCACTACATCCGTATTTAATGCCATTTCCGAAGCTTCTTCGTAAGTCATTGAATCTAGATTGGCTCGTGGAATTTTCAAAGCTGTTTTTTTTTCAATTCCATTTATCTTAACTATTGAATCCAAGTTGTATTCCATACCAACACTTGGCTCTAATTGTTCGAAGACATCATGCGACCATTTTATGCCTTGTGAGTCTACATTAATCGCATTTGGAGTTATTGCGAACTTTGACCACAATTCAGACGCGAAATGTGGTGCCATAGGCGCTAACATTATCAGCTGCGAGGCCAGGGCACGCTCGTAGTATTTTCCATATTTTATTACATCTTTTGGTGATCACCGTAGAGCATTGGTAAGTCCTTGCATTTTCGAAATAGCCAGACTTAGTTGATGAGTATGTTTATAGTGAAACGTTGCCCCCTTGATGTAATAATTTCGAGCATCGTATAGTTTATAGTCACTGGTTTCGAAAGATTCTGATTTTGGTATATCAACATCAGGAGCGGTACGTGCATTGTAGAAATCATTTATCGCTTTTGCCAATTTAATACTCCCGGAAATGTTGTTGTTGACCAATTCCGATGTGACATTGGAGCTACATCCGCTAATATTATCAGTCGAGATGTATCACATCCATATTCAGATATTATTTCAGTCGGATCCACTCCATTCATTTTGGACTTTGACATTTTCTCCCAAGCAACTATTACTGGCTCTCCCGTTGATTTCTCTACCATTTTATTCCTTTTTGCATCAATGACTTCTACCTCGGCTTCTTTCAAGTATTTTCCCGAGCCTTTTACGCGATAGGATCTTCCTCTAACCAGCAATCTTTTGAATGGTTCCGGGTGAGGTACTAAACCCTTGCTATACAAAAAGTGATTTATAAATCTTGCATAGTACAAATGTAAAACCGCATGTTCTTTGCCGTCGATATACAAGTCTACTGGCATAAATCTGTGCATCTTTCGCTTATCAAATATTTCTACGTCGTTCTTAGGATCAAGATATCGAAGGAAGTACCAGGAACTATCCACAAAAGTATCCATTGTAGCTGTTTCTCTTTCCGCTTCAGTATTCCCACATTTAGGACATATTACATGATTATCCACTTCATCGTCCTCATCCAATTGTGTCCTTCTCGGTAATAAAACAGGCAAGTCCCGTTCATTCACTGGAACAGAACCACATGATTCGCAATGTATGATTGGAACTGGTGTAGCCCAATATCTTTGACGTGAAATTAGCCAGTCTTGCAATTTTGAACTCACAGGGTATCCACCAATTTTGAGATCTTGGGCTATGTGTATACCATATTTTCGATTTTCCCTTACTGTGTTCAAATCTTGACTAGATCTTTCGGCTGGCATGGAAAGAAAATTCGCTAAATCATAATCTCTCTGATTCATAATTGGTGCGGCAAAATATACATCGCAGAAATCAGGGAAGTAAACATCATCATGTGAAATTATTTTAAGAGATTTTCCGAAATATTTCTGGGAAACATTCCAATTTCAAACATGCGTTGATTCTGCCCTTCGCTCGATGACAGTTATGTTTGCTTAAAACTACAAATAATCGTACTTAAACTACTAATATGATTACAATTTGGAGTGGCAAACAAACCCTAGTCGAGTGCGGCTTAGCTTTCTGAATATACCGAGTCACGCGAATGCTACGATAGTGTTCGGGATGACGTAATACTAGTGCCCTTCTGTTCTATCCGTAACAATGGGTTGGGGAAACAAGGGATTCCCTTCTCCTTTCTTAAACGGGCTTGGGACCGTCTATGGCGGAGTTGCTTATGTTTGTTACTATTCTATAATTTTTATGGTTTAAATAAATAAGATTTAGCTCCAAAATAGTAAATGGAGGGAGTTAAAGAAGTTCAGGGCGGGAATTTAGGAATTGAAAACGGTTGCACGATTGATAATGACACTGTAAGGTTAGTAGTAATTACGAAACATGATATTAATTATTACTGGTAGATTAGGGCAGCTTTTCTTTAAACAAAAACTATGAACTTGTGGAAAGCACCACTTGTAAGACTGATTCAATTCATTTGATAATCAAATATGATGCGAATCACAAAATTTACTAGTGCAATATAAAGTCGCACTTCAACGCCAACGTTTGATTCAGACTTCTGTTACTATTACTAAGAATTTATACATATCATTTGAAAAATTTAGGCTTAAACATCCATCTCCAAAAATGATGCATATTTTTTTCTTCAAAATTGTTTTAGTTTCAAAAAGTAAAATGTATATAATTTTAAATTTAACTAGCTATGTTGAAAGCTACCTTTAATCCAACGACACCAGCTACACATTGACCGGAATGAATGCCAATCCGTAGTTGAACATACTCTCCCGGCCGATGTCGAATCTCCAATTTTGAAACTTTCTCCAATAAGTCAAGAGATAGTGATGCTATCTCTCCAACGTGTTTATCGCCATTTCTTATCGGGAGGCCAGATACAACCATGTACGCATCACCAATGGTTTCCACCTTAAGCATAAATAAAGGTTTTGTTACCAGTCAAGAAGTCAGTCAGGGAAAACTCTACCTTATAAACATCATAATTTGATATAATTGAATCACAGCATGTATATAAATCATTTAACATTTCCACAACTTCGAGTGGTGTACTTTTGGCACATAATTCGGTGAAACCAACCAAGTCACTAAAAAATATTGTTACACAATCGAATCCTTCTGCTTTGACTGGCTCCCCGCGTTTTAGTGAATCTGCTACTGATCTATAATTTTAAATTTGCTTGCTGTTGAAATAGCATATTTTTATATATTTTTGTGAATGTTCATACTTAGGTAACATTTGATATAAAAGCCGTTCTGTTTTCTTTTTCTCTTCGCATAATAAAATAGTCCTCTCCTGTACAAGCCCTTCCAAATTGTAAGCATATTTTTCCATGATTGCTAACATATTGTCAAAAATGTTGGGTTTTCTGCAACAGAAGAAAAATGTAAATTTCTCCTTTTATTTGGCTTTAAACATAATTATAAAATCTAAATCTGTAAATACTTACAACCCGGCCTGCAAAGGTTTCAATTTAACTCTAACCAGTCGTATATCTGGACGAACTTCAGGATCTTCATCCCAGCATAAACGAAGACACTGCCTGACATAGTCGGGAATATCTAAGAAATTCAGCTGCGGACGGAAAGTATTTATTCCAAAGAGCGTGGGATTTATAACTCGTTGTATGATTTCTGTTGAGTTAAATTATATGATGGTATTTAAACACAAATATTTAAAATTTTGTTGTTTTACCTTCTTTACCAAACGGAATTTCACCCCAAGGACCTTTTCTTCCAATGATCTCATACAAAACAATTCCAAAAGAATAAACATCTCCTTTTTGTGTACCTCGAGGCGGTGGATTAGGGCAACGAAGAAGTTCTGGAGCTCTCCACAATGAGCGTTTTAACTCTTTCTCTCGTCTACTTGGTAAAAAGTGGCTGAAATACATCATCATCGTTGAAAAAATATTTTTGTATACCTATTTGGTTCCTCTTGTCCACTTTTGAATTCATGCAGACCAAAGTCGGAAATTTGGCAAACCCATCTTGAATCGACCAAACAATTGCTTGACCTCAAGTTTCCATGAGATATAATATCAGAGTCATGAAGATAAATCATTCCTTTGATAATGTCGCTTACAAGTGAGCTAATGAACATATTATCTAAGTGTAGGTCTTCGTTGGCCAATACGTCTTCCAAACTGCCTCGAGCACAGTAAGTTGTTAAAATTGCGACAGCCCCATGATCCACCGATGCTCCTACGAATCCAATGATATTCTCGTGGCGAACCTAATCAATAAACAATATTTTATTTTATTAGGGCTTTTCCTGGATGTTTCATTATTTTCTTTTTATAAAGGTTGAAAGAGATTAAAGAAACCACTAAATAGTTTTTCCATACTTCACGCATTTGTTTGAGCTCCTTACGTATTGAACGAGTTAGATCCACCGATTTCTTGTAAACTTTCTTTACAGCCACAATATTTCCTCGATACAATCCTAAAAATGATTTTAATTATTTTTCTGATTCACATTTAATCTAATTAATTAATAGCATTCCTTTTAATTGAAAGCATATAATTTATCAATACCACAAAATGTTTATTAAATAAAATTCAAAATTACTCCTATCATGATTTCTTCATAATTTAGTGGGCACAATCACTTTGCCTTATTGCATCTGATTACTCAAAACGGTTCGCTTACGAGAATCTCGAGGTTTTTGCCGTAATTTTTGCCAAGTAATTTTCCAGAATACTACTGAAATCGCAACCTGTCTTGTTACCTTCTAAACAGAGGATACTCCGGTGGGGCTGCTTGTTCCCAGTTAGCTCCCCGGAGGTCAGGTCACAGGAGCCACATATTCAACTTGATAGTCCCAAGAACCACCGAATGAGTTTGCGACTCGCCGGAGTTATCGATTTCGTATATTTCGAAAAAGAAATAACTCCTAAGAAGACGCGGAATGCTCGCAAAATGACTAGCCCTAAAAAAAGCACCAAAAGGAAATTGGAAACCAAAGAAACCTACTTCCTAGTCCTAGATCTTTCTCAGTTGGCCAGCACTTTTTTTACTACCTTCTTCTTCTTCGTAGCACTACAGCCTCTCCCGGACCTTCAAATAGCACCTCCAACTATCTCGGTCCATTGACCACGTCCTTCAATTTCGAAATCCGAGCAGCGATGAACTCTCTTCGTCGACCGAGTCAGACCAGCGTTTCCTCGGTTTCCCCACTGGTCTCCGGCCTTCAGTTCTCCTAGTAAATACGTCTTTGGGTATCCGTTGTTCGCCCATACTATTCATATGTCTAGCCCATTGCAGCTTCTGCAGTTTGATGATCGTTGAGACCTCAGGCCCGTCAACAATTTCATACAGCTCTTGGTTGTATCGCACTCCCCATTGGTCCCCGTCTAGCTTTGCTCCAATTATTCACCTCAGGACCTGTCGCTCAAAGGCGTTCAATATATTTGCGGATGCTTGGGTTAGGGTCCATGTTTCACACCCATAGTATCACAGATTTGTATACTTGAAGCTTTGTTTTCCTGCTAATGAAGCTGGTCTTCAAGATCGTCAAAACTGAATAAAATATTTTATTTGCGAGCTGTATCCTTCGGTGTATTTCGTCTCTTTCATTATCGGTTCTCGTTATTTTGGCGCCTAAATTCGTTCACATTTTTGATACAGTATTCACCAAGTTTGATATTTTGTGTAATTGAGGTATATTTCCTCAACTGCGTCATGAGCTTTGTTTTATTCTCATTGATTTGAAGCCCTACTAGCTTTGCTTCGGTGTCGAGTTTCAGGAAGAGTTATTTGGCAGTTTTTAATGACCGTGACAAAATGTTAATGTCATCTTCATAGGCTACTACTTGGCTCGATTTGTATAGCAATGTACCTCGTGTATCGACAGGTAGCTTCCTTATGCCGTACTCTAGAACCAAATTGAATAGCAAAGGGGTCAGCCCATCTCCCTGCTTTAGTCCGATATTTGTGTCAAAGGCATCGTTGAGTTGGTTATTGATGCGGACTTGAAATGTAGTCGACATCATTGTCATTTTGATAAGACGGACTGATTTGGCTGGGATGCCAAGCAAAGCATTATTTGGTACAGTACGTTGCGATCAATACTGTCGTATACTTTCTTAAAGTCCACAAAAATTTGGTGTGTCTTTATGTTGAACTCCCAGCATTTTTCAAGTACCTGCTTGCCTGTGAACAATTGTCGACCTCTTGTCGATCTACCTGCTCTTAAACCACCTTGATACTCCCCAATGTATTATTGGGGAGTATCAAGGTGGTCGTCGATCTGCGTGCTCTAAAACCACCTTTATACTCCCCAACAATACTGTTGGCATATGATCCAATTTTATTTTCTAAGATCTTTGAAAATATTTTGTACGCCGTGCTATGCCTCTATAATTTTCGCACTGTAGCTTGTCACCTTTTTTGCGGATAGCGAATATAATTGATTGGTTCCACTCTTTCGGCATATGTTCTTGTTGCCCCCATATTTGATGAGCTCCACTGGAATCTCATCGATGCCCGGTGCTTTATTATTCTTTTGAGATTTGATGATGGAACACTCTTTATCCAGAGTGGAGCTGTGCGGAGGATTAAGGAGGTTCTTGAAATATGATGCCCATCTTTCCTTAATCTTGATTTCATCAGCGATGATATTGCCGATGTCATCACGACAGAGCTCCGGCTTTTCACTACTTTGTATGCTTGTCTTGTGTTGTTGCTCAATACACTTACAACTATACTTCTCAATTGGTCGTTATGGTATTTTCTTTTCTTGATTCTAATTATCTTATTCGCTACTCTTCTGAGATTCTCATAGTGTTCTTTCTTCGTTATGGTTTTCCTACCTTTGTAATCTTTGTACGCCTGATTCGTTTTATTTAATGTATTCTGGCACTCGTAATCAAACCATTCATTTCTCTTGTGCCGGGCTTGATATCCGATCGTCTGTTTTGCCACGGTCCTAATAGCCGCTTTCACTTCTATCCAAAGATCGTTGCTTGACTTTAACGATTCGTCTGATAAGATGGGAGCCAGCTCGTTGTCGAGGGTTTCCGTGGAATTTTTAGCCACAGACGCCATTTTGAGGATTCTGATGTCAAATTTTTGCAGCGGGCTGGTCTTTGCTGAATATGCCTTTGACATGCGACTTCAACAGGTTGATTTGATCAAGTAAAGATCTGAGTTACAATTGGCTCCTTGATGTACGGACGTCAAGTATACTCGAGGCACAACGTTGTTGGATCAGATCATGATCGATCTGGTTTCGTGTGTTGCCATCCGGTGATACCCAGGTCATTTTATGAATCCGCTGATGTGGGAAGCAAGTCGAACGTATGACTAGATTTCTGCTACATGCAAAGTTGTCATTTGTTTCATCGTAGAGGCTATATCCTCCAGTCGTTCCCCAATGAGATAGGACATTGCCAACCTTTGCTTTGAAATCACCCAGAATTATTTTTGTGTCCTTTGTAGGCGAAGCGAAGGAAACCGAGCTATTGTCTCGGGTGTGCAGCTAGGAGGAGATCCAGACCGAGTCAGGAGCCCAGAAAGGAAGCCCTTCAAACTGAGGGGTAGGGAAACATGTAAGAGCCAACTTCGTGGGGCAGAGGTTGGCTGGGAGGATCGATGTCCCCAGCACCATCATCACCGCGTCAAGACTACACCGTGGAGAAGCAGACTTATGCCTTCCGGGTCAAGTTGACGGAGAACATTGCACCATGACAATCGATACTAGTGCAACCCAATAGAGTATCTGACCAGACCTAGTGAGGCAACAACTACTTCACAGGGGCAGCATTTTCTCAATAGGGACAGCTACGGGAGAAACTGCACCTGTCTATGGATAAGTCAACCTCCAGATACAGTTGGGAGACCTTGCGTTCCGACAAAATTTTCTGGTCGCAAACATTATGCATGACTGCATTCTCGGAATGGATTTTCTGAGACCACATGGAATCACGTTGGATTTGGGCAAACGGGTGTTGCAATTAATGGAGGATCCCAGCGTCCAAATTTCCACGATGAATGTGGTAGTATGTACCGAAATCTTCCGAGAGCATTGTATAGGCCAAGCTTGATGATGATTCTGGAGACCAGCGATCTTATCTGATAGAGCCAATGGAGACATCAGCATTGCACAGTTTGATTGTAGGACGAAGCCTTGTAAGATCTATAAGGAACGGATACGTGCCAGATAGAGTCCTTAACACCACAGACTCAACCACGAGCATCAAAGCAGGAGAAGTCATCGGTAGCTGCCAGCCTGTTTACACCATTACCTCTTTGGAAGCTACTCACGATCATAATTGGAAAAATAGGCAAGACACAGACAATGCCCGGGAATGCACGTCTGCAATATTGAAGCAGGTCAAATTGCCAGTGCAGCTATTCAAGCGAGCCTCTGATCTAGTCACCAAGTACAGTGACATCTTCTCAACAAGCCCGGATGATCAAGGCCGAACGAGAATGGTAGCTCATGTCATAGATACACAGGGAGCCAAGCCAATCCGACAAGAACCGAGACGTCTTCCTATAGCCAAACAAGGAGAAGTGAGCACACTGATCTCGGACATGGAAAAATAAGACGTTATTGAACCTTCTATCAGTCCATGGGCCGCGCCAGTAGTTCTAGTAAAGAAAAAGGATGGTAGCACTCGTTTTTGCGTCGACTATAGGCAGCTTAACGACGTCACTAAGAAAGATAGTTACCCGCTTCCACACATCGACGATATCATGGTCACTTTAGCCGACACAAAATGGTTTTCTACACTCGATCTCAAGAGTGGCTACTGGCAGGTAGAAATCCACAGAAAGGACTGAGAGAAGACCGCATTTTCAGTTGGGACTGGATTTTGGCAATTTGTGGTGATGCTATTTGGGCGTTCCAATGCTTCAGCCACTTTCGAACGCCTAATAGAATACGTTCTTTGAGGCTTAACCTGGAAAACCTGCTTCGTGTACCTAGATGACATCTTTGCTATCGGGAGAATGTTCGAAGAGCATGTGCGGAACTTAGAAGAGGTTTTCTCCCGACTGCGACTGGCGAATTTGAAACTTAGTTCCGACAAGTGTACCCTTTTTCAAGCTGAGGTAAAATACCTGGGACACGTTGTATCAGCAGAAGGGATCGAAACAGACCCTGAGAAAATTGAAGCCGTGAAAAGCTGGCCAACATCAAACAACAAGCGCCAGCTACGAAGTTTTCTGGGTCTGGTGACCTACTATCGAAGATTCGTCAAATACTTTGCCAAAATAGCTAAGTGTCTCCATCAGCTAACCGAGAAAAATCATCCGTATGTCTGGAATTAACAATACCAGGCAGCCTTTGAGACCTTGAAGGAGAAGCTGTGTGAATCACCCGTGGTGGCATATCCGAAACCCGGAAAAATATTTGTAGTTGACACCGATGCGGGCAATGGCGGGATTGGAGCTGTATTCTTCCAGGAAATTGATGGCAAAATAAGAGTCCTTTCGCATTGCAGTCGAGTTCTCTCAAAAAGTGAGAGAAACTACTGCGTGACCAGGAAGGAGCTATTGGCTATAAGAGAGGCCACCAAGCAGTTCCACAAGTACCTATATGGCAAGAAATTTGTTCTTCGAACAGACCATGCATCGTTGAGATGGCTAATTAACTTCAAAAATCCCGAGGGACAAGTTGCGAGATGGATCGAAAGATTGCAGTCATACGACTTCAAAATTGTTCATCGGAAGGGCGGAGCTCATGGAAATGCTGACGCCCTATCTCGTCGTCCATGTCCAGCTAACTGCAAGCATTGCCAACGAATTGAGGAAAAGAAGCCGACCGTTGATCTGTGGGTGATAACGCCCGAATTCGATGAAGGTTGGTCATCGGAGGAGACTCAAAATGCCCAGTTAGCCGATGAGGACATCAGACCATTTCTCGTATGGAAGGAGACAACTGGGTGACCTGAGTAGAAGGACGTTTCGATGCATGGCGCCACCCTGAAAAGCTATTGGGCACAATGGAACTCCCTTCAGGTGGAAGGTGGCGTGCTCAAGCGGAAATGGGAAACAGCGGATGGTAGCTCCTATAGGATGCAAAACTATAGTTGCCTGAAGCCGAATCCATGATGTGATTAAGGAAATGCATGAAGGATCCTCGGGAGGCCACCTTGGTGTTGACAAGACCTTAGCGGGATTAGGGGGAAAAGTTCTACTGGCTCCATGCTCGTGAAGACGTAGAGGACTGGTGCCCTAGATGCACAATTTGCGCTTCCGTCAAAGGTCCAAAGCGACGACTGAGAGGACAAATGCAAACCTATAACGTGGGGGGGTACCGTTTGAAAGCATTGCTGTTGATATCGCAGGACGCTTTCCTGAATCCGAATGAGGAAATCAATACACGCTGGTTGTGGCCGTTTATTTCAGTAAGTGGCCTGAGGTCTACGCCATTGCAACCCTGGAAGCAACTACAGTAGCCAAACAGATACTGTTAAATTGGCTCAGCAGGTATGGCGTACTTTGTGAGCTATATTCGGATCAAGGCCGAAACTTTGAGTCACTATTTTTTGGCGAAATGTGAGAGCTGCTAGGAATACAGAAAATGAGGACAACACCGCTGCATCCCCAATCCAATGGAATGAATGGTCAAACGTTTCAACGGTACGCTCAATAAATACCTGGCCAAGATGGTTGACGAGAACCAAAGGGATTGGGACCGGCACATCCCATTATTCTTGATGGCATATAGAGCTGCCGAACATGCATTGAAGGGTGAAGCCCCAGCCAAAGTTATTTTTGGAAAGACTATTCGTCTGCCGGCTGATATAAAGTTCGGAACACCCCCTGAGAAACCCCAAACGCTCTCGGAGTACGCAAGTGAGCTAAGGCAACGATTGAACCAGATACATCAGACAGTGCGAAAACGTCTCGAATCGGCTACTGACCGCATGAAGACCAGGTATGATCTAAAGGCAAACTCTACTGGCTTCCAGCAAGATGACTGGGTGGGGCTATATAGCCCACAACGGCGGAAGGGTAGGTCTCCGAAGTTGCAGCATAATTGGGAGGGACCATACTGAGTTATAAAGCGAATCAATGACGGCGTATATCGCATACAGGAACACCGTAAGCCGAGAGCCAAAATGAAAATCGTGCACCTGGACCGTCTTGCCTCATATTACACCCAGGATCATGATCAATAAAGCACAAGAATCGACCAAGCATGATCAACATCTGAAAGTGACGTCACTGCGACTATTCAGAACTGCTCGAATATTCCAGGTAGTTCGCCAATGTACGAGAAATGGATTCAATGATTCGAGACCCTATATAAAGCAGAATTGAATGAATGGGGGACATAGTACTAAGGTGATAGTAAGAACTGCGACAAGTGTGGAGCGCGAAGTAAAGGCGATATTGATTGATAGTGAAGTGATTTTCGTGATACAGACAGTTGAAGTAAAAATTGATAGACAGTGAAAATTAGTTTAAATGCGATTTGTAAAATAGTTAAATTAATGATTGTGCATTTTTCACTTTCCCGGAACATTAAAATAATCGGTCGCGAACTATAACACGCGACAATATAAATATATATAATAAATAAATAAGTTGTGATCAGGACATACGAACAGTTTTATTGAGTTCGTACGCAACACTTTACGATTGATAATATTGTGCATGCATCCTACTGTATCCACTACAGCATGCATAATCATTTTAAGCAAAGACAAAGCCGAGATTCGAATATCATTAAAATAGTACGGATCCTTTTCCTATGCCCTTGTCTCTATAACTTGGTTTTGTTGGTTGTCATCAAATTGCATAATTTCATCGCTTGCTGGCACAGTCTTGAGTTTATTCTCCAGATCCCAGGTCATTTTAGCCATTTCTGAATCCAACTTACCCTATATGATTATTTTTACCAAAATTTCGATTAACACCATTAAAAAACATTGTTGGTATTGGCGTTCCCGTGGTCTTTAACAATTGAAACTCTTACTATATCATTGCCATAACCGGCCTAATCCAAGTAGAAGGCAGCTTGCCGTGCGTTCGTCAGGTAAAGTTCCGCATCTGATGGGTTCCACTGATGAAAATCGAATGTCCTCCGAATGCGTTTGTATTTGGTTGATGACCTTTCCGGGCAATGACTCTTAGTTGAGTTTTTGAAAAAAAAAGCACTGTTTAATTACTAACTAAATGCCCGTCTGCCGTTACTCCGCTCATGAATCACGACAAAATAGTACAATTGGAAGCGGCAAGTCTTATTAATGATGAGTGACAATCATAAAAACGAAGTCGCTAGTATCGCGGCGGTTCCCGATCAGAGATCTGTCAATCCGACACTTGTTGAATTGACTGCGGTAACAAGATTGCCAAATGCCAAATTCCTCTCTGAGGCCAAGCTACAAATTATTACATGAGCGCAGTCCAAAAGTCAGAGGCACATAGCCACACCAGGCGGCAGATCGTTCTGTTTGTGACACTCGGCGTTAGGAACGCCTTCAACTCCGCTAGATAGGTGGATCATCTGGAAAATCCTTTTCAAGTTCCAGAATATCTGTTGTGACTTCTGAAGAACCACATGAAGGAGCGCAGCCTGCTTTACGACATGACTGAAGGCTAACGAAAGATGGAAGTTACATCGGGTGTTGCCCAGGGACCTATCCTTAGTTCAGGCTTGTATAACGTGTCTTACGATGAGCTTCTGAGACTGGAGATGGTAAATGAGTCACACTAGACGCACCATTAAACAAACGCAACTTAGGCTAGGTATGCTAATGTGTCAAGTGAGATAACTGAACTGTCCATCTTGACACAAAAGAGAATCTCTAGAGTAAAGATGATCAGTATCAGAGACATACTAGCCAAATCGAAGACAACAGTGAAGTACCTGGGGTTACTGATCGACTCAAAGAGGAGTTTCTCTGAGCAAATCAGGGCAACAGCTGAGAATGCTGCTTCGGGCTTTCATCAAGAAGATGCCTTTTGATGAGAGCCTTTGTGTCAGTGCTACTGTATGGAGCAGAAATATGGGGCGACGCTCTCAGTTAGTGTACGCAAAATTCTTGGAACAAGTACAGAGAAGAGGAGCGCTGAGGATTGTATCTTCATATCTGACAGTCTCTGATTTGGCGGTGAGAATTATTGCAGGCGTGATACCTGTTGCCCTCCTTGCTAGAAAGCGCCGCGCTATCTACTTGCATCGAAGCGAGAACACGAGGCAGATGGTTGCTCGCGAGTAGAGACAGTGTTCACACAACAATTAGTAGCATTCTTGGGTGAATTGCACGAAGGGAAGGTGAACTGTGCACCTCATTCCGGATATGAGACCGTGGCTCAATTGAAGGCATGGTGAGACTGACTTCTATCTGATGCAGCGTTTGATTGGGCATGGGTGTTTTCAGTCTTACATGCACAAGATTGGTAAGTTGGTTCTGCCCAGGAGAGGAAGATGATGTCTCGTGTACATTTTTTGCGTGCACAAATTTGGAGAAGCTGTAACGGGACCTCTACAGGGAGATGGGAGGGCTCACCCCGGATAGTATAGTCGTGATGATACTTGGATTGGTTGGCAAGTGGAACCATGTGGCACATTATGTTCGGGAAGTCCTAAAAGGTAAAAGGGACCCACAGCGGCCGAGGACATTGGGGCTGGTGAATCGCTTGTCTGGCCATTCCTCTTCCTGACTCCTCTCTCGCTGGAGGAAGGATCCCTCAGCCTGAAGATGCCTCACAGCGTAGCAAAATGAGACCTGGCCAGAAGTTCCAAGTTTGGATCTCAGGTTAATAGAGGAGGTATTCAGTGGGGAGTCCAGTCGCTCGCGAGCATGGAAACTCCACATTCAGTGCATAAAAGGCATTCATCTCCCAACCACAAAAGAAAAAAAAATACTCTCAATATGCTTCATAGCATAAAGCATCTAAGAATTGCGCTAAAATTGATTGTAATGAAATGCTCGCATCCCGATGCTTTTGCGTAAGATAATCTGGGGAGTTCTTGGTAACTCGACATAATATTCTGCGTGTATTTTCTTAGACATAAAAAAGATAACTTGAAGCGGGTATTGGATCACGCTTTTCCATGCTTTTGTTGCTGATATTTGTTCGATGAAACGGCACGGTCTAAATGCGGAAATACAAAAAAAATGTAAATATTGTTGCCAAACATTTTCATGAAAGATTAATCAGGATTAGTTGAAAACGATTCAAATAAGTTTTATTGGTACAGACATTCCCAATTAAGAAATGAAAAATATTTTTGGCTGGTATTTCGTTCAATGAAAAAACTAAAGACTACGGCGTTGTAGCAAAAGCAATTTCAATTAAAGGATAATTTTCGCGGCGACCCGTCTCATGCCCAAATCGTTGATAAAAATCGAATGGCATGAGCCAATCGATATGTTTAGGTCCTCAGCAACTTCTCTAACGGTGATTCGACGATTGGCCAATACCATTTTCTCCACTTCATTAATTTTTTCGTCTGTTGTTGAAGTGCTCGGGCGTCCGGCACGGTCTTCGTCGTTCACATCTTCTTGGCCTTCTAAAACATTTTGTACCACCGATAAACGTTGCTTCGGTCCAAGGTAGCTTCTCCGTATGCCACAGTCAACATTCGGAATGCATCCGCACACTTAATTTCGTTTTTCACACAAAATTTGATACACGTTCTTTGATCCATTTTTTTGAAAAAGTAAAAATCGAAGACGATTGAAAACACGTGCAAGTAAAGCAGCTATCACCAATTAAGTGAACATTTAAAATGGCCGAGCTTGTCGGCATAAGTGACAGACATGAGTACCAACATAACGCCACAAAAAATCGAAATTCGAATATACGTAACTTTTTGAACACACCTCGTAGATAGTTCCCTTTTGGTGGACAGGATGTCGACGGACGGTGGCGTGGTTGCCGGACGTGACATACCTGCTGACAAAGATGAGCAAATTGCTTCGTTGGTCGCCCAGCTTGACAATATAACGCTGAAGTTGGATCAAGTGTTTGTAACGCTGTTACAAACACAAGAGACACTCGCTAAACTAATGCTGAGCTGGCCGACCAGCGAAACAAAAATGAGCTGCTAGCTGCGAAAAATGCAGAACTAGTGTTATTGCTCAAGGACAAGGCTAAGGTCAACGGAAAATCCAAAAAAGAGAGCCCTGGGATGAAAAAGCGAAAGGTGAGGGCGTCTTCACCTCCCAAGTCAAGTTCTTCATATGAAACTACAGAGAGTGAGATGGAAGTTGACTGCGATAATAACAAAGATAAAGAGGATGCGATTTTCCCTGCCCTTCCACCACCAAAACCAGCTACGGTATTCAAAGAAATGGCCATCACACCCAAACCAAAACCAACAGTACCAAACACTACAAACACACAACCCGCAACACAAACACAAGAATCAAAAACAGTCCCGATCATTTTACAAGAGCCCTCAAAATGGTCCCAAACACTGAACATAATGAAAACACAAAACATTTCATACACATCCGCGAAAAGGGTCTACCTGGGAATACAAATTATACCAACTACACCCACAGATCACAGACGACTGACCAAAGCACTAACAGAAAATGAACTGCAATACCACACTTATATACTGCCAGAAGATAGACAGCTGAATGTTGTCATCAGGGGTCTGTATGGCCTTTCAGCTGAAGAGATCAAAGAAGACTTACAATCTCAGGGCTTCAACCCAATTGAGGTCTACTACATTAAAATGAGGGAAGGTCTCTCTAAAGTCGTCAAGGTTCTCCTCCCAAAAACCGAAACAGACATTTACAACATAAAATCTGTATGCCATCTCATGTGCATCGTGGAAGCACAGCGTCCTCGTACGGGCCAGGGTATGTGCCACAACTGTCAACAATTTGGACATTCTGCCAGCAACTGTCATGCACAGTCTCGATGTGTTAAATGCGATTCGCTTCACCATTTCTCGAACTGTCCGAAGAAAATAGAAGAGAAAGCAAAATGTGTCAACTGTGGCGGAGAGCATCCAGCAAGCTACGGGGGTTGTCCCAGAAATCCAAAGAATGTGAGAAGATCGTTAGCACAGGTTGCTGTGGCCCAACCCACACAACCAGCACAAAAACAAACAACCACGACACAGCCTCCCCCACGCATACAAAATCAAACTCACAATATGGACCAAATGTTTGTCAAAATACAGACACAGTTCCAAAACATGATGCAAGAGATGATGGCAAACATGATTCAAACCATGTTCGCTGCATCTCAAAATGTCATCAACCCTAAACACTAATGAGTTTAACGAATCACGTTTCAATTCTGACGTGGAATGCAAATTCCTTGCCTCAGCATACCGGTGAATTTCAACAATTCATTTTCGATCATAAATATGATATCATCATGATACAAGAAACCTTTCTGAAGCCTGGAAGACGATTCCGCATCCCCAACTACATCATGTACAGAAATGATAGAATGACGGGTAGGGGAGGCGGAACGGCCATTCTCGTGAGACGAAACGTGAGTCATTATCTCATCAATACACCCACACTTGAGAAACCAGAGGCCACAATAATCAAGGTGCGAACTGATTTTCTGGAGTTCATTGTGATTTCTGTTTATAATCCTCCATCAAATAGAAATCTTGCAGATGATCTCAGAATACTTACTGCATTTGAAGGCCCTATCTTCATTGCAGGAGATCTAAATGCCACACACCGCCTTTGGGGAGCTGTGAGAAGCAATAAAGCTGAGACCGAGCTCAATACATTCATCACAGCCAACCACTTCAGCCTGCATATCACCAATGAGCCAACACATTACGGATCCAGAAATGGCTCTATGCTGGACATAGGAATATCACGTGATATCACACCAAATGTTCGATTAAATGTCCTCGACGAACTGTCTTCCAACCACAAACCAGTCCTTTTCCTCATAGAAAACATCTTTATTGATGTTCCTATGCAGGAAAAGAAAACTACCAACTGGAAAGCGTAAGTCGCATTGGCCAATGAAACTAATTTTCAATCACCAGAAACGGCCAACGACATCGACAATATCATTGAGAACATAACTCAGAAAATTATACAGGCGAAAGAGGACCACACGGTCATAACTCCGAGAAGGGAAACGAATCCCTATGAACTCCCTCAGAATATCAAACAACTGATCAGGAGAAGGAATCAAGTTCGGAGGAGAGCTAGGTTTACAGGTGACCCTACGCTACGCATAAACGCTACTCGGATGACAAATGAAATCCGTGATAAAATAAGGGTATTCCGAGACGAGCAATGGGAGAGCTTTTTGCAGAGTCTCGAGCCTGGGTGTGCCAGTTTCTGGAGAATGACCAAATATTTTCGGAAAAACTGTAAGATTGCGGTACCGCCTATTCATGGTCCGAATGGTATGCAATTCTACGATGCAGGTAAGGCAGAGGCTTTTGCAGATTCCCTCGAATCTCAACTCCGCGAAAATACTTCGGATGAGGAGGACTTGGAAACTGAGGAGAGAATTGAATCTTCTGTCAACAGACTCCTGATGAATAACATTCAACACGAAGACAGGATTAAACCAACAGACTTAGACGAAATCAAAAACATTGTACAGACACTCGACAAACATAAATCACCTGGATACGACACTATTACTAACACTATGATTTCTTGGCTACCAGACAATATTCTACAAACACTTACAGACATTATTAATGCGATCTTCCGTCTGCGAAGGTATCCCAAAATATGGAAATCAGCGATTATTATTGTCTTCCCAAAACCTCAAAAGGACCCACAATTTCCACAAAACTAGAGACCCATCAGTCTCCTCTCTTCGCTGTCGAAAATTGCGGAAAGGGTGATTCTGCATCGACTTTATGAGGTTATATCTGATAAAGATATTCTACCGGAAGAACAATATGGCTTCAAAGCCAAACACTCTACTGAGCTCCAGCTGGTTAGAGTGGTCCAACATATCAGAACAGGCTTTAATCGCAGGAATTCAACAGGCTTTGTTATGTTTGACATAGCTAAGGCCTTTGATAAAGTCTGGCATGCAGGACTTATCTTCAAAATGCATCAGTTCAATATGCCATTGCAGCTCACTCAAATAATTGGCTCCTTCTTGGAAGGCAGATCATCCCGTGTCAGAATTGACAAACAACTCTCAAGCCTGAGACGAATTGATGCTGGAGTTCCTCAGGGCTTGCCCATATCACCGGTCCTATATAATATATTTACTGCAGATCTTCCTACACTGCCTCCAAAAGTAAAATTATCACTCTACGCTGATGTTACCTGTATATTTGTTACAGCACGACAGGCAAGAGTCATCACCTCAAACTTGCAACGATCGATAAACATTTTATTGGAATACTTTCGCAAATGGAAGATTAGACTTAATTCTGATAAAACACAGGCCAAATTCATCACAAGAAAACCATTACAAACTCCACAGAGACTAAACGTCGACAATGAAACAATAGACTGGACACCAACAGCTAAATACCTTGGACTTACATTCGACACAGGCCTGACATGGAGACAACATATACAAAATAAACGGGGACACTGTATTGGACTTCTCTCCAAACTATACCCACTCATTGAACCTAAAAAACTTAGCCTTAAAAATCGACTGCTCATCTACAAACAAATTATACGACCGACGCTACTTTACGGTAGTACTGGTTTCTACCAGACGACAAAGACTAACAAAAAAGCACTCCAGTCCTTCCAAAATAGAATTATTCGAAAAATCTAAAGAATTCCATGGTACATTAGGAACACGGACATATACAAGGACCTACGACTTGAGACAGTTGAAAAATACGTACGTGACAGAGCACTGAAACTTTTTGATACAATAGACAACCATAATAATAGTACCCTGGCATTCCTTCGAACTGCTCGGAACGAGGATGTTTTACATTACCCAACTATCCGCCAAATAACTACATAAAATTTATTTCTAAAATAGTATATTGACTGAATCTGGCTCAGGAAGGCAGGTGGGTACTGTAGAACCCACAGATATGAGGGAGTTAAGGTGCTAAATCACACTAACTCCATACCACCCCACATTCCAGTCGTATCTTTGCGTTAGTTTCCGAGTTATTTTTCTTATGTATACCATGTCACTGTCCTTGCATGACAGTTCGTATATGCCACTATTCTTGTATATTAATGTGTCATTCGTCTTTGGTTTCAGTTTGTTTCCAATGCTGTTAGTTTTGAATGCAGTTTACAGTTTGTATTTTTTAAGGAAGTTTGATAGTTTGTATGTCTCTTGCTTACCACGCAATCGAGAAATAATACCTCAAATTCACAAAATATTCATCATCATCATCATTATCTATGGCGCGACAGCCAAAACCAGGCCTTTTCCTTCAGGATTAATTTCCTCCCACCATCATGGCTGCGCAACCATGTCTGCCAGTTGTTTAGTTCCAACAAGAATCTGTTGTCAGCTTCTATTGCGTCTTCCCATCGAGTCCTCGGTCTTCCCGCTGGATGTCTATCATGTGCTCTACCCGTCAACGTTCTTTTGGGGAGTCGGTTTTCTTCCATTCTTTCTTAGGCCCGTCCATTGCAATTTACGTATTTTTACGCAAGAGAAATCAGGTGGATCGTCAAATAGTAAATTTTCCGGAGTAGTTTGCATTAAAATATATTCACTGCCTTTTTGGATTCCGTCATCAGGGTCCATATAAAACTCCCATATAACAGAACAGGTTTGAATAGTGTTTTGTTAATGCAGAGCTTATTTTGCCTGTGCCGCACTCTGGAAATTAGAAGCGGAAGTACAGAGTAATAGGCTTTATTTGCGGCATTCGTGCGGTGTCCAATCTCGTCCTTTTCGATGCCTCTTCTATTCAGGTTGGCTCCAAGATGCACAAAATTATCTACACTTTCCAGGTTGTAGTCGCCAACGGTCAGGTTTTGTCGAACTAGAGTTTTCTTCCACGTTTGAGACATGTATTTACTTTTAGTTTCATTAACTTGTAGGCCGATTCGATTTGCTTCAAACACAAAATATTACAATTGCTGCATACAATTTCGAAAATGTGAGCAAGTTTTTGTATTTAGGCGCCAAAGTAACGAAAACTGCTAACGTGAGACGAAATACGCCAAAGAATACTGCTCACAAATAAAATTTTTGATTCAGTTTTGACAATCTTGAAGACCAGCTGCATACACAAGAAAATAAAGCTCCAAGTACACAAATCCGTGAGAAAATCTGTGTTATGCTATGAGTGTGAAACATTGATCCTAATTCAAGCCTCCGGAAACATATTTAACGCCCTCGAGCGGTGGGTCCTGAGGCGAATAATTGGAGCAAAGTTAGACAGGTACCAATGGCGAATTCGATACAACCATGAGCTGTAGGGAGTATTTGGGGAGCCTGAGGTATCAATGACTGTAAGATTGCAGAACGTGCAATGGGCTGGCCACGTGAACCGTATAGACGAACAACGGATACGCCAGAAGGTCTTCGTTGAGAGAACTGACCAGTGGGGAAACTGAGGAAACGCTGGTCTGACTCGGTCGATGAAGACAGTTCATCGCTGCTTGGGTTTCGAAATTGGAAGACGAGACCAATGAACCGAGACAGATGAATGCGCTTTTTGCAGGAAGTGAAGGCCCGAGAGGGGCTGTAATGCTACGAAGAAGAAGAGCATGTCTCTTTGCCGACGTATGTTCACGAAGTCCACTGTGGGCCATTCTTCTGCCTTTCAGTCAGTAAGCGTTCCTGTTTTTATTTTTACCGTGTAATTGGTTTGTCCATACCACGTTGTTTGTATCCGTTATTACTAGTAATTCTGTAAATGTAGCTTAGTTTGTTGGAGTAGTTAGTAGGAGTTTTGAAGATGGAGTGTACTCTCTGCAATATTGATCTGTACGCGAGGTGGTTGGATGTTACGTGTATGGTATGGTTAGTTGCGGTTGGCTTTCTGTATATTTTGTAATCTGATTGTGTTTTTTCCCGTGTCACAGTTAGGTCCATATAGTTAAGTTGCTCGTTTGTGTCTTTTTCTATAGTGAAATTTATATTCGGGTGCATTTCATTCATATAAGTAAGTAGTTTGCCTTGTTTGTTTTTTTGTGAGTCAATAATGATGGAACAGTCATCCATAAATCGTTTTTAAATTATTGGATTGAATCGTTTGACAATTTTAGGTAAAAAGACATCTTCCAGAGATTGTAAGAATATTCTTGACATTATTGAGAGTACATTGAATGTCCCTTACGTAAAACATCCTTGACTGTTGTTGATATGTATAAGGTTAGAGTGCCCCCGTTTTATAATAACTTATGTTTAAATTCATGTTTTTGTTTGTTAAATGTTAAGGATGGTTAAAATAGAGCATATTTTAAATTCAATTCAAAACTAGGTCCCACCAGTAGCTGCCATATTTAATGAAGAAAATGCTGTGACAAATGAAGGATAGGCAATACGTATTGCAATAGATCATCTACATTTTTTATAAACTTTCTGTTCCAACACGGAAGTCACCGTTGTTGAAGACATTAAAATTTTTTGACCTCAGGAAATTTTTTATTGGCAAAATATGTACAATTTTTCTTTAGAAATCTTCAAAGTAGTCCCCATTGGAGTCGATAACATGCTGATACCGGATTTTCCAATCCCCAAACGCTCCCTGGAAGTTGGCAACTTCGATGCTCTCTAGAGCCCTCGTCGTAGCACGTTGAACGTTTTCCAGAGTCCCGAACCGCGTCCCCATAAGGTGTCTCTTGATCTTGAGGAACAGAAAGAAGTCCGCTGGTGCCATTTCTGGGCTGTAAGAACTCTGGTTGGGTTTGCAGTCCATCAAGGATTTCCGAAGCGACAACAACACGACGCTCCTTTTGCTCATCAGTCAGGTGTTTGGGTACCAGCTTCGTGCAGATCTTTCTCATGCCCAGATCATTTTTAATAATGTTGTGAACGGTCATCTTATCAATTCCAACCTCATCTGCGATAGCCCGAATGCTCAGACGACGATCACTGTTCAACACATCACGCACTTTTGCACATTTGTGTCCGTGTGACTCGTTGATGGAGGAGCGACGCGCTGTTTGTCATGGACGTCATCGCGGCCCTCCCGGAAATTTCTGTGCCACTGGAACACTTGAGTTCTGGACAGAGTTTGACACAAAATTTGATGCTAACACGTTGCTCGATCGTACGCTCCATTTTCACTCCGACGACGTAACTGAACACGCACTCCGCTCTCGCTAGATGCTATCTCTCAAGCGCTTGGAGGCAACTGCTGCAGCCCGGTTCCCTTTACCTAGACCCTCACCACCACTACAATACCAGATACCGGTTAACAGACACTTTGACGGCGCGGGGCAGGCTCAGTCCGGTTACTTATTATACATACCCTGTATGGTGATGTGTATAAACATGATAATGCTGAGCTATACGCAAATCATCAGGCCCTCAGAATTATTGGTATTTGATGAAACTAAAAAGATTTCCTCGCGTCCAGAGAGATTAAAACCCATGGTCCCATCAGAACCCAGATTGGGAGCTCAACGTGCTAGTACCTACACTAGCTTCCGACATTCTCCCATGCATCCAACACTCAACTTCTTAACACAAAAAAGATACACATTTATTTCCTTTATACATTGGATTATATTAAAAGAACTTCCGTAGAATAGCTATTTTCGACGCCTATTTGACGTCTTCTTCAGTACAATTGATCTTATTCTAGGTTCCTGAAATTTATACTTTTTACTTTTACCATAATCTTATCTCAACAGTTTTATTGCTTTATTACTTACATATTACTTAATTACTATTCGTCTCCTATAATTAGTCTTAGTAGGCTGGAATTGCAATTTCCTTCGTCTTCATTCAGCCGTAGGTGCGCAGGTACTCGGATTATCTCCATTGATTCGAGTGCGTCTAATTTCCTTGGGTTAATTACGTTTTTTATTACACATACATTGCTAATATCCATGGGATGGTTTTCTTCCACGATATGCTTTGCTATCGCTGACCTAATCTGCGTATTCGGGCATTTTGTTGCAACTATCGCTTCTCTGATATGCTCGTTATATCTTACCGGTATGGTTCGCTTGGTTTGTCCAACGTATATTTTGGAGCAGCTTCCACATGTAGCTTTGTATATCCCGCTCATTTCGTCCATCGTTTTCGGATCCTTACCAGATCCCAGCTGTGCTGTTGTTGTGAGATTACGACTCGAAGATACCATTTCAATTTTGTGCCTCTTGAGTATCTTGCTAATATTTCGCGAGTGTGCTGAGTATGTAACTGCTATCCTCTTGGGTGTTTCGACTAACGGTTGTAAGGTCGTAAGATTATTCCTTGACTGCTTTTGCGTTTTTCTTTTTATTATAGCTTCAATACATTCTTTGTCGTATCCGTTTATTTTCGCCGTACTTAGGATGTATTCTTTTTCGCTGTTGTACCTTTCACTGTTCAAAGGCGTTGTTACCAGACGATGGATCATGGCATGGTATGCTGCCATTTTATGTTGAAAACTATGCCCTGAGTCGCTCGTAATTGTGCGTTGTGTACTAGTAGGTTTTCTATAGATATCAAATTCAATTTTACTATCGTTTCTGATGAGTTTCAGATCTAAAAACGGTATTTCGCCGTTTTCTTCGGTTTCCATTGTGAATTTGATCTTCGGATGAATATTGTTTATGTTTTGGAATGTATTCTCTAGTTCTTCTTTTGGTATTATTGCGAGTATATCGTCCACATACCGTACCCAAAATCTAGGCATCAAACCTGCTTGTTCAATTAGACTTTCTATATGAGCCATGAAAACCTCACTCATAAGCGGTGATAACGGACTGCCCATAGCTGTACCGGATGTCGTCTTGAAGTATCTGTTGCTGAACGTGAAGTAGTTTTCATGCATGCTTAACCGCGCCAATTTTACGTAACATTTAATCTTCTCTGTCCACTCCCTGCTATTATCAATGCTCAAGAGCCACTTTTCTAGTAAGTACAGCGCTTCTTTTATTGGGACGCTAGGAAATAAAGATTTGACATCAAAGGATACCATGATCTCATCCTGTTTCAAATCTCTCACTTCTTGGACCTTTTGGATCAACCCTGATGAATTTATTACTGTTTTATCACTTGCGGTTTTATTTAATTTTTTGATTTCCTTGGCTAGCCATTTTGATATGTTGATATGCAAAAGTTGATATGCAAAAGCAGTCAAGGAATAATCTTACGACCTTACAACCGTTAGTCGAAACACCCAAGAGGATAGCAGTTACATACTCAGCACACTCGCGAAATATTAGCAAGATACTCAAGAGGCACAAAATTGAAATGGTATCTTCGAGTCGTAATCTCACAACAACAGCACAGCTGGGATCTGGTAAGGATCCGAAAACGATGGACGAAATGAGCGGGATATACAAAGCTACATGTGGAAGCTGCTCCAAAATATACGTTGGACAAACCAAGCGAACCATACCGGTAAGATATAACGAGCATATCAGAGAAGCGATAGTTGCAACAAAATGCCCGAATACGCAGATTAGGTCAGCGATAGCAAAGCATATCGTGGAAGAAAACCATCCCATGGATATTAGCAATGTATGTGTAATAAAAAACGTAATTAACCCAAGGAAATTAGACGCACTCGAATCAATGGAGATAATCCGAGTACCTGCGCACCTACGGCTGAATGAAGACGAAGGAAATTGCAATTCCAGCCTACTAAGACTAATTATAGGAGACGAATAGTAATTAAGTAATATGTAAGTAATAAAGCAATAAAACTGTTGAGATAAGATTATGGTAAAAGTAAAAAGTATAAATTTCAGGAACCTAGAATAAGATCAATTGTACTGAAGAAGACGTCAAATAGGCGTCGAAAATAGCTATTCTACGGAAGTTCTTTTAATATAATCCAATGTATAAAGGAAATAAATGTGTATCTTTTTTGTGTTAATTAGTAAACATTGAAAATAATCGACATATAAATTATACTCAACTTCTATTTAGCAAAGTATTAGAAAGCTTCCATCAATATTATCGTAATGGGCAAGTTTGTACGGGGATTAGGAGTTATAATTATTTTATAGTCGCTGCCCCATGGCAATCAATGCATGGGAGCAACAAGATCACATAACAATGAAGTTCAATAAGTGGGGCAGGTAAAATAAGATTATTTGTTAATGATGATAATATAAAATAATATAAATAAAAAAAAACAATTATTTATTTGGGAAAGGAAAATTGGAGATTTTTGTAACACAAAAAAATTTAAAGTAGTGATAGTAAAAATTAAAGCAAAGAAAATGGAGACTCTATTTTGTGAGGTTTGTGCGCCAAACGGAAAAAATATAATTAAGCATTTAAATTAATGAACAGGAGAAAGCCGGCATGCCCAGAATTTGCGTCATTTCTTAAAAATAAAACCTGCATTAAATCACTGTCAATTTTCAACTTAAATGTTTTCCTCAAATTCTGAAAGTAATTTTAAATATTAATTTCTAAGTTTTATTTTGAGTGGATTTTTATCAGATGTACTCTTGGATAACAACTCTATTTTTTTGTGGTACATTAGAATGTTCTTTTGTGTATAGTAAGTAACATTCATTGAGGCCGTCGGAAAATTTTTGAAACTTTTTCTAGGCATTTTAGTTTCATCCCAGAATGTCTTTTATTAGAAATTTCATAGTCATGAAACTCACATAAAACTCACCAATAGTTGTATAAGCTCTCTTGTTTGTGTCTCCGCCTCCAGTTATTAGACTATGACGGCAAGTTTGTATCTGAAAAAGAAATAAACGCTAACTTTATTGTACCACAAAAACGATCCATCTGCCATATCATACCAAATTTTTATTCCTTGCTCCCATTTCATTGTTCTCCAAATTTATCAGTGTCACTTCCTTCATATCAACTTTCCACAGCAGACATGCCAACGTTTGCTCATACCGATAGTGCCTAAAATAGCGTCAAGTGTAAATGGCGCATATAAAACCATTTAAGGATATTAAAATCATTCATAAAGGAAGCTTTAACTACTTAATAAACAGCACTCCAGCGACGGCCAGGAATAATGTGACGAAAGTCCCCGCAACCACGTAGCGCCAATCTAATTTTCGAGGCTTACACAACTCCCCGAAGAATCCGCACAATGGCTCGGCGTGTGGCGGACGTCCTTTTAGCCAACGTATTGGTCGATCCACTTTTATATAACGAAATTCCTGAGTCGCAGAATGTGGCAAGAATAACAATGAAAAATGTTTGTTTATATTTCAAGGTCATGTTTGGGTTCTTTTCAGTTTCGTCTTTTTTTTAACATGAGAGTCGATTCAAAATAAGTCAAGAAAATAATTTCAATCTTAATTGAAATGTGATGGGGTTGTTTTTCATTTTTGTAAATCTTTGTGTTGTTAAAGTGTTATATACAGGATCCCAAAAGACTACTGTCTTACTGACCGGTCACGCCGCGAGGATGTGTTTTGTAACAACTGATTTAATGTTAGAGGAAGAAACGCTGATGCCAGAAAATACAAGTTTAAATAAAATTAATGGTGATGGAGAGGCTTAGGTGGAAAGTGTTTGAATTAATAATTTTCTTTGGAGCTCGTTCAGGCGAACTCGGATGTCGGGAATTTGCTGTCTACTGGGAATATGTTGAATAATTTTCTGTATTGAACTTGGGCAAGCATTTGAAGCTTGTATGAGACTGTCCATATTAAGTCCATTTGATTTAAGTCTTATTATTGGAAGTTTAGCCATAGATTATGTACTTACATTTATGTATTTATGAAATAGCTTATTAGATTGAAGTTTTGTATTGCCTTACGACTTTTGTAAAGGATTTTTGCTTCAGCACACACACACTACTAAACACTAAAATCAAAGTCAAGTCAAAAGCGCTTTATTCAAAATTAATACTTACAAATTTTCAAAATATATAAAGCAAATTCCCAGCAATAAAAATTCACTTATTATTAGTCGCATAGGAAATGTTGACCAGTCAACATCTCCTGCAATTTAATGAATTAAAAAGTGTAGTTGGAAAGTAATAAGTAGATAGCAAACAAAAGTGCATACGAGACAGAAGAGGAGTGCATGCAGCAGAGTATAGGAAGAAGGAGACAGAAGATAGAAACAGAAGGATGTAGAAGGCGGAGAGAGATAGTGAATAGGAGAGAAATAGAGTGAGATGGAAGATATAATGAGACGGCAGATAAAGTGAAATAGAAGATAGAGCGAGTAAGAAGATATAGTGAGAAACAACATATAGTGAGAAAGAAGATAGGGTGAAATAGAAGATAGAGAGAGACGAAAGACAGAATGAAAGAGATAGAAGATATAATATGTGAAGAATACGGAGGACTCTTGGTGAGTACTTTGGTATTCTTTTGCTGACCTGGGTGTTACCCTTCCATCGAGGGCGCTCCGATTGAGGGTCCTGCGGGCCCCGGTTTTGCTCGTCAGAGAGGGGCGTGGGTGTCACTCGCTTCAGCCCTAAACCTCCACATTAATCGCTAAGCGAGCGGACGGTTTATCGGAGAAATTTCACCGCCGCACCTAAACTGAAAATCTCTAACGCACGAATTGAACCTGCACCAGAAATCAACCGCTAAAGGAATCCTACCGACACGCAATCCCCAGTAAGCTGGGAGGCAGGAAACATTATGATGCGGTATACCGAAATTTTGTAGAGGACCACCTGGAACCGATATTGCGCACTTTTCAGCGTTATCCGCGAGCCAAGTTTACAACACCAGCCAAAACTAAAATTTTTCCGAAGTTCAATATGTAATTCGCACAAAGCTGAAACCTTCACCGGATTCACTACAAAATCACGTTTCAATTTAAAGGAAAATGTATTTCTGCTTTAACAATACTCGAAATTGAATTACTTACTAATGAATCTACATACATGGGGGGGCCAGCGGTATTTCGGCCGTCAATCAAAGATTCTTCGTCGCTACCTCCGGTGATTTTGCCACCTTTTCCAGCTACTGGTTTAAAACTTCTTGTGGCTCTGATTCCACACTCTGGCTTGCCGCCGCCAACCTTAATACCGCCATTGTTGTCGCTGAGAACTGAATCAATCTTCGTTCTTCTGCTTCCGTCGCCACCAAAGGTCGTTCCGCTAAAGAGGGAGATTTCATTGTTCACAGGTCCCTCGTCAATTCATCTCCAGCGGGAACCCGTTACGTTTTTTTTCTGGGGAAATGAAATTTGTTCTAGCTGGGCGCAATTGAACAGTGGCACTCAAATTGTTTTGATATTGGGCAATTGAAATATAAATTTCCTTCAACTAGCACATTCGTGAATGTTTAATAATTTAAATATCTAAGATTTATCTTTAAGCAAAAACGAAAAGCTTGCGGCATATTCCATCATATGCAGTTATATTCGTAAGTTTATCATACTTGATCAGAATATTTTGGATTGATAAGTGTTGAATGGGTTTGATCGGTGAGTTGAACGTGTGTATTTATTCCTTGAAGTCGTACTGATCCTAGCACCATTGCTAGTTGCCGTTGCTGTAGTTATCGAAATTGGTCAATTTTGCATATCTGTGTCCAGGGCGTTCGCTCGACATATGTCCCCATGACTTTTTTCATCGATTGTAACTACTCCAACCCCTGGTGCACTTCACGGCACATATATGTGATTTGTCTTTCTGTTGGCGGACCCCATACTTGATGTATATCCTGCAAATGCCACTGCCACAATATCCCATCAGATCCAAAATTTCATGGCACCGCAAAGCAACCGCATGACAGTTTCTGTGTCCTGATGTTCAAAGGCACTATAAATTGAAGCTACAAAGTCGGAGGAATCGCAGTCGATGGCCATTTGTTCTTGTTGTTCTGGCGTTCCATCAGAGGAAACTTTTCCTTGTCTGGTGTGGAAGTGGATTTATCTGGCAGACTTACGCACTATGATTACTTTATTTTACACATTTTTTTTTCTTTTTTAAATTTGAACATCTATCTGAATTTTTCTTTCACAATAATTCCTAGCTTTAAACCTTGGCTCGCGGTGGCTAATGTTTCCCGGTGCCCAAAATAATTTCTTCATTTTTTACGGTCTTGCGTGAATAGTATATGCGAGATTTCCTTCCAGGTGGTCGGGTGGGAAACAAGGGTCACTCATAACATGGGTCTGTTTTAGTCATATTTTTTAATTCTTTCCAAGTTTTGAACTTTTTATATTATATTGAAGTGAAAGTTGGTTATTTGGCGGATATTAAACAAACTATAGTATATAGATAGTTCCCTTTTGGCGGACAGGATGTCGACGGACGTTGGCATGGTTGCCGGACGGGACATATCTGACAAAGACGAGCAAATCACTTCGCTGGTTGCCCAGCTTGACAATATTATGCTGAAATTAAATCAAGTGTTTGTAACGCTGTTGCAAACACAAGAGACACTCGCAAAACTAATGCCGAGCTGGCCGATCAGCGAAACAAAAACGAATTGCTAGCTGCAAAAAATGCAGAACTAGTTCAACTACTGAAAAATAAGGCTAACACAAACGGGACATCTAAGAAATACAGCCCTCAGATCTTCTTCCTCTTCTAAAAATTCAAAAAGTGAGAAGGAAGTTGACTGCATGAGTCGCAGTAAAGACAAAGAGAATGAGATTTTTCCTGCTCTTCCACCACCGAAATCAGCTACGACATTTACAGACTTGGCCATTACACCAAAACCAACACTGTCGAACACTACCAATACACAATCCGCACCACAAGCACAAGAACCTAAAACAGACCAATCATTTTACGAGAGCCTTCAAAATGGTCCCAAACACTTAGTATTATGAAAACACAAAACATCTCATACGCATTCGCGAAAAGGGTCTACCTTGGCGTACAAATCATACCAACACCACTCACAGATCACAGACAACTGACAAAAGTATTAACGACTGCCAAAAGTAGTAACTGAAAACGATATATATATATATATATATATATATATATATATATATATATATATATATATATATATATATATATATATTTCGTTTTCAGTTACTACTTTTGGCAGTCGTTAATATATATATATATATATATATATATATATATATATATATATATATATATATATATATATATATATATATATATATATATAAATAAATAAATATATATATATATATATATATATATATATATATAAATATAAATATATATATATATATATATATATATATATATATATATATATATATATAAATATAAATATATATATATAGATATATATATATATATATATATATATATATATATATCTTTATATATATATATATATATATATATTATATATATATATATATATATATATATATATATATATATATATATTTATATATATAAATATATATATATATATATATATATATATATATATATATATATATATATATATATATATATATATAGATATATATATATATACATCACATCTACGTACTTTCGGAGGATAAACAGCTGAATGTTGTCATTAGAGGCTTGTATGGCCTTTCAGTCAAAGAAATCAAGGAAGACTTACAGTCTCAGGGCTTCAATCCTATAGACGCTATAGACGTCTACTACATTAAAATGAGGGAAGGTCTTTCTAGGGTAGTCAAGGTTCTCCTCCCAAAATCTCAAACCAATATTTACAACACAAATCTTTTTTACACTTTATGTGCATCGTGAAGGCACAGCGTCCTCGTACGTGCCAGAGTATGTGCCACAATTGTCAACAATTTGGACATTCTTCTAGGAACTGTCATGCACAGTCTCGATGCGTTAACTGCGATTCGCTTCATCATTTCTCGGACTGTCCAAAGAAAATTGAAGAGAAGCCAAAATGTGTCAACTGTGGCGGAGAACATCCAACAAGCTACGGTGGTTGCCCCAGGAATCCAAAGAACGTGAGAAGATCGTCCGCACAGGTTGCTACAGCCCAACCCACACAGCCAGCACAAAAACAAACAACCACGACACAGGCGCCTTCAGGCACATAAAATCAACCTTACAATATGGACCAAATGTTTGCCAAAATACAGACACAATTCCAAAACATGATGCAAGAGATGAAGGCAAACATGATTCAAACCATATTCGCTGCATCTCAAAATGTCGTCAACACTAAATACTAATGAGTCTAATGAACCACGTTTCAATTCTGACGTGGAATGATTCGGCGTAATGGTGAGTTACAATAATTTATATTTAATCGTAAATTCGACATCATTATGATTTGAAAAACCTTTCTGAAGCCTGAAAGACAATTCCGCATTCCTAACTAAATCACATACAGAAAAGACAGAATGACGAGTAGAGAAGGCGGAGCGGCCATTCTCGTGAGACGAAACGTGAGTCATTCTCTCATTAAAACACCCACGCTTCAAGAGCTACAGGCCATAGCAATCAAGGTGCGAACTGATTTTTTAGAGTTCATTGTGATTTCTGCTTATAATTCTTCAGGAAATAGAAATCTCTTAAATGATCTTAGAGCACTTGCTGCATATCATCATTGCAAGAGATCTAAATGCTACATACCGCCTTTGGGGAGCTATGAGAAGCAATAAAGCTGGAACCGAGCTCAATACATTCACTACAGCCAACCACTTCAGCTTGCATATCCCAAATCAGCCAACACATTACGGATTAAGAAATGGCTTTCCACTGGACATTGACAGAAGATAAGAAGAAGACAGAAGATAAGAAGGAGACAGAAGGTTGGAAGCGAAGGAAGTCGAAGGCAGAGGGAGATAGCGAATAGGAGAGAAGTAGAGCGAGAGGGAAGATAGGAGGGTAGAAAGTAGAGCGAGACAGCAGATAGATAGAGCGAAATAGAAGAAAATAGAGTGAAAGAGAAGAAGATAGAGCAAGTAAGAAGACAGCAGATAGATAGAACGAAATAGAAGAAAATAGAGTGAAAGAGAAGAAGATAGAGCAAGTAAGAAGAAGATGGAGCGAGTAAGAAGATAGGAAGAAATTGAAGATAGAGCGAATAAGAAGAAAGAAGATAGAATACCGGTACTCTGGGTGAGTACTTGGTATTCCTTTACTGACCTGGGTCAGCCTCAGTCAATTTTTCTTATTATATTTTTCTAAATTCTGAATTTTATTGAAAATTAGTTATTTGGCGGATCTTATAATAACTATAGCGTATAGATAGTTCCCTTTTGGTGGACAGGATGTCGACGGACGGTGGCGTGGTTGCCGGACGTGACATACCTGCTGACAAAGATGAGCAAATTGCTTCGTTGGTCGCCCAGCTTGACAATATAACGCTGAAGTTGGATCAAGTGTTTGTAACGCTGTTACTAACACAAGAGACACTCGCGAAAACTAATGCTGAGCTGGCCGACCAGCGAAACAAAAATGAGCTGCTAGCTGCGAAAAATGCAGAACTAGTGTTAATGCTCAAGAACAAGGCTAAGGTCAACGGAAAATCCAAAAAAGAGAGCCCTCGGATGAAAAAGCGAAAGGTGAGGGCGTCTTCACCTCCCAAGTCAAGTTCCTCATATGAAACTACCGAGAGTGAGATGGAAGTTGACTGTGATAATAACAAAGATAAAGATGATGAGATATTCCCTGCCCTTCCACCACCAAAACCAGCTACGGTATTCAAAGAAATGGCCATCACACCCAAACCAAAGCCAACAGTTCCAAACACTACAAACACACAACCCGCAACACAAACACAAGAATCAAAAACAGTTCCGATCATTTTACGAGAGCCCTCAAAATGGTCCCAAACACTGAACATAATGAAAACACAAAACATTTCATACACATCCGCGAAAAGGGTCTACCTGGAAATACAAATTATAACAACTACACCCACAGATCACAGACGACTGACCAAAGCACTAACAGAAAATGAACTGCAATACCACACCTATATACTGCCAGAAGATAGACAGCTGAGTGTTGTCATTAGGGGTCTGTATGGCCTTTCAGCAGAGGAGATCAAAGAAGACTTAGAGTCTCAGGGCTTCAACCCAATTGAAGTCTTTTACATTAAAATGAGGGAAGGTCTCCCTAAAGTCGTCAAGGTTCTCCTCCCAAGAACCGAAACAAATATTTACAATATAAAATCAGTATGCCATCTTATGTGCATCGTGGAAGCACAGCGTCCTCGTACGGGCCAGGGTATGTGCCACAACTGTCAACAATTTGGACATTCTGCCAGCAACTGTCATGCACAGTCTCGATGTGTTAAATGCGATTCGCTTCACCATTTCTCGAACTGTCCGAAGAAAATAGGAGAGAAAGCAAAATGTGTTAACTGTGGCGGAGAGCATCCAGCAAGCTACGGGGGTTGTCCCAGAAACCCAAAGAACGTGAGAAGATCGTTCGCACAGGTTGCTGCGGCCCAACCCACACAACCAGCACAAAAGCAAACAACCACGACACAGGCTCCCCCACGCATACAAAATCAAACTAACAACATGGACCAAATGTTTGCCAAAATACAGACACAGTTCCAAAACATGATGCAAGAGATGATGGCAAACATGATTCAAACCATGTTCGCTGCATCTCAAAATGTCATCAACACTAAACACTAATGAGTTTAATGAATCACGTTTCAATTCTGACGTGGAATGCGAATTCCTTGCCCCAGAACACAGGTGAATTTCAACAATTTATTTTTGATCATAAATACGATATCATTATGATCCAAGAAACCTTTCTGAAGCCTGGAAGACGATTCCGCATCCCCAACTACATCATGTACAGAAATGATAGAATGACGGGTAGGGGAGGCGGAACGGCCATTCTCGTGAGACGAAACGTGAGTCATTATCTCATCAATACACCCACACTTGAGAAACCAGAGGCCACAATAATCAAGGTGCGAACTGATTTTCTGGAGTTCATTGTGATTTCTGTTTACAATCCTCCGTCAAATAGAAATCTCTCAGATGATCTCAGAGTACTTACTGCATTTGATGGCCCTATCTTCATTGCAGGAGATCTAAATGCCACACACCGTCTTTGGGGAGCTGTGAGAAGCAATAAAGCTGGGACCGAGCTCAATACATTCATCACAGCCAACCACTTCAGCCTGCATATCCCCAATGAGCCAACACATTACGGATCCAGAAATGGCTCTATACTGGACATAGGAATATCACGAGATATCACACCAAATGTTCGATTAAATGTCCTCGACGAACTGTCTTCCGACCTAAAACCAGTCCTTTTCCTCATAGAAAACATGTTTATAGATGTTCCTATGCAGGAAAAGAAAACTACCAACTGGAAAGCGTTTAAAGTCGCATTGGCCAATGAAACTAATTTTCAATCACCAGAAACGGCCGACGACATTGACAATATCATTGAGAACATAGCTCAGAAAATTGTACAGGCAAAAGAGGACCACACGGTCATAGCTCCGAGAAGGGAAACGAATCCCTATGAACTCCCTCAGAATATCAAACAACTGATCAGGAGAAGGAATCAAGTTCGGAGGAGAGCTAGGTTTACGGGTGACCCTACGCTACGCATAGACGCTACTCGGATGACAAATGAAATCCGTGATAAAATAAGGACATTCCGAGACGAGCAATGGGAGAGCTTTTTGCAGAGTCTCGAGCCTGGGTGTGGCAGTTTCTGGAGAATGACCAAATACTTTCGGAAAAACTGTAAGATTGTGGTACCGCCTATTCATGGTCCGAATGGGATGCAATTCTACGATGCAGGTAAGGCAGAGGCGTTTGCAGATTCTCTAGAATCACAATTCCGCGAAAATTCTTCGGATGAGGAGGACTTGGAAACTGAGGAGAGAGTTGAATCTTCTGTCAACAGACTCCTGATGGATAACATTCAACACGAAGACAGGATTAACCCAACGGACTTAGATGAAATCAAAAACATTATACAGACACTCGAAAAACATAAATCACCTGGAAACGACACTATTAAAAACATTATGATTTCTTGGCTACCAGACAATATTTTACAAACACTCGCTGGCATTGTTAATGCGATCTTCCGTTTGCGAAGGTATCCCAAAATATGGAAATAAGCGGTTATTATTGTCTTCCCAAAACCTCAAAAGGACCCACAATTTCCAAAAAACTCGCGACCCATCAGTCTCCTCTCTTCGCTGTTGAAAATTGCGGAAAGGGTGATTCTGCATCGACTTTATGAGGTTATATCTGATAAAGATATTCTACTGGAAGAACAATATGGCTTTAAAGCCAAACACTCTACTGAGCTCCAGCTGGTTAGAGTGGTCCAACATATCAGAACAGGCTTAAATCGCAGGAATTCAACAGGCTTAGTTATGTTTGACATAGCTAAGGCCTTTGATAAAGTCTGGCATGCAGGACTTATCTTCAAAATGCATCAATTCAATAGGCCATTGCAGCTCACTCAAATAATTGGCTCCTTCTTGGAAGGCAGATCATTCCGTGTCAGAATTGACAAACAACTCTCAAGCCTGCGACCAATTGATGCTGGAGTTCCTCAGGGTTCGCCCATATCACCGGTCCTATACAATATATTTACTGCAGATCTTCCCACTCTGCCTCCAAAAGTAAAATTATCACTTTACGCTGATGATACCTGTATATTTGTTACAGCACGACAAGCAAGAGTCATCACCTCAAACTTGCAACGATCGATAAACATTTTATTGGACTACTTTCGCAAATGGAAGATCAAGCTTAATTCTGATAAAACACAGGCCATATTCATCACAAGAAAACCACTACAAACTCCACAGAGACTAACCGTTGACAATGAAACAATAGACTGGGCACCAACGGCTAAATACCTTGGACTAACATTCGACACAGGACTTACATGGAGACAACATATACAAAATAAACGGGGACACTGTATTGGACTTCTCTCCAAACTATACCCACTCATTGGACCCAAAAAACTTAGCCTTAAAAATCGTCTGCTCATCTACAAACAAATTATACGACCGACGTTACTATATGGTAGTTCTGCTTTCTACCAAACGACAAAGACTAACAAAAAAGCACTCCAGTCCTTCCAAAATAGAATTATTCGAAAAATCTTAAGAATTCCATGGTACATTAGGAACACGGACATATACAAGGACCTAAGACTTGAGACAGTTGGAAAATACGTACGTGACAGAGCACTGAAACTGTTTGATACAATAGACAACCACACTAATAGTACCCTGGCGTTCCTTCGAACTGTTCGGAACGGGGATGATTTACATTACCCGATAATCCGCCAAATAACTATATAAAATTTACTTCTAAAATTATATATTGACTGAAGCTAGCTCAGGAAGGTTAGTGGGTACTGTAGTGCTCACAGACTCGAGGGAGTTAAGGTGCTAAATTGCACTAACTCCATACCCCCCACATTCCAAAGAAAGTCGCATAGGAAATGTTGACCAGTCAACATCTCCTGCAATTTAATGAATTAAAAAGTGTAGTTGGAAAGTAAAAAGTAGATAGCAAAGAAAAGTGCATACAAGAGAGAAGAGGAGTGCATGCAGCAGAGTATAGGAAGAAGGAGACAGAAGATAGAAACAGAAGGATGTAGAAGGCAGAGAGAGATAGTGAATAGGAGAGAAATAGAGTGAGATGGAAGATATAATGAGACGGCAGATAAAGTGAAATAGAAGATAGAGCGAGTAAGAAGATATAGTGAGAAACAACATATAGTGAGAAAGAAGATAGGGTGAAATAGAAGATAGAGAGAGACGAAAGACAGAATGAAAGAGATAGAAGATATAATATGTGAAGAATACGGAGGACACTTGGTGAGTACTTTGGTATTCTTTTGCTGACCTGGGTGTTACCCTTCCATCGAGGTCGCTCCGATTGAGGGTCCTGCGGGCCCCGGTTTTGCTCGTCAGAGAGGGGCGTGGGTGTCACTCGCTTCAGCCCTAAACCTCCACGTTAATCGCTAAGCGAGCGGACGGTTTATCGGAGAAATTTCACCGCCGCACCTAAACTGAAAATCTCTAACGCACGAATGAATCTGCACCAGAAATCAACCGCTAAAGGAATCCCACCGACACAACCTATCCTTGAAGGCAATCCCCAGTAAGCTGGGAGGCAGGAAACATTATGATGCGGTATACCGACATTTTGTAGAGGACCACCTGGAACCGATATTGCGCACTTTTCAGCGTTATCCGCGAGCCAAGTTTACAACACCAGCCAAAACTAAAATTTTTCCGAAGTTCAATATGTAATTCGCACAAAGCTGAAACCTTCACCGGATTCACTACAAAATCACGTTTCAATTTAAAGGAAAATGTATTTCTGCTTGAACAATACTCGAAATTGAATTACTTACTAATGAATCTACATACAGGGGGGGGGGCCAGCGGTATTTCGGCCGTCAATCAAAGATTCTTCGTCGCTACCTCCGGTGATTTTGCCACCTTTTCCAGCTACTGGTTTAAAACTTCTTGTGGCTCTGATTCCACACTCTGGCTTGCCGCCGCCAACCTTAATACCACCATTGTTGTCGCTGAGAACTGAATCAATCTTCGTTCTTCTGCTTCCGTCGCCACCAAAGGCCGTTCCGCTAAAGAGGGAGATTTCATTGTTCACAGGTCCCTCGTCAATTCATCTCCAGCGGGAACCCGTTACGTTTTTTTTCTGGGGAAATGAAATTTGTTCTAGCTGGGCGCAATTGAACAGTGGCACTCAAATTGTTTTGATATTGGGCAATTGAAATATAAATTTCCTTCAACTAGCACATTCGTGAATGTTTAATAATTTAAATATCTAAGATTTATCTTTAAGCAAAAACGAAAAGCTTGCGGCATATTCCATCATATGCAGTTATATTCGTAAGTTTATCATACTTGATCAGAATATTTTGGATTGATAAGTGTTGAATGGGTTTGATCGGTGAGTTGAACGTGTGTATTTATTCCTTGAAGTCGTACTGATCCTAGCACCATTGCTAGTTGCCGTTGCTGTAGTTATCGAAATTGGTCAATTTTGCATATTTGTGTCCAGGGCGTTCGCTCGACATATGTCCCCATGACTTTTTTCATCGATTGTAACTACTCCAACCCCTGGTGCACTTCACGGCACATATATGTGATTTGTCTTTCTGTTGGCGGACCCCATACTTGATGTATATCCTGCAAATGCCACTGCCACAATATCCCATCAGATCCAAAATTTCATGGCACCGCAAAGCAACCGCATGACAGTTTCTGTGTCCTGATGTTCAAAGGCACTATAAATTGAAGCTACAAAGTCGGAGGAATCGCAGTCGATGGCCATTTGTTCTTATTGTTCTGGCGTTCCATCAGAGGAAACTTTTCCTTGTCTGGTGTGAAAGTGGATTTATCTGGCAGACTTACGCACTATGATTACTTTATTTTACACATTTTTTTTTCTTTTTTAAATTCGAACATCTATCTGAATTTTTCTTTCACAATAATTCCTAGCTTTAAACCTTGGCTCGCGGTGGCTAATGTTTCCCGGTGCTCAAAATAATTTCTTCATTTTTTATGGTCTTGCGTGAATAGTATATGCGAGATTTCCTTCCAGGTGGTCGGGTGGGAAACAAGGGTCACTCATAACATGGGTCTGTTTTAGTCATATTTTTTAATTCTTTCCAAGTTTTGAACTTTTTATATTATATTGAAGTGAAAGTTGGTTATTTGGCGGATATTAAACAAACTATAGTATATAGATAGTTCCCTTTTGGCGGACAGGATGTTGACGGACGTTGGCATGGTTGCCGGACGGGACATATCTGACAAAGACGAGCAAATCACTTCGCTGGTTGCCCAGCTTGACAATATTATGCTGAAATTAAATCAAGTGTTTGTAACGCTGTTGCAAACACAAGAGACACTCGCAAAACTAATGCCGAGCTGGCCGATCAGCGAAACAAAAACGAATTGCTAGCTGCAAAAATGCAGAACTAGTTCAACTACTGAAAAATAAGGCTAATACAAACGGGACATCTAAGAAATACAGCCCTCAGATCTTCTTCCTCTTCTTAAAATTCAAAAAGTGAGAAGGAAGTTGACTGCATGAGTCGCAGTAAAGACAAAGAGAATGAGATTTTTCCTGCTCTTCCTCCACCGAAATCAGCTACGACATTTACAGACTTGGCCATTACACCAAAACCAACACTGTCAAACACTACCAATACACAATCCGCACCACAAGCACAAGAACCTAAAACAGACCAATCATTTTACGAGAGCCTTCAAAATGGTCCCAAACACTTAGTATTATGAAAACACAAAACATCTCATACGCATTCGCGAAAAGGGTCTACCTTGGCGTACAAATCATACCAACACCACTCACAGATCACAGACAACTGACAAAAGTAGTATATATATATATATATATATATATATATATATATATATATATATATATATATATATATATATATATATATATATACATATACCACACCTACGTACTTTCGGAGGATAAGCGGCTGAATGTTGTCATTAGGGGCTTGTATGGCCTTTCAGTCAAAGAAAACAAGGAGGACTTACAGTCTCGGGGCTTCAACCCTATAGAAGTCTACTACATTGAAATGAGGGAAGGTCTTTCTTGGGTAGTCAAGGCTCTCCTTCCAAAATCTGAAACCAATATTTATAACATTAAATATTTTTGCCACCTTATGTGCATTGTGGAGGCACAGCGTCATCGTACGTACCAGAGTATGTGCAACAATTGTCAACAATTTGGACATTCTTCTAGGAACTGTCATGCACAGTCTCGATGGATTAAATGCAATTCGCTTCATCATTTCTCGGACTGTTCAAAGAAAATTGAAGAGAAGCCAAAATGTGTCAACTGTGGCGGAGAACATCCAGCAAGCTACGGGGGTTGCCCCAGGAATCCAAAGAACATGAGAATATCGTTCGTACAGGTTGCTGCAGCCCAACCCGCACAACCAGCACAAAAACAAATGACCACGACACCGGCGCCTCCAGGCACATAAAATCAACCTTACAATATGGACCAAATGTTTGCCAAAATACAGACACAATTCCAAAACATGATGCAAGAGATGAAGCCCAACATGATTCAAACCATGTTCACTGCATCTCGGAATGTCGTCAACACTAAATACTTGCTATTGTTTTATGGACAATAATATGATTTTAATTAGCCAACGCTTTAACACAATGTTTATTGACAGACAGATTGACAGAAGTAAACAGAGTGACAAACGACAGTGTAGCATTAGGTTAAAGGAACATAATTTTGAATTCAAAACATCAACGTTTTACATCAATACTTCCTCTAAAACACGATATTTCAATTTTTCAATAACAAACTAAATTCAAAATTAAATCAACGCAAGGGCAGAACGTAGATCAGCAAATCTCAGACGTGGCAGCGGCTTCGTCAGGACATCAGGGAGTCGTTGATCACTTGAAACAAGTTGAATATTCAACCTTCCATCCTGGAATTCCTTTGGAATGAAATGGTACCTCACTTCAATGTGTTTGGTCCTCTTGTGGAACTCGTGATTCTTCGCTAACTTGATTGCGCTTTGATTGTCCACAAAAAGAATTGGAATAATGTCTAAGGGAGAGACTTCTGCGAACAGTCGAGACAGCCACACAGATTCCCTGGCGGCTTCAGTAGCAGCGACATACTCAGCCTCAGTTGTGGAGACACAGACTCTTGACGTCTGCTAGCCCAGAATATCGGTCCTCCACTGTGCATGAAAACGATTCCATTAATAGACCGACGAGTACCCGAATGACCAGCATAGTCTGCATCAATGAAGGCCTTCAAGAAACTTCCTTTGGAACCAGCCTCGTACTTGATACCAACTGACGTAGATCCTTTGACGTATCTCAGGATTCTCTTTACCAGCAACCAGTGGACATCTTCCGGATCTTCCAAGAACTGCGACGCATAATTGACTGCAAACGCGATGTCAGGACGAGTAGCAACAGCTAAGTACATCAAACAACCTACAGCTTCACGGTAAGGAGCAGATGTTCTCAAACCAGTTTTCTCTTTCAACTGTACGTCAATGGGCGTTGAAACAGCATTGGTTTCTGCCATGTTGAACTTCTGAAGAAGATTTTCCGCACACCTTATGACTCAAACGGATTGAACCATTTTCTTCTCGGTCAATGAGCATATTCAGGAAACAGCCAAACGGCTCACGTGTGATCTTGGACTCCATCTCCAGTTTCCTCAGGAACTCTTGAACCACTCTTCTGTGTTGCAGCAACCAGGCCATCATCAACATAAAGGACAATGATCAGTTTATTTTCACCAGACATACAAAATGAAAGACATAGATCAGTTTCACTCTGGACGAGACCAAACTTGACAAGAATCTGCTTGAACCGGTTGTTTCAGCACCTCGGAGATTGCTTCAGTCCGTAGAGACTTCTAATAAGCTTGCACACAGGACAAACCACAAACCATCTTCTAAACCTTCAGGTTGATCCATGTATATTTCTTTATTCAAAACACCGTTTAGAAATGCCGTCTTCACATCAAATTGGGTCAACTCCAGACTTTCTTTGGCAGCAACACTTAGAATCGCCCTGATAGTATCAAATTGAGCTACGGCACTGAAAGTTTCATGATAATCAATACCTTCTTGTTGACTATAATCTTTCGCAACAAGCCTGGCTTTGTAGCGACAAGCCTTCTCTTCTGCATCTCGTTTGATACGATAGACCCAGCGATTAGTAATTGTCTTCCTTCCTGGAGGTAGCACCGTTAAAACCCAGGTTGAATTTTCCTTCAGTGAAGACATTTCTTCTTTCATCGCAGCATTCCAGTATTCACGATTACCCGACTTCATGGCTTCTTTGTAGTCTCGAGATTCTTCTTACTCTGCAAGAAACATTTCACCCAATTTTACAGGTTTCTGAAGTTTACTTCTATCTCGAAGACGTCGTCGAGTGGTGTCTTTTGCAGCCTTAGGAGTTTCTTCAATTTGCGGTTCAGCTGGAACGACTGGCAACACAGGATCCGGGACCTCAGGCACTTGCGGAAATTCAGGTGAGCTCAGAACTCTGGGAAAATTGCGGGGCTCGACAGGATCTTCAATTTCTTCAGCAGGAAACAAAGCTAGAACTTTAAAGGAATGCTCTGGACCAAAAACTACCTCACGACCTGCTTTGTATCCTTCTTCCACACATGAAAACCATCGATGTCTTCCCAGTACCCAATAAAAACCGCATCGACGCCTTTAGCATCCCTTTCCTTCCGACGTTCTTTAGGCACCATCAACCAGCATGTGGTTCCAATAATATGAAACCTGTTCAAATGAACACTCTTCTCAACGAACAACTCGTACGGAGTTTTGCCCTCTACAGAGCTTGGACCAGTTCGGTTGAGAATGTAAGCCGCAGCGTTGACAGCTTCAGCTCACAGAAACTTCGACAGATCCTTGCTAACAAGCAGTTGTCCGGTTTTATCGTTCAGCACAACCGTTCTCAGAGGCGTATAAGCGTTCATAATCACCATCTTCATACCTTCGCAATCCATGAGTTCTCGCATCTTCTTGTTGTCAAATGCCTTTCCTCCGTCGCACTGGAACACCTTTACTGGTCGACCTCGTTGAGTCTTCACCAGCTCCAACATTTATTTGGTCTTGTCAAACACCTCAGATTTTTCCTTCAAGAATTAAACCATATGAAATCTTGAATAGTCACACGTGAGGCAGACAAAGTACCTGGCACCAGCAATAGATTCCCGTCCAAGTGAAACACCGACATCAGCATGGATCACTGCTCCTGGCACAGATAAACGCTGTTGACGTGACTTGAACGGTTCTCGATGTTGTTTACCTTCTACGCACGATCCACAGAATTCGTCGTCCTGTTGTACTTCGATTCCGGGATTCTTGAGTATCTTCACAACATGTCTTTTATTCTGATGACCTAAACGCTCATGCCAGACTTGAAGAGAGTCCTTGACCGCCAGATTAGCCTCACTCACATAGCGAGTGTCCGATTCCTTGACCTTGAGCATAATCTTGAACAGCTGACCAGATCGCATACCTTGAGTCTTGACAACACCATCAAGCAGGAATTCACAGCTATCCTTGGATGAGCTGAAAGTCATACCTTTGTCCAGTGCACGCGTAACTTAGAATAAATTTCTCCTAGCTTCCGGAACATACAGCAAGTTTTCAATGTGACATAAAGTCCAACGGCCATTCACAAGCGCCTCAAAGTCAATATTTCCTCTTTCAAAAGCACTCATCACAGAATTGTTTCCGATACGAATCTCTGCTGGAATAGAGAAAGCCTCAAAGAATGAATACCACTCTTTCTTGAAGGTCATGTGGTCCGTCGCATCAGAATTGATGATCCAAGCTTCGTTCTTGCCTTCCGCACTGAACACTTCGCTAACCAACGCTAACAAACCCTTACTCTCAGACGTCCCATCACTCTTCTTCTTCCTGTTTTGACAATCTCTTTTAAAATGACCACTTCCGTGACAACCGTAGCACTTGAAAGCTGACTTCTTCCCCTTCTGGTTGGACTTGATATAATCTTTGGCCTGCTTACCAGCTGCAACTTGCTGACTTCCACTTGCACCTTTGGACTGGATTTTTAACTTGGTTGCTATCAGTGCCGTCAGATTGTTCCCCTTTTCTTGTCGAAGTTTCCGCCTGTGCTCATCAGATGCCAACACGTTGATCAGGTTATCGAGGGTCCGCTGATCATCCGACCTGGCCCACCAAGCTTGCCTGAAACCTTCAAAACGGTCAGGCAACGTTTCCCGCAACTTGACCATCAACGCTGACTTATCGGGCTTAACTTTCAACTGCTGCATGCCTGGAATCAGACCTTCAAATTTAGCAATATGACTTATCATATCAACCGCTAAATACATGTCAAAACTGAACTGAAAAATTAGTGTACCACCTATTCTCGGTCCGAATGGGATGCAATTCTATAATGCAGGTAAGACTGAATTATTTGCAGATTCTCTGGAAATGCAATCCCGCGAAAATTCTTCAGACGACGAGGACTTTGAAACTGAGAAAAGAATTGAATCTTCTGTCAACAGACTCCTGATGGATAACATTCAACATGAAGACAGGATTGAACCAACGGACTTGGATGAAATCAAAAGCATTATACAGACACTCAAAAATATAAAAACCCCTGGACATGACACTATAACAAACACAATGATTACTTGGCTACCAGACGATATTTTATAAATCCTTACTAACATTATTATTATTCTGTTGCGGAAGTATCCCAAAGTTTGGATATCAGTGGTTAATACTGTTTTTCTGAAACCTCAAAAGGACCCCGAATTTCCACAAAACTGGAGACACATCAGTCTCCTCTCATCGCTGTCGAAAATTGCGGAAAGGGTGATTCTGCATCGACTCAATGAGGTTGTATCGGACAAAGATATTATACCGGAAGAATAATATGGCTTCAATGCTAAACACTCTACTGAACTTCAATTAGTTAGAGTGGTCAAATACATTAGAACAGGCTTAAATCTCAGGAATTCAACAGGTCCAGTTATGTTTCACATAGCTAAGGCCTTTGATAAAGTCTAGCATGCAGGCCTTATATTCAAAATGCACCAGTTCAATATGCCACTGCAGCTTACTCAACTTATTGGCTCCTTCTAGGAAGGCAGAACATTCCGTGTCAGAATTGACAAATAACCCTCAAGCCTGAGATCAATTGATGGTGGAGTTCCTCAGGGCTCACCCATCTCACCCGTCCTATACAATATATACACTGCAGACTTTCCCACTCTACCTGCAAAAGTAAAATTATCACCCTACGCTGATGATACATGTATATTTAATCCAGCGTGACAAGCAAGACTCAACACAACAACCAATAAATACTTTATTGGAATACTTTCTTAAATGGTAAATTAAGATTAATTCAGATAAAACACAGGCCCTATTCATCACAAGGAAAAGACTACAAAACTCCACAGAGTCTTAGCGTTGACAATGGAACAATAGACTGAGCATCAACGGCTAAATACCTTGGACTTACATTCGACAGAAGCCTAACATGGAAATAACACATACAAAATAAATGGGGACACTGTATTAGAGTTTTCTCCTCTCTATACCCACTCATTAAATCCAAAAGACAGCCTTAAAAATCGATTGCTCGTATACAAACAAATTATATGACCGACGCTACTGTACGGTTGTTTTTCTTTCTATTGGACAACAAAGGCCAACAAAAAAGCACTCCAGCCCTTCCAAAATAGAATCGTTAGAAAGATCTTAAGAATTCAATAGTATATTAGAAACACTGACATATGCAAGAACTTAAGAATAGAGACAGTTGAAAAATACGTACGTGACAAGACATTGAAACTCTTTGACCTAATTGACAATCATACTAATAATATCCTGGCATTCCTTCGAACTGTACGTAACGGGGATGAATTACGGTTCCCAACTATGTAACTTATAAAAATTTATTACTAAAATCATATAATGATTGAAACTGGCTCAGGAAGGTAGATTGGTACTGAAGTACTCACAGGAATTAGGAAGTTAACGTGCTGAATCGCATTTACTCCACACCCCCCACATTCCAAGACAAAAATTCATTCAAAATTGTTTTCTTACCCTAACATAATGCCACCACAATATTCCTAACCTAAACGTTAAACATTATCTCTAAACATAATATAATAAACATCACAAGATACCTGCTCTAAATATCGAGACCTATCTCTAATTTACAACAAAGACAAACAAAAACAAAAGTTAATGTAGCAATAATGAGCTGAAAATCAAAACTAAGTAATGAAAAGGACAAAATCAGAAAATAAACACGAATAATTTAGACATTGTCATTCAGCCACCAATACCTAGATTTCTCCATCTCAACTCAACCAGCCTCGCTGAATTTAGCAAATGAGTATCTCTATTGGGATTGTTGGTATCGTAAACTCAAATTTGGAGGATATTTTATCTTCTTATCGGTGGCCCGCCTTTATCTGTGATATATAATCGGGACACCGTCATAATCAAAAACGTATCGATTCATGTCCACGACACGAATGCCGAACCAGTAGGAAAGCAAGTCTCAATATACCTGTCCGTAAGGTGGAACGGCTGTGAAATCCAGGGTTTTTTTCACTCACAGATACAGATCTTGCGATATGATTCCGAAGAAGTCTCAAAATGAAGATATCGTCTCTGGTCACTTTAGCAGTTTGATAAATTCTTCTATTCAATATATGGTGCTTCCAATCCAAAATTTCTATATAAACCAGTACATGCACGAAGACATTACCTTTCGAAAACTCTTAATCTTTTTATCGTACTGGCACTCTGGTTGTACCAGATCTGACAGCCATATGTCAAAACTGGTCTAACCAGGGTCTTGTACCTGATAACTTTGACCTTTTGATCAATGTATCTGGAAAGAAAGAGTCGTCGAAGGAACATGACTATTTTTGTGGTTTACGGAGCATGATTTTAACATTTTCAGTATAGTGCAAGTACTGATCAAGATGAACACCGACGTATCGAACACAGAATTTATGTGGAACTCATTCTGGGCCAGTGCAGCGTTGTCTGAAACAAAGTTTTTTCATTCGCCAATTGTTGGTGTAGAACTGCACATAATTAAACATAATTAGCTTCTCGGTCTGCCGTACATACGATCAGATCATCAGCAAACGCTCCAAATGATCGCGTTGGCGAGACGTTAGCCGATCTATAGCTTGCGAATGAATATTGAGTAGAGCAGAGGCGCAGTAATTGTTCCCTGCTGTAGATCATTCAAGACCTTGGAGTCACGCATTGTCGTTAGACAGTTACAACGAATGGTCTGGGGAACGTGTCCTTTGAAAGTATAAGAATCAGTCTATCCAACCACATCGTATCGAAGGCCTTCTCCATTTCAATGAGATGTCCTCCAACATATTCTCTGTTGTTTGTTTTCCAACAGATGTCTGAGGTTACTTCCACTGTCGCATGTATAGTCCAATGCCTGGCACGAAAACTAAACAGACGATTCGACATCAACTCATATCTCTCAATGTGGGCGTTTAATGTTTTGTTGAGTATCACTTCGAATACCTTGCTGCCGCGAGGCAGCAAGCTGGTTGGGCGATAGCTTTTAGGAGACGAGTATTCTTTCCCCTTCTCCGAGATCAGAACTACCTTGGCCTTTTTCCACTCATTTGGGAAATATGAATTGCTCAAAATGTTATTGAAAAATATGCAATAATTCAGGCAAATGTCGGAGGGTTCTATTTGAAATACCCTCAATACTGCAAGCCGTCAATTCCACCGTAGACGGTCCCAAGCCCGTTTGAAAAAGGAGGAGGGAACCCCTTGTTTCTCTAACCCACAGCTTCCACGATTTTTCACCTCAAATGGTAGTAAATGCTCTTGGGGTCGATAATTGGGTTTACTGGTTCCCCAATAATTGGACATTAAATATCGAGAAATGCTAATAACTGTAAACACATCTACAGCTCTGTTACTAAATCCTACTTGCACCTCCTTTGTGGGGATGTAAGAACTGAATGCGAATCTTCTGCGTCTGATAATGGAATCGATGTAATAACTATGCCACTGGAATGGAGGTTGGGCGACGGGCTAACTCCCCGTCCCTGGAAAACCCTAAAATGTCTCATTACCAGCAGATGGGCCTCGGAATGGATTGGACTCACGACGGGTGAATGGCAACACACAAAACCCGATCGATCATAATCTGATCCAACAACGTTGTACGCCGAGTATAATTGACGTCCGTACACCGAGGAGCCAATTGTAACTCAGATCATTACTTCATCAAATTAACCTATCGATGGTGTATGTCAAAGGCATATTCAGCGAAGACCAGCTGTAGTAATTGAGCAGTCACACAAGCAAACTGCTCGGAAACCTTCCTAACTCCTATCCGAAATTTTAATGGCAGATTTAGAAAAAATATTCAATTACTTCCATTCATAAGCGTAATTCATAAAATAGTTTTCTTTCTTATCATTATTATTATTATATGCAATTTTATATAAATTTTTCTTTATATTAAATTTAAACTTTACTCTTTACTTATATCTTTCATGAAATTAAGTTTTATTACTTTTTAGAATCTTTTTCAGTTTTCTTTACTTCAGTTAATGTTTATTGAAAAATTTTATATCTGCCAATTGAAATTTTGGACATGGGAATACAGGCTTAGAGCATCCCAACTGTATATCGCATTACCGAATACCATCGAACTCGGCTGAGCGAGCAGCTGATTCAAGGTACCGTTGGGACACGGAAAAAGAGGAAGATTTGGACGGATCGGGAAGTTCAGTTTGGTTGGCCACGTCGTCGACACGGTTTAGATTTGTCTGGTGCCGGTTTTCGTTTCGATTTTGTTTATTTTCTGACTGAGTGCGTGTATTTAGATCACGTGAACATGATATTCGAATGAAACTAATTGTCAAGGTCTTGGTCGCGATAGATACTTTCAGGCTTCACGAAGTAACAGTTGATTTCCTGATCTGAGTGATTCCTTCCACACGCGTTTGGGTCTTCCGTAATGTTTTTTAAATTCGTGATGGATGCTTGTAGGGAATGAGGATGCTAGTGAAAAAAGAAAAAGGGGAAGAAGGAAGAAAAGGAAAAGTTCCAATTTACCAGTGTAGTTCAAAATGTTAAAGTTGCTGTGATTTGCGCTTTTGCATCAATTTACCTTTCCGTTATTGATTGCCAGATGGTAGAGTTAGCTCATGCGCTACGGCAGCTCAAACGAATTTTTGTTACCCTTTTAATGCTTGGGCTATCAATCGGTTGAATGAACTGAAAGCAAAGTTTAGCGGTGATTCATTTAGCAGACGAAGTTTTGTTTCATCGGCGTCAGCACAATCATGAATGGAAAACTTTGATAGATTGTCACCACTGGCGGGAGAATATGCTGTATCGATCTACCTTTAAAATCTTCACATAAAGACATGTTTTTTGACGCCGATACTGTTAAAACTTACATTTCGCGGTGGCATTTGTTGGTAATTTTCACATGCATACTCAGCAGCGACGACGACGATAAATAGAAATAGTCACGCTTTTCGCTGACCTATTTTCAATGCATTATAGAAGTGGAGCTACAACCACTGCCACTACAACAACAGTCTGAGCAGTAGCAGTAGCAGTTTTAGTGCAAATAATTCTAAAGGACGCACTTCAATATATCATCACAATCGGGCGATGAACGTGTTTGATTAATCTTCAATGCTACAGGACTCTGAGGAATAAATAAGATTTTTTTTGTAGAATACACATAAAAATCTGAAAGTGAAATTTCTGTGAAGATTTTAGAGAATTTATTATGAGCATGTATAAAGCCCTTAGAATAATGTATGGCATCCATCTTACTTTCAAAGTATTATCTCTTCCTCGTGGTGTGTTAAAGCAAAACCAAAACCAAAGGTAAATTGTTGGGTTGTTCGATGATTAATGTCGTTTTTTTTCATGTTTTTCAAAGTAAATTTATTGATATCAGCAAGAAACATTAATCAGAAAGAAAAAACGATCTGTTTAAGTTCCATTTCGCCTTACCCACCCCAAAAACGACCGCTCGTCGGAGGATGTGGGTAAGTACCCTCTTGATATTTTTTTTTCAGAGTTTAAATTTACACACTGCAAAACAAAGATGATTACCGTAAACTAATCTAACTTACAAAATGGAATGTTGGAATGATTAAAATATTGGTAGACAGAAAAAGAGGGAGTTAAGGATTTGATGGATGCTTAAATGATTTATCATCATATAATTTATACACGGATCTAGTGTTGTTGGGTAGAAAATAATATTAAACAAAAGAAATGAAAATATTCTAGAATCTTTTTTTGAAAATAATTTTAACATATAATTCTTATATTAATTTCTTAAATAATGTACATTCATTGGAATAATTTCTTAACAGTTTTAGGAATGCAAAGAAAAATAGAATCGTCGATGTTAGGGCTTAATTTTTATGTCATCTTGTTTATTTCATGATAAGGTCAATGACTTCTTATTAAACATAACATAAAAAGTATTTTGCTCCTCATTGTTATTGGTCAATATTATTCTTTATGTTTAGCTTTGTATAAAATTTATTTTGCATTCTAGATTCTTTCGCTCGCAAAAAAAAAAATAAAACCAAGTAAAGAAAAAAAAATGCAGAAGGAAAAAATTATGAAAATAAATGAGATAGTAATCTTGAATAATTAAATTGAAAAAATCGGTCTTTCCGTTTCAATCATCCTGACCGGGTATTGGACCCGCATCGATGGCAGGCTCCTCCGCTAGAATGGGCTAGCCATCAGGCGCGCTCCTCCTTTTCTTTTGTTTAACAGGGGTCTTGCCGGGTAGAGTAGCCTTCCATTCGCGTGCCCTACGTTTGGATCTTGATCCGGTTGGGAGGGTGTGAGGGGGCACCGCTACCATTTGGATGCCCCACTCTTATTTGTGGGCCATAAGAATCCTCGGTATCGATGAAGTCCTCTTAAGTCCGTCTACCTTCCCCAGGTCCAGTTTGTCCTTTGCGTCAGCAATACTCTTTGACCCTTAGTAGGTTACATCCTTTTCGAATTTGGTCGAAATTTTTTTGACCCCGGAAGTCGTGGATGCGAAATTCTTTTGTAGTGGGTCCTTGTGCTGGGGAAAAGAACCCGCCCCACGACACAGCAACGCTAGCCTGCCAGCACATTCATGCATCCCCAGACAAGGCCAATCTCAGCAGCAGACCATCGCTGCAGTCCTGAACGGACAATTATAATCTACCATTATTCAGTACACAGCCCCCTACAAAAATTTGACATCGAAAGGCTCCAAACGGCGTCTGTGGCCAAAAATTTCACGGAAACCCTTGACAACCAGCTGGCTCCCAACTAATCAGACCGTCGCCAAAGACAAGCAACGAGCTCTGGATGGAAGTGAAAGTGGCTTTTAAGACCGTGGCAGACTAGACGATTGGACATCAAGCCCTGCGCAAGGGAAATGATTGCTTTGATGATGAGTGCCAGAATGCGTTAAGCAAAAAGAATCAGGCGTACAAAGAATATGTAGGAAGGAGAGCCAGGGAGAAGCGAGAACACTATGAAAATCTCAGAAGAGAAGCGAGTAAGATAATCAGAATTAAGAAAAGAAAATACAAGGACGACCAATTGAGAAGGATAGATTTAAGTTCAGCGAGCAGCAACACAAGACAAGCATACAAAATAGTGAAAAGCCTGAAGCGTGGTTATCAGCCCATAACCACGCTCTGTTGTGATGACATTGGCAATATCATCGCTCATGAAACCAAGATTAAGGAAAGATGGGCATCATATTTCAACAACCTTCTGAATCCTCCGCACAGCTCCAGAACATTGGAGATTATAGATGTCTGCGGAGAGCTTCCATTGACCCCACCAACTCTGGATGAAGTTTGTTCCATCATCAAAGCCCAAAAAAAATAATAAAGCGCCGGGCATCGATGCGATTCCAGTGGAGCTCATCAAATATGGTGGCAGTAGTGTTCATCAAGCTATTCACAAAGTCTTCCAGTAAATTTGGCAACAAGAACATATGGCGAAAGAGTGGAGCCAATCAATCCTATTGCCTATCCACATTGCTATACAATTTGGCTCTAGAGTACGTCATACGGAAGCTACCTATTGATACGCGAGGGACATTACTATACAAGTCGAGCCAAGTAGTAGCCTATGCGGACGATACCAACATTTTGTCACGGTCGTTAACAACTGCCGAAGAACTCTTCCTGAAACTTGACAGTGAAGCAAAACAAGTATTTATTTATTTAACCCAAAAATTTACATAAAATACAGGAGTTCTACGTAAATCCCACCGAGATAATTAATATGCCTGCTTGTGGGTTTGGTTTGGAGTTAAAAATATGTTAAAATAAAATATAACTTCAGTATTCAAAGTATACTAGAAGAGAATAACAAGTGCAGCATCCAATATTTTGAATAACGAATAATGCTAATTTTTTTTTTTCTTGATGAAAAAGAAAAATTTACAATGCATTATAATGTTTTTGTTATAAATTTGATGCAATCCATTTTTTCAATTTTCTTCTCATTAAAGTTTTGTTAGATATGACTTTTGATTCGTTAGGAATTTTATTGTATACATTTATGGCCTTTATGAAACTAATCTTAATACTAACTGTTTTGAATCTCTTCGGTACCTGTATACTTTGATTTCTAGTAATGCTATATGTACATAAAAATTTTTCTTTGGCATTATTATAGTGATATTTTAATGATTCAAAGCAGAAAAGTTGCTCTAAACTCAAAGGTTTGTTGGCATTAAATTTATTTTTATGAATAATTTTTAGAAGTTTGTTCTGATGATTTTGTAAAAGTTGTAAGTGGTTAGAGTATGCTCCATCCCATGCAATTAATCCATAATTTACTATGCTATGAAATAAAGCGTAAAAAATCATCATAAGAGTGTCAGTCTGCATTATTTTAGAGAGTTTATGAAAAACGAAAGTTAAATACTTGGTATTTTTAAATATATATTCAATGTGTTTATCCCATTTCATATTATGGTCAAAAATGATACCCAAATATTTACATGATTCTACTTTTTGTATGTTTTTTCCATTTATAGTAATATTTAGAAGTTCAGGAACACTACGGCAATGATTCCCAAATGTCATATATACCGTCTTTTCCAAGTTTAAAGATAGCTTATTTAACGCTAACCATTTACTAACTTCAAGGAGATATTTATTCATTTTCGTTTCAACTTCTTTCCAAGTATTACCGGTCGTTATAATAGCTGTATCATCAGCAAATGAAATAATTACATCATCAGGCATACTGATTAATAAGTCATTAAGGTAAAGCAGGAATAGCAACGGTCCTAAAACTGTACCTTGAGGTACACTCGTATGAACTAAGCAATAGTCACTCAAAACATTATTCACTTTGTCACCCTGCGATCTGTTTTGTAAATAAGAACTTATTAGCTGATAAGCGTTGCCCCTTATTCCATAATCATACAGTTTATCTAGCAAAAACTTATGATTAACCGTAGCGAATGCCTTAGCTAAATCTAAAAAAGTTGACGATATCGGTATACATTTATCGAGTCTATCATAAGTTAACCTTGTTAGGAAGTTAAGCGCATCATTAGTGCCTAAATTTTTCATAAATCCATATTGTTTTTTAGATATTATTTTATGAGTGTTAACAAATTCCATCAGTCTATGGTAAATATTTTTTTCAAGAATTTTGGCTATGTTGGAAATAAATGAGATAGGTCTGTAGTTAGACATTTCATGTTTTTCTTTAGATTTGTAAATCGGTATTACATCCGCTCGCTTTAATACATACGGCCGGATGGATGTTTCAATACATAAATTAATTATGTGTACAAGTGGCTCGACAATAAAATTGGCGAGAGATTTAATAGATTTGGTATTGATATCATCCACAGCACTACTTTTAATTTTCAAATTTTTTATAATGTTCAGAACTTCATTTTTATCAGTTGGTAGTAAAAAAATTGTATTTCGATTAACAGGAGGTAAACGTAGTTCTATATTAGGTGGCTGATCAATTTTACTACTGAGATTTGAGCCAATGTTACTAAAAAACGTGTTAATACAGTTGGAAATTTGGCATGGATCATCAATTCTAATATTGTTATCATCATAAATGTATTTTATTGTATTATTCTTGTTAATACGTTTGCCCAGTTTCTCATTAATTATGTGCCACAAATTTTTGGAATTGTTGATATTATTTTTAACCATCTTTTTATCATGTATAGTTTTGGCTTGCTTGATAGAATAAAGTATTTTCACGTATAGTTTATAAACAATCTTATTTTCTACATTATTTGGATCCATTTTCCAGATCATATACAGAGTCTCGTTAGTCTTAGAGGAAATTAATAGGCCTTTAGTTATCTATGCACTTCGTGCAGTATATGTAGATTTCTTTTTACAATTTTTCTTAGTTTAACAAGTTATTCAGCGGCTAAATTAGGATCTTACATTGATAATATTGAATTCCAATATACATTTTGTGCAATCTTAGGCAGTTTGTTATAATTAATGGTTTTAGCATGAGCTTTGGTCGTATTAATTATAATTTTATTTATTTTTAAGAACAGGGGGTAATGATCATTGAAAAGTACAGCTAATTTGAGGGCTCTCATTTCTAAAGTATTAGTTTAGATAAATACATTATCAATACATGAACCTTTATTAGGGTCTTTTTCCGATGGTCTAGTAATTAACTGACATGCAGGGGCAAATCCATATTCTTAGAAATTATTCAGATGTTCTTGACTATGATTGTCTATTTTCAGTAAATCAATATTAAAGTCACCAATTATTAAGTGATTTTTAACTTTTCTTTTCAAATTCATAAATTTTTTAAGTTCACAAATAAATTCAGTCTTTAGCATGTTATGCGATCTATAAACCGCCGATATCCCTAAAATAGTATTGTTATCTAAGGTAACGCAAGAGTTCAGTACGTTAGGTCTACTAATTCTAATATTTATTGTATTTTCGTTTACAAAGTCTTTGATAAACATTACCACACCATCAGCAATATTTATATCGCCTTCATTATAGTAAATTATATACCCTATGACATTAAAGAATTAAGCTTGTTCTAATTTTCTAGATTCAGAGCACACTATTATACAAGGCTCTCAACTAATTTCAAAATTAGTATTTAAACCACGGATATTGACATACATTATTAGTTGCTTATTATTACTAGTAAATCTATTGAGAGCTTCGAGGTTATGACAAATTGTTTCTTGCTTTACAATCTCATTTTGAAGATTGTCATTAATATCAAGACTACAATCGATATATCAAACCAGTTTTTTAATTTGATTTTAAGTCAGTAATTTGTTGTTCAAGTGTTGTTTTTCCTATTTGTCCGGGTGAATTATCATTCGATGCTTTGCTGCTCTCTGGGGCTATTTTTGATGATGGGATGTAGGGCCGCACATAATTTGGTAATGTTGGTCTAAAAGCATAATCAGTATCGGCAATTAAACGTTCTATTATCTTTTTAATAATGATACAAGCCTGGACGTCTGATGCTGCATGAGCAGTATTATATTTTGTTTCATACTTTCGATTAGGGTACGCACAATTGGCACATTGATGTTTGTTAGTGTAGTTGCTGGTGCATTGATGTGACTGATGTTCCCCTGCACAATAAATAAACTCATCAGTTTTTCGACGACACTTGCTCACTTTGTGGTTGAAACCGGCACATTTATTGCACAATGAAATGTTAATATAATCGAAGACTCTGCAACTATTAAATCCGACATAAACTCCAAAGTTGTTTTTAACGATGCATTCGTAGATTTCTTTTGAATCTTCAATTATTGCTACTTTAGTATTGTTTATGCTGTTTTAAGAGTGAAGCACTTTGCATTTACTTTCGTAGCTGCCAAAGTTTCGGCGAATGATGTCACTTTCCAAATATTTTTCATCATATTCACTCGGTATTCCTGTAATTTTGACTCGTGGATTATTAGCTATCTGAATGCTCACTTCAAACTTATTACCGAGGCTGTCTTTAGAACATCACTAGTTTTGGAAACATCTTCACTATTTACACATTTGACAATTGTGTCATTTGTTTTAGTGTTAATCACACTTTTGAACATTATCTTTAATTGGTGTTGGTATTTGTTACATGTAGCTTTAACTTTTACGTCAGGCACTTTAATTTGTTCTATGCGAGAATCCTTCATTATGTCAGCATATGATGGTTTATTGAGCTTCATCAATTCAATCGTATTAGCCAAGAGTTGGTTATTATGTTTCAGTTCATCATTTAATTGTTTCAATAAAGCATTTTCTGGCATAACTACTTTAGTGTCTTGCTCACCATCTGCTTGGCTTAGATTATTTTGACCTTTCACCAACTAAATGTCTTTTATTTCAGCTATTAAGAGTTTCACTTCGTCATTGAGCACAATGTTATTTTTGTTCGAGGTTAGACTTTGATGCGAGTTGCAAATAACAAAAATATCACTCAGAGATTTAGTTTTTTTGTATCTATTAAAGTCACTCAGATGATACACTTCTTCGCAAATTATACAAACAATAAAATCCAACATTTTCTTTAGGATGACACTTATAAAGTTTGCCTTTGCTTTTGTCAGACGGTTCTAATTCACCCGCCATGATCGATGTGAACAACGCTAGTAGTAGGGCTACAAATCAATGAAAAGAAAACAAAGCTTATGCCGCAGTCGAGGAGAAATACCTCAAATACGCAAAATATTACACTTGGCGAATAAAGTACCAAAAATGTTAGCGAATTTGTGTATTTAGGCGCCAAAACAAAAAAAAACGGGTAATGAAAGAGAGGAAATACGCTGAAGAATATAGCTCGCAAATAAAATATTTTATCCGGTTTTAACGATCTTGAAGACCAACTACATACACAGGAAAACAAACCATACAAATCTGTGATAAGACTTGTATTATGCTATGGGTGTGAAACATGAACCCTAACCCAAGTATCCGCAAATATACTGAACCCCTTTCAGCGACGGGTCCTGAGGCAAATAATGAGAGCGAAGCTAGACGGGGACCAATGGCGAATTCGATACAACTATGAGCTGTATGCTATTTTTGACGAGCCTGAGGTTTCAACGATTGTAAGACTGCAGAAGCTGCAATGCGCTGGACACATGAATCGTATGGACGAACAACGGATACCCAAAAAGGTATTCGTTGGGAAAACTAAAGGCCGGAGACCAGTGGAGAAACCGAGGAAACGCTGGTCTGACTCGGTCGATGAAGACAGTTTATCGCTGCTTGGATTTCAAAATCGGAGGACGCGATCAATGGACCGAGACAGTTGGAAACGCTGTTTGCAGGAAGCGAAGGCCCGAGAGGGGCTGTAGTGCTAAGAAGAAGAAAACTTTCTTTTATGAATATGGTTTTTGTTTCTTTTATTATTCATTTAGTTTTCGTATTTTCATGGGTGATTTTTTATGACGTTTTACATAAATGTATGGACTTATTCTTAAAATTTTAAAAATTTGAGTCGTATTAAAGCCCAATAATTAATCATATGTATTATAAATAAAAATACCATTTTTTTTTAAACTCATGCTATCAAATTTTTCTTGCTTTTATTACAAAAATATATCCTCCTCCTCTAAAAGCAGCATTTCTAGCTTAGGTAATGACGGTCGCCTTCCGCTAACGAAATACACTCCTAGGTGCTTGTTTGGAACGTGACTAGGTAGATCGACCATATACCATTTGTTTACAGCATAGATGCCAGAAAGAATGGATGCAAAATGCATCGTGAGAATTGAAGCACTTTATGATGTGGCATGAAGTTGATATGTTATCAGCTGTTGATTCGAATTTCAAATAAATTTGACGTGGCATCTCCCACTAATTTTTGCATCTTGAACTAAATCAATTTTCCGTGCGGATATTCTAACTTAAACGATATAAAAGGTTCAACATGACCTACCCTACGAAGGATACGTCCCTGACATGCTTCCTATACCTGTTTTTACAATCCCATACTCATCACTACATTTTTCGTTTCCCGACATCGGTTTCCCTAGCAAACTTTTCAGTTTAATTTATTAGCAGCTTTGCAACGCTTTTGCACTGCATTCAACACGGTTTATCTTAAAAAAATTGTTCTGTGTACAATTTCAAATTCAACTTGATTAGATGTTTCCCGTCATCAGTTGAACTTTCACGTTGATATGTTGTTGACATTTCGGGGGTTAAGGTAAAAGAGGAGTGGAATTTTCGTGAGAGCAACTAGAGAGACACTCTCTAGCGGCGTGAAAGGCGGGGCGATTACAGTTCGTATCGGAGAGGAAGGCATGTATGAGGTAATAAAGTTTCACACACGTATGGATGAAAATAAGCTCATTTCGCGTCCATTACTTTATATGTCTTTGGTTTACAGTCAAGCAGGTACTTGAGAAATGCCGGGAGTTCAACATACATAGATGTACACCAAATGTTCGTTGACTTTAAGCAACCATACGACAGTATTGATCGTAACGTACTGTTCCAAATAATGTGTTGCTTTAGTATTCACTGATATACGAGTACATAAATGTTTTGTTTGACTGATATAAAATAATAAAACTTTTAAGTGTAGGGACACTTTTTTTCATTCACAGTACTTCCAAAGCTTTTTATTCTAATTAATTGCTTCAAATTCTTCAATCCACCTTAAATTGGAATTTCCAGATTGAGTTAAATATTTTCCAAGAAATAAATTTAGGGCATGTTATCACTTAATTTACTGTGGGAGTAGCTACTTTAAAGAATTCATGAAATTAGGCGGTTGTGATTTTCTTTGAATTTCCAATAATGATGCGTGCAGGGACAAATTTAGTATTTGCTTGAGCAAAAGATATTTTTACCTAGAAATCACACATTTAGCTTTTTATCTTACCGGTAAAGTTGTTTGCGTGTTGTAGACAAAATATCCGACAGGTTGCATGGACATCTTGATGACGCTATTCGACGAGTGGGCAGCATCGTCCTGGAGTGATATAACTGTATAATTGCCTTCAGCATCGCCGCTGGAGTCAATAAAAACCTGGAATAAGATTTATAGCTTTCGGTTAAACGTTCCTAATGAGAAACGTGTCTCCCTCCAAGGAATAATTATTGTAGATGATTTTGATATTTGTGGGAATTTAGCGGTGGACACTCACATCGAATCCTTGAATTGAATGATATGATCGGTTGAATATGTGGCTCATAACCAAGCGACCGTCACGGATATTTCCGCCCATTTGTAGAATTTGTGAAATTGCCTGAGCATATATTAGGACGGCATCGTATAAATGCGCTCCATAAATTGGCACCTGTAAGTTCAGAGTGGGAGTATTGAGTATTATACATGCCATTATTTGATTAAAGTTGAAATTATGTCAACACGTGTAATATGTAATTGTGTTTTGTGGGGATCATTTTCATGCCAGACTAAGTTCAAATGAATGTTTCCGCATCGATGCCATAATGGTATTGAAATGGATTTAATTTTAAACATAAATAATGTGCAGAATCCCACAATTGTTATGACGAATCGTTTCAGCAAGTTAGAATTTCATTACGTTTACCAAATTGATGCTGAGGATAAGATGTAACATACATACATACTTGGTGACACGCGCTGGCATTAATTCTTGTTCTGGTTCAAGGTTGGCTAACCGTGCGTGATAACTGTGCATTCATTCAATGAAATTCACTCCATTAATCTTAACAAGAACATATGAATATCTATGATTTTTACGTAAATATGTAGGTAGTTGGACGGAGAACAAACTCAACTCTCAACTGAGTTCAATGTTTGTCATTTATTTATGTGAAGTTCTTCATGAGAAAAATAAATTAAGGGTTAAATAGCTGTCAAGAGATTTAGCTTTAATCAATGTTATTTGGGTAGACTGGCTGTCTGATCTCTGTAATTAAGATGTTCAAAGTGTCAATACGTGCGGGCACAAAACTTATTTGAAATTTAAAAAAATATTCAGTAACAATTTTAATTAGAGCAAAAAGGAGTCCTTAGATTGCGCGTATCATAAGGTCAAATAATCAGCAAAGAAAACAAAGGCATGTAGTAATCGAGCAGCCCGCCTAGGCAAACTGTTTGAGGGACCTTCACGAATAGAAGCACGAGAGTCGAAATGTTTAAATTAGTTGTTGCATTTTGAGTCCATCAGGTACTGTTCGATAAATGTGTGTTACGGAGTAACGCCAAGTAGGTTAAATTCACGACGACCACGAAGGGATCTTGGCACGACTTCACGCAATCACCCGTGAATTAACGCAAACCTCACGAACAGAAAGCGTAAAGTAACGTACACAAAAATGTATTAGGTATTATGAATTTGTATTATGGGAACTCAATATATGTACACAAAAAATGCGTAAACTAACGTAAAGAAAATTTTGTAGGGAACAAATCGACGACTAGAAAAATTTAAATTTAATGAATCTGAAATCGGTGCCTTATGCTATAAATGTACAAAAAAATCTCACTATATTTATATCGAATTACGCAAAGGTGAAGAAGGAGCGCGAAGACAACGATATCAATCGATTGAAATTGTAGATATTAGGATGAATACGACAAAGGCGAACTCAACAAATAATTCCTCACTTAAGGCGGTGAGTCCGATCAAACGGCTCCCACCGTGACGTGACTTATTCTTCAAGCGACAAGTTTCAAAAGAAGTACAAAATATTAATAATGGCAGTTGTCCCAAAGAGTCCCAATATCCTAAATCTCCCATTAGTTTTGGTATCGATGATATCCTTGTTGGGAATAATAATCAAAGATCTCAACAAATTCTTTAAGCGGACACACACACCAAGTACAAGTTTAATGGAAAGACATTGGCAACATTATGAAGGACCTTCACCCAGAAATGCAGAACTTCATATAGAAACTAGTCCGGGTGTGATGGATTTGCAACGCACATCAAAGCCGAACCGTGATAGAATAAGCCCACAATATAATAATAATAAAAATAATAATAATAGCAGCAACAGCAACATCAACAACTACTAAATATGCGTCCTGATGGTCCGCTAAGTCTCGAAGATGATCCACGTGAAATGAAACATTCAGTAGATCTATCAGCGTGTATAGTTGGTTCGAATAATATCATTTTGGATTAGTCGTTTATGTTGAATGGCAACAGTCAATATTATATGGATAAAATGTTAAGGATAAAAGCGTTATGTGAACAATTGGAAGATCCTTCTGGTAAAATTTTAGTTCCTAACACAAAAGCAACAAGTCAGACGGATATTGTGTTGAGTATGCTGAAGGCCCAAGTCGATAAATCTTATGTCGCGTCCGGTTCAAGTGATACCTATCATACAAAATCTCATTCATCGTCATCAGAATATGGAAGTCAAAGTCCCGAATATAATAGCCCGCATAGTTATCATGGCTATACAAGATAGATAAATGGTATGGATTTATCTGGAGTAGGTGTCGAAACTCCAAGCGATTGGTGATAAGAAAGTACCCACAAATCCATCAGATAAAGATCGTTGTGTCCTGCAAACAAAGGTTGCCGGAAGACAGTACCACTCGTGCGACCGATCACTATACCGCATGCAAATCGTCGCAATTTCAACTACACCTTCGATCAACATGATGATTTAACCTCCCTGATTGGTGGTCCCAAAAAAAGTCGTTTACAATTCAAGCACATCCTTCGGCTATAATAGTCATAGCAGCAGCAGCAACAATAGCAGTAGTGGCAATTATCCTGCAAGCAATTACCAAGTTTGCAAACGACATTCACTTGTTGCCAGCTACAAGAATGACTACTCCCCATCGAACAAACGTAGTCGAGACAAAAATCAACGACCGTCAACCAGTCGACAACGTAATTCTTACGATCAGGATGAAGCTGATACCATTGAAAGGAAGAACTTGCATAACGATATGGAGCGACAGGACGCATTGGCTTGAAGAATCTCTTTGTAGCTTTCAAACGACAAATACCGAGTATTAAGAACTGTCCTTATTTACTGTGCCAAAGTGGGGTTTGTCAACCATTTTGTTTACAGCAGCTGCTTAAGTCAGTGCACCTCAGTAGTGTGTTGCCATTCTTACAATGGATAAAATTATTGGACAAAGAATTTGTCTCAAATTTTGTGTTTCTGACCAAATTTTTTGTGCGGAATCGTTGCGAATGTTAGAATAGGCTTACGGTGATTCAGTTTTATCAAAAACACAAGCTTACGGCTGGTACAAAGCCTTCAAGGACGATCGTTGAAGACATGCCTCGTTCTGGACTACCCTCGATTTCTTCAACTGATGAAAACATTACAAAGGTGAAGGATATGGTGCTTGAAAATCGTCATGCAAGTGTTAGAGAGATGGCAAGAGAGCTCGAAATATCTTGCAAGTCCGTTCGAATGATTTTGTTGGATATTTCGGGTATGAAACGCGTTTTTGTTCGACTCATCCTGACGAGATGATAATGCACCATCGCATCGAGCCACGATTGTGACCGAATTTACAGCCAAAAATGCAATAAATACCATCAATTAACCACCGTATTCACCAGATTTGACTCCGTGTAATTTTTTCTTGTTCCCCAAACTGAAAATGCTGCTCCGTGGAACCCGTTTTCAGTGGATCGAAGAATAATATGAAACAAAACTCACCAGAAGGATGGGAGCCTGCATTGGCTGACTACGTTTACCTCCTAAGGGAGATGATGCTCGCTATTCTCGTCGTTTTGTCCATAAATCCATTATTGTTGCGAGTTGGGGCCATCACTTTAGAATTAAAAATTTTGGTCTTTAATTTTTACTCTATATTTTACTCTTTGGAATCACTTCCTTTTGTTTACAATGAGGTAGTCGGCTACGACGCTGAAGATGATGTCGTTGCTGTTGATGATGAATGATGACGTCGTTGTTGTTGATGATGCGTGATGATGATGTCGTTGTTGTTGATGATGATGAGGTTATCAATGATGATGCTGATGTTGACTACAAACCAGTGGTGGCGTTTGCCTAGTTTCGCTCATGTATATCAATTTATGAGAAGCGAGAAGAACGGCTCAAGCAAATACCTATTTTCTCGAGGAAATTACTTGCGCCGCTAATATGTGGAATTGGCTGGCAAGCGAAGATTTCTCGTGGGAGTAGGGTCTGTTTGCGCCGTGAAGCGTGTGCCGATGGTGGGGCGTTCTTAGTCACCATACGACTATAATATAAACAATATTAACCGCCGCCATCCTCATTCACATATCAACCACCACTTCAACATGTGTATATATTTTACGCATCAGGCGTTACATTCTATCAGCTTCCTATACGGCAAAAGCCTCAAGTGGTGACCATCTTGGCAACCTACAAGGTGATATATCTACCACCAATCCAATTCATCAACCGCTATGTGAACGTGTTAAGATATCGCGTGTACAAAAACTTGATTACGTTACCTACAGACTCAACTGATTCAATTTGCACTGCATTACATCAAATCCCCTTTCGATAATCACACCAAGATTCAAATGCATATGGAGAGTAAATTATTAATGCCTCATTCTTTTTTTATAACTTGTATAAGTTTATTCAATCGCCCATCATCACAACCATTAGGAAAATTACAAATTTATAAAAAACCTCAAGATTAATCGTCATCGTATGCATTGTACACATCGTAACAACTGGCTAGGATAATATGTGTATATTTAATTTCTTTCCTTGATCTCATCTTTTGTAACAGTAAAAATAACTGTATGAAACAGTTATCCTATTCAAACGATCGATGGCATCTGCTTTACCTTCTGTATATCTCATCATGTATAATCATTTTCATTCATATAATATTCTAAAAACATCATCTCATATGCATGTTTAATATTGTATATAGTTCGTGCCTATTCACACACATTAAAGAATCATTCATTCAATTTCATCAATATTTTAAGAAAACACGTGCTATCGAGAGAGGTTTTTCATTATCGTAAAAAAAACCAGCGGCCTTTAGTCACTATTCTCGCTACTACCACCTAGAAGTACACCCCTGATACTCCAAACTGATATCTAAAGCGGTACCATTCCACCGTTTTGTGCGATTCATAAAAACGTAACTGTATTAATGCTTTTTGCTACTAGCATACTTTGTTGCATCTTATCCACATTGTTTCACCAATACTCTGTAACCTACGGTAAATGAAAATCGTATGATATCCATGTGATTTTGCAAGAAATCGAAACCAGTTACTTATAACACTCTCATTCTCAAATTAGCACCGCCATGTCGATCGCTGCACATAATTAAAAATGTTCTCTTTAAGGCGTCCCGTTCACGTTCAATAATATTGCACAATATTATTGAACGTCTAGGGATAGTATTGACGGTTGCACAATGATTGAACAAAATATTGAGCAAGCTTAAATTTTATTGCATAATATTTTTTTATTGCACCGTGTGTGTTTGATATTGCGCAATATTTTTCAGATTTCTTTTAGATACGGTCGTGAAAGGCCACAAATAATCAAAATGACAACCAAAAGTGTCGTGAGGGATAAGAAAGATTTTTTATTGAGCCTTTCGTGGGTATAGATTGGCCTTCTTTTTAACCATTCTTTAACCCAAAATTGTTTTCTTTTTTTTTTAAATAAAATAACCAGCGCCGTCGCTGCCAAAACTTCGTCATCTGACATGTTTCTTATGCGAGAGTACTAATTTGAATGCATTGTCAATTTTGCTGACTCAATATTATTAAACATGTGTGGTGCAAGAACGTGTTCAATAATATTGGGCAATATTATCGAACGTAAATGGGACGTGAATGGGGCGCTTAACGCAAGAATATGACCAAGTTAAAACGTTCACCAAACGAAATATTGACGAACAAAAATACCTAAGCTTGACCATAATGGTTTCTCTTACACAAACATAAATATCCAGGTCAGATTTTACTTCTGCTCAGTCACAATGGACGCATTCAACACACCTGCCTATGTCAAGACTGAACATTCGCGTTTTTCGCCAGAACGTTTCTACGCATAGAGGGTAGACGAGTGCGGTATATTCAGAACAGTTGTAAAGCCAAAGGTTGCCAAGCAAAACGTAAAAATCTGGCCTATATGCGGAATCATCCTTGGCACACTAGGAACTACACTTCCATCCTTTGAAGTTTTTAATATCTGTAAAAAATGTATCTTTCACAAGATCATGAAAATATTCTGAAATAAAATTCTTATCTTAAAAACAAAAAAATTACTTGCATTTAAATCGAATAATCAGAAAATATTCAACATAACAACCTCATAATACAGCGCACAGCCCTGCTGTATTGAGACAGTTAAGAACCCTTTTTCTCAGGTTTTTCACTTCTACGTTGTCTTTTTTTTCACAAACCAACAAATACAAATCAAACTCATTTCTTCTTCTTTGTAGCACTACAGCCCCTCTCGGGCCTTCGCTTAGAGATAGTTAGAGTATCTCATTTTCATGACCGTATTAATTTTTTTTTTTCGGAAGTTGGTTTGGTCAGTACCATGCTCCCGTGTGCTTGCCCAGCTATGATATGATCTGATCAAATCAGTACATATCACCACTGAGTGAACACTCATAGTCTGTCCGAAAAATCCCCTGCACTGAATCACGTTCTCCCAACGAGATTTGAACCTGGGACCTTCGGCTTATGGGTTCACGCTCTAACCACAAGGCCACACAGAAACTCATTAAAATGATCATTTTAACGCTTAACATACATGCCTCCGTATGCAACGTATTAGCAACCACATAAAATCGCCCGTTAAGATCATTCTTTATCTTTCGTCTTCGAATTTCAACCCGATGATCGTTTTTTATACATCCATCTAAAACCATATAAGCACTGAAATCATATCAACGTTGTTCATTCATACTTTCGTGTAAAAAAAGAAATGAACATCTCTAAGCATGCACTACGCAACAGTAAAGATCGTTCTTTAGCTTTCATCCACGCACCTCAATCTGCGGGCGCTTCATCGTCTGCATTCAAAAAAAGTATATGCAGGTTTTTACGCTACTCATCATTTTCATTAGCATGTAGACAAGCGCCAATATGTACAATCGCATTATACTGTTAGCATCGCATACCACACATCAAGACCTGTCTGTCCGTGCGTCACACTATGTTTCCTCAGTAGCTAAAACGCTCAAATTTTGTGAAAAGGTCAAAAGTGCTAGTCGCTCTAAGCTTTAGGTCTTACCTAGGGTGACCAGACGTCCTATTTCAACTATTCGGAGGAGCGTCTTTTTTCCCCCTACAAATGTCCTTTTTTCACGAACGTGAAACTCAAATATATTTTAAATCTTTCGCGGACTTTGAAATCGTCATTTTATTTGGTCATACACAAAACCGAACTATAGTTATCAAGCCGCACATGTAGGCTGACTACTACATGTGCAAAGTTGGTCTGGCTGACATAAGCTCCGGTCATATACTTTCAGCATGTTATAGCAGGCTTGTTTTTAGCCAAAGGTCGCTCCATCTTCATTGTCAATGGTCATCTCAGTTCGTTCGGTTGTTTACGCCGCGTGAACGATTCAAAATCAAAAGCGTATGCACGCGACATCACGTAAACGTGCAATCAAGTTATCAAGTGTTGTGCGCGCGAGTGCTCATGTAGGTCGACCATAAATTTACAGTTCATACGTATTTTGATGAGCTGCGGGAGCCGGTTTTGGTGATGTACGGCTGCTAACCTCGAATTGCAAGATGCCGAAACGCAAATGCAATTTTACTGAAGATCTTAAAAAAAAAAAATGCTTCAGCAAGGGTGAGACACCTACATTTGCGAAATGCAAAATATGTAGAAGTAGTGTTTCGGTTGCCTATATGGGTATGTATTTTCTCAATATCAGCTATTTTCAAAAAGAGTTTTTTTACGACAATGTTTATAAAATTTTTATACAAAAATGAAGGTATTTATACTATAAATTTGTTTAGGTAAAGGTGCATTAGATACTCATCTGAACTCTGACAAACATACGTCGGCCATTCACGCTGCTTCGACTTCATATTCAATGGACCAACATGTTGTGATGAAAACTTCTCCACTTGCAACAAAAATTGTGATCGCTGAGGGGACTCTTGCATTCCACACAGTCACACATGAAATGTCCTTTCGGCAGATGGATTGTACGGCACCTCTTCTCAGAACCCTTTTTGCGGACTCAGAAGTTGCATCAAAAATATCATGTTCGCGAACAAAAACTGAAGCAATTATAAATGGCATCCTTTCTCCTTATTCTGTTCAATTGATAAAACAAGAAGTGATTGATGTACCATTTATAAAAATTGGTACAGATGGGAGTAATCACAAAAATTTAAAAATTTTTCCCATCACAATGCAATATCTTGATAAGAAGGAAGGACTCAGAGTTAGATTGTTACATCCTAAAATTCTTCCAAACCAAAAAGCTGAAACAGTTGTATCCTACATTGAACAAACCCTTGATGATAATGAGTTGACTGTGAAGTTCAGTGCTTTTGTCGCTGATAATACCAACACGAATTTCGGAGGTGTGAAGCGCGGAGGAACGAAGAATATTTTTTACACGTTGAAAGAAACGCACAACGCAGTTCACCACGGACTAGACCGCTTCGGCTTGTTTGATATCGATTGTATTTCTCTATTTACACTGTCAGAACTGAAGATTTGAAATCATTTTGTGAATTCATTGAAAGTGAATATCTTGAGCTGTTAAGTCACAGTCGAACGCGTTGGTTGAGTCTTTTTCCAACAGTTGAGCGAATTCTTAGAATGTTCAAAGCGTTGAAATCGTATTTTTTGTCGCAAAAAAATCTCCAGTCATGATAGAAAATTTTTTTCTGCACGATCTTAGTGAATGTTTCTTGCTTTTCGTTCATTCTCTCATGTCTCTTTTTCAACCGAAAATGCTGTTGCTCGAAAGGAAAAATAATAGCATTCTGGAAATTGATTCGATATTTGAAGATAATTTGAAAAATTGTACGAAAGGAGTCAATCAAATTTTGTCCCTTTGATGGTTCAATCAATTTTGGCAAAACTTAGAAATGATGGAAAAGATCAGATGTGCAATGATTTTCTAGCGAGAATCGAGATTGTTTATTATGAAACTGTAGAATATTTCAAAATTTGGACGAAGAGTTTCTCCGAATTCGAAGTATTTAAATGGTTGAACTTAAAGAGAGAAAAAATTTCGCAGTACAAAGATGTTGAAGAATCTGTCAAATACTTGCTGAAAAAGAATAATGACATCGATGATTCGCAGCTTCATGATCAAGTTGTTAATTTAAAACGATTTTTGGCAACGAAAATAGATGATGATAATTTCTACAATGAAAAATGTGCAAGTTCTCGTATTTGCGAATTCTTTAACGCTAATGAACATATTGACAGTTACTCTGAATTGCTCAGAATCTCTCAATTTTTCTATGCTATTCCAGCACATAACGCTAATTGCGAAAGAGTTTTCTCTCTTATGAATACAAAATGGACAAAAGAGAGAAATCGTTTTTCTATTGACAGCATACGACACATTTTGAGAGTTAAGTTCAATTTTTCTGAATACAACTGTGTTCAGTTCAACAAATTTCTGACGCAACCAATGAATGCACGTCATGTTGAAAAAATAAGCAACAATGAAAAATATGTACCTGTAAACGAGGGGTAAATCTATTTAATTGTGAAACTAAAAAGTTATAGTTGCTGAAAATAAATAAACTTTATTTTTTCATTCATCTATTCGTGACTATATTTAATGTGCACTCAATTTTTTTTTATTTAGCGAAATTTATTGAGAAAAAAGTTTCAATCAATTTTTCGAGTTCATCATGAATAGTAAGGGGGGTAAAGATTCAAGATGTCCTTTATTTGCTCTGAGCCCATCTGGTCACCCAATCTTACCAAATATTTCAACATTTTTAAGGGGGGTCTCCCTCTAAAAACGAAGTTGCCCTTAAACAATTTTTTTAATCAAAGGTGGTCGAGTGGGGTTCTTGTTTAGAGCTTTTGGAATCTGAAACAAAAAACTCACTTTAGGCATCAGCGGGTCCAGGAGGAGGCAAAATGTACCGCAATTCCGTCACGAAACATACCATCGTCCTTTACGCAGCCACAAAATCCGCGGAGCTTCCATACATTTCAAGAGAACATTCTGAAAAACTCCGTGTAGCCACCATACATCTCATGAAAGAAAACGCGTGGGAATTAAACTATTTCTTTTTTTTTATCAACATCTCATTTATTCATACTAAGCCCGGTCTAAGCGCCGACCAGTACTACTCTCAAGGAGACCAAGGAGATGTTTCGAGAGAAGTCTATCAGTCTGTTGCCTTAACTTAGTGATACCCTCGCTATTTCGCGGTGCTCCTTCAAAACCTCCGACTGGGGCCCTTAGACCCGGTAAGCCCACCAAAGAGGGGTCATGCGCCACTCGCTTTGCCAGTGGGCCTAACTTCCAATTTAATTGCGCGGGGAACCAAATCCTACCTAACCCCGAATAACGTTGCTAACTTCTTCCCATACTGTAGCGCGCTTCGTACTTCTACCCCACAGGTGGTACTCGGGGACACTTTCACACGGCGGTAGAGAACCACCCCACCCCTCACACTGTTCACTAAACACCTTTTTTTTCACTTATTTTAACAAATTTATTTGCGGTCACTCTATATGTAAATTTTTAAATACTTATAAAATTCAAAAATATTAATTACCTACTACCTGTCAATTTCCACGTGGGCGGGGCCCCCCAATTTCCTCGATAGTTGGTTTTGATCGCTGTTTATTTCATTGGCGGGTTGATAATCGTGGCAAAAACTGCTCGTCCTCCTCTTGGTCAGCTCGTATCATGCCTTTCCTTCCTTCCAAGATCCACCTTCGTACCAATTCTTAATCGCCGCTTGCTGTCGCCGTTTCTTTTTGCGCCTAGCTCCTTCAAATAAATGCGAGATAAGAAGGCTTTTCCTCGTACTACGGGGTCTTTTATAGCCTCAGGGAGACACGGCCTTCTATCGTGCAACACGCTTGCCAATGTTTGTAAAGCTTTGCATCCGGCAATGTGGCAATGCCTCACTGCATTACCACTCTGTAGCTTCCACACCTACTAGCGGGCAACTCGTGTCATCATTTACTTGCTTTGCTGCTGCACCCATACATTGGGAGTGGAACTATGCACACATTGAGACAAAATCGGATTGGTGAAAGAAATATTGTTCAAATCCACAACGCATTCCACTCAGTGCACTTATTATATGCAATTTGATGATTTTAAGGGCTACTAAAGCTTCGATCGTAGATTCGCTTGACACCGTTGTGCACTGTTTTTATATTTAATTCATTAATTCCCAATAATACACTGAGCTCACAGACAGCTTTTGTGGGAGCTACTTCCTACACACCACTGAATATATCTATTTGATTTTTAGCTACATCCATATTAGCCGCTAGTAGAACATATTTTACACCACTAATCCTATTGCTATTAATTATATCATCACTGTGTAGTTTTCCATCGGCCCTGGTGATTTGGATCTTTCAGTTGTAATGTACTTTTCCCAGATATCGAAGATTTATAGTCTTCACGACTTTTCCCGCATAATGCAAATTTGAAGAGTTCGTAGGTTGACCAACAAATTGCTGTCGCAGGCATTGATGTAAAAATAAAGTGTATTGCCTGATATGGTACATTCATAATCAATTGTGTAGAGTATGAGCGATAAAATGCATGTTTCTATAGATTCCTCGAATTGTACATTTGCAGCCTATGCTCTATCACGTCTACTGGATTCGATATGGCATCATGTCTAAGGGTCGCGGCAAAGGCTGATACCATGTAATTGATTTGATTGTGCTTTGTGTATCTTGCCAACGTTTCTTTTGTACTGCAGATAGAATTTTGGTAATATCTATCCCATTGTCGAATTTAGCACTGTGGGCACACCTATCTATCTTTAACGCTGCACTTTTTCTCGAGTTTCTTCAAATCAGGTAGTATATGCATACAATTGATGAAGCAATATGTGAGGAAGTCCAGAAGAACTACTTTGCCTTTAACCGATTCCGTAAATGTTAACGGCTCAGTCCCATTAAACCAGTCGAAATCTCCTTGAAATTCTGGAATGGGTTTTGCCTACGAATCAGCTTCCTCTAAATATTTTCCCAATATTTCTTCAGTTTCCTTAGTCGTTTTCGCCAATCTCAAATAATTCAAATTCAAATCGGAGTCCTCCATAAGTATTCGAAGCTTTTGTACGCACCGTTTTATAGAGACACTATTATTTGACATTCCGCTTAGAATCTACTTAGTGTAGTCATTACATGTACCTAGAAAAATACAATTGAAAATACAATATTTAATTCAATAAATTCTGTTACCGATTCTTCTTCAGTCTGGCTGGCGTGATAAATACAGGGTTATCCATTTCGTGGTAGGAAAGTATAACCCTGCCATTTGACATCTGTCAGAATTAATGTCATCCAAAGCATATTTTTTTTTAGTTGAAAGCTTGCTATTTAGAAATATGGATCGTTCAACAGTCGAAGAATGCGTTAAAATTATTAAATTTTATTATAAAAATGGTGATTCTGCTGTATCAACATTTAGGGATTACGGTCGACATAATCGACCTACACAGCAAACAATTCACAGTGAGAAAATTTGAAGAGACTGGATCGGTTATTGATATTGCAAGGCCTGTGCATCATCGTAACATTCGTTCTACTGAAAATATCGCTGTCGTTGCTCAAAGTGTGGATGAAGACCCGAATTTGTCGATTCCTCGACGTGCTCAACATTTGGGCTTGTCTTACGGCTCATTGTGGCGGATCTTGCATTTGGATTTGCATCTCCATCCGTACAAAATCCAAATCACCCAAGAACTTAAGCCTCAAGACCATACACAACGCAGAATGTATGCGAATAGGGCGATTGAACAACAAGCCATTGATAACGATTTTTCGAACAAAATATTTTTAGTGATGCGGCTCATTTTTTGCTCAATGGGCACGTAAATAAACAGAATTGGCGCATATGGGGCTCTCAAAATCCTCAGGTGATCGCAGAAAGGCCTTTGCATCCGGAAAGATTGACCGTTTGGTATGCATTATGGTCTGGTGGTGTTATTGGCCCGTATTTATTTGAAAACGATAAAGGAACAGCCATTACAGCCAATTCTGACCGCTATGGACGGATGTTAACCGATTATTTTTGGAGAGAAATCGAAGATTATGATCTGGAGAACATGTGGTTCCAACAGGATGGAGCCACAAGCCACACAACACAGGCTAATCGAGCACTTTTGCAAGAGAAATTTCCAGGACGCGTAATTTCGAGATTGAGTGATGTCAATTGGCCCGCAAGATCCTACGACCTAACACCTTTGGATTTCTTTTTATGGGGCTATGCAAAAGATCGTGTTTACGCGAATAATCATCAAAATCTTGAGCTATTGAAAACCAATATTCGTGAAGTTATGGCCGAGAAATTGCCGGAAATGTGCCGAAAAGTCATTGAAAATTACCTCAAAAGGATTGAGGCCTGTAAGAGGTTCCGTGGAAGACATTTGAATGATGTTGTATTTCACGTACATATAATGGCAAGGTTCAGTTTTTATATTGAATAAAAAATGTTGTTTCCATCTGAATATTTTATGTGTTTTCGTTAGCTTTACTTTCCCAAGCGTAATATGGATAACCCTATATTAACTTTAGCTTGCGGGGGTCTTGCTTGTAACATCGCGTGTGAAAGTGTCCCGTGACATTAGGGCATAAAAAGGCTTACCTACCAACCGAATAAATAACGATGAAACCAAGCAACCTATTTTGAAGGTAGCCAGAGAAAAAGAATTTTTAGGTAATATGTACAATAGCTTCCATAAAGAGCCAAGCCTCATGTCCTCATAAGTGGTGTGCAAGTTTGCATCCCATAGACGTAGTCATCTGCAAGTGGTAGTGGACAAGATGTGTAATAACAATATTCTAGTAAAAATATTACAATTGCTGTTTCGGTGCCCTCTGGTGGATACAGCATAGACCAGTGTTGGCTCTTAGCTGCCCGCGTTTAGAGTAGAATTTACAGTAGGTCTCTCCAGTAATCCTGCATGTACTAAGGAAAGCTCCTACCGTCATTGCCACCAGGTATTCCAGCTCTGTTAACTAGTTCCACCCCTCACCTAAATTTGGTTGCTTATTTGCACCACTTAACGAATTTGTAATAGAAGCTATGGTTGGTATGATAATACAATGACGAATTTTAAAAGCTATTTGTACCACGGCACTAAAACCCAGTAGGTGTCAGAAATATACATTAGTTCGAAATAACTGCTTCCAAATTCAAATCATAAAATCATGGATTGTTATCTTTCTCATTTACTTATAAGCAAACAAAATAAAGCATAAGCACAAAAGGAAATAGGTCATTCATTTTCACTGTGTACTTAGCTCGAATTTCCTTAGAAGTTGTAAGTACCCATAAAATATTCATGCTTTAATTTATCTAACATCTTACTCGTATATCAGAAGTAAACGAGGATTTATGCGTTCAAACAACGCATAGAATCAAAACTAGCTATGATTCTACTTGCAGGAAATTACAATCAACCTCACAATGAACCACATATTTGTTTGGAATGAAAATATGTCGGGAAAGTTAAATAAACCATTGTGTCTTTATTCTTTCTTAATTAATAATTTCGATTGCACAGCTTTTATATATTAGTGTATACAACATCTGTTCACGGTTATTAATCCCCTATTTACCCTCAACTAAAAAAGATTGCCAGCTACCGAACTTCAATAAACTTTAATAGCTATTAAATTTTCCTAAGAAACCCATCCAACATGCCTCGAATTTCGTCCCTTTCTTCACGTGACCAAAAAGATGTCCATCGCTAATCCCTGTTGCTTTCAATTCTAAATAAAATATGAATTATTTTTACGTTGCCTGAAATTTATACATTGAATTCCTGAGAATCAGGGTTGGGATCTGTTGAATTGATGTTGAGTGAATATTTTTTTATCGCTAGAAAGACTTTAATGAGAAAAATTCGATTAAATCATTGCTACAGTGTGGCGCCAGTGGGAAAAATTTACATAATATCTTTTGCATAGGATGCTTCAATTTTGATGATTTTTTTGTGGGAACAAGATTAATTCTGTTTTCTGTAATGTAGTGATGGTCTGTAATGATTATCTGTATAACTTTGGTATATTGTTTGTCACAAATTTTTGTCTCTACTTTTTAAATGGAATGGCTAGCGATTCGATTTTTTTTATATTGAAAAGGAATATAACTAATTATATTGTTTATTGCTGAATATCAGGTCAGGCACTAAGCGCCCAGTCCATTCCCCATTTTATTGCTCTCCCAGAACTGTTGTCAATCGCTGAGAAAGCGTTGTCTTTCTTGCTTAGTAATTATCTCTTTCGCTTCTATGCAGGTAGAATTTCAGCGTTCTCTTAGGAGGAAGGCGATGAATATCCTCGCCTTCAATCACCAACACTGCGAATTTTGAGGCTGCTTGATATGCGTGCTCAATTCACTGCGCTTCTTGCGTCGGTATTCGTGCCCACCGCTTTCGCTGCAGCTCCTTGCTGAGAACGCCATTCTGTAGCTCTGAACCGTAGAGTAATACAGACTATGCGGCAATTATCAGAAGTCATCTTCTTGATGGCTATGTTGGCGATCAGTCGCCTACACCAGCTGCAGTTTTATCATCTGTTTTCCTGATTTGCTCGAATTTACCCATCTTCCAGTGTATCAGTACGCTAAGGTATTTCACCACTAGTTTACAGCATTTCTCCGATACAAATACTCATTACATGGTAGTAAATGCATTCGGGGTCGCACATTGGGTTTACTGGTTCCCCAATAATGGTACTTAAATACCGAGAAATGCTAATAACCGTAAATACATCTACAGCCCTGCTACTAAATCCTACTTACACCTCCTTTGTGGGGGGCGTAAGAGGGTGAAGGCGAACATTCCACGCTTGATAACGGAATCGACGTATTAACCATTCCGCCGGAATAGCGGTTGGGCGACGGGCCAACTCCCCGTCTCTGGAAACCCTTAAAATGGTTCGAAACCTGCAGATGGGCCTCGGAATGCGTTGGACTCACGGCAACGACCTCGCAAACGGAAAAAAGACTATGGCATTGGATTCTGGAATGTCATATCACTCAATTGCCCTGGCACTGTTAAGGACCTTTTACAACGAGCCAGCCAATATCAACTAAAAATACTGGCAATCCAGAAAACGAATTGTACTGGAAACATGAGATCGCACACAATATTCAAAAGTGGGAGGCCTACTAGAATACGAAAATTCGGAGTGGTCTTTATTGTGAATACAAAGTTCAAATCGCACGTTATTGATTTTAAAGCAATCAATGAACGGTTGTGTGCGATCCGTATATAAGCGAAATTCTTCAAAATCTGCCTAATTCAAGTTCACGGAACGACCGAAGAAAAGGATGAAGAAACGAAGGAAACGTTCTACAATCAACTGAAAAGACTAGTCCACTCATTGCCAACAAACGACACAAAACTAATGCTGGGTGATTTTAACGCTAAGGTTGGAAATGAGAATCTCATTAAGGAACGACTGAAGGATATAGCCTCCACGATGAAACAAATGACAACGGCCAGTGCCTGATTGACATTGCATGTAGCAGAAACGTTTGACATGCGTCCCACATTGACGCATTCATAAAATGACCTGGGGATCACCAGATGGAAACACACAAAACCAGATCGATCATGTTCCGATCCAACAACAATGGGCCTCGAGCATACTTGACGTCCGTACATATCGAGGAGCCAATTGTAACCCAGATCATTACTCGATCAAATTAACCTATCGATGTCATATGTCAAAGGTGTATTCATCGAAGACCAGATCGCTGCAAAAATTTGACATCGAAAGGCTCCAAACGGCGCCTGTGGCGAAAAATTTGACGGAGACCCTCGACAACGAGCTGGCTCCCATCTTATCAGACGCTTCGTTAAAGACGAGTAACGAGATGTGGATGGAAGTGAAAGCGGCTATTGAGACCGTGGCAGAACAGACGATTGGACTTCAAGCCCGGCGCAAGAGAAATGATTGGTTCGATGAGGAGTGCCAGAATGCGTTAGATAAAACGAATCAGGTGTTCAAAGAATACGTAGGTAGGAAAACCAGGACAAAGAGAGAATACTATGAAAATCTCAGAAGAGCAGCAAATAAGATAATAAGGACTAAGAAAAGAAAATACTATGATGACCAATTGAGAAGTATGGATGCAAGTCTAGAGAGCAAAAACACAGGACAAGCATCCAAAGTAGTGAAAAGCCTGAAACGTGGTTACCAGCTCAAAACCACGCTCTGTAGTGATAACATCCGCAATATCATCGCTGACGAAACCAAGATTAAGGAAAGATGGGCATCATATTTCAAGAACCTCCTTAATCCTCCAAACAGCTCCAGAGATTTGGAGCCTACAGATGTCTGCGGAGAGGTTCCATTGGCTCCATCAACTCTGGGTGAAGTTTGTTTCATCATCAAAGCCCAAAAGAATAATAAAGCACCGAGCATCGATGAGATTCCAGTGGAGCTTATCAAATATGGTGGCAGTAGTATTCACAAAGCTATTCACAAAGTCATCCAGTACATTTGGCAACAAGAACATATTCCGAAAGAGTGGAGCCAATCAATTTTATTCCCTATCCACAAAAAAGGTGACAAGTTACAGTGCGAAAATTATAGAGGCATATCACTACTTTGTACGGTGTACAAAATATTTTCTAAAATTTTAGAAAATAAAATCGGATCATACGCCAACAGTATTAATGGGGAGTGTCAAGATGGTTTAAGAGCAGCTAGATCGACAATAGACCAAATGTTCACAGTCCAGGAGGTGCTTGAAAAATGCTGGGAGTTCAAAATAGACGTACACCAAATTTTCGTTGACTTCAAGCAAGGATACGACAGTATTGATGGTAACGTACTGTAACAAATAATGTTTTGCTTTGGCATCCCAGCTAAATAAGTCCATCTTAACAAAATGACAATGACGTCGACGACCTCCCAAGTCTGCATCAATAACCAACCCACCAATGCCTTTGAAATAAATATTGGACTAAAGCAGGGAGATGGGCTGGCCCCATTGCTATTCAATTTGGCTCTTAGGTACGTCATAAGGAAGCTGCCTGTCGATACGCGAGGTACATTACTATACATATCGAGCCAAGTAGTAGCCTATGCGGATGACATCAACATTCTGTCACGGTCGTTAACAACTGCCAAAGAACTCTTCCTGAAACTCGGCAGCGAAGCAAAGCTAGTAGGGCTACAAATCAATGAAAGTAAAACAAAGCCCATGACGCAGTCGAGGAAGAATACCTCAAATACGCAAAATATCACACTTGGCGAATACAGTATCGAAAATGTGGGCGAATTTGTGTATTTAAGCGACAAAATAACGAGAATCAGTAATGAAAGAGACAAAATACGCCGAAGAATATAGCTCGCAAATAAAATATTTTAATCAGTTTTGACGATCTTGAAGACCAGCTGCATACACAGGAAAACAAAGCTCCAAGTATACAAATCTGTAATAAGACCTGTGATATGCTATGGGTGTGAAACATGGACCCTAACCCAAGCATCCGCAAATATATTGAACGTCTTTGAGCTACGGGTCCTCAGGCGAATAATTGGAGCGAAGCTAGACGGGGACCAATGGCGAATTAGATACAACCATAAGTTCTATGAAATTTTTGACGAACCGGAGGTCTCAAGGATTGTAAGACTGCGAAAGCTGCAATGGGCTGGACACATGAATCGTATGGACGAACAACGGATACCCAAAAAGGTATTCGTTGGGAGAACTGAAGGCAGTGGGTAAACTGGGGAAACGCTAGTCTGGCTTGTTCGATGAAGACAGTTCATCGCTGCTCGGATTTCGAAATTGGAGGAAGTGGTCAATGGACCGATACAGTTGGAGGCGCTGTTTGCAGGAAGCGAAAGCTCGAGAGGGGCTGCAGTGCTTAAAAAGAAGAAGAAGAATTAGCTTTTTTTACAAATTTTTTATACAAATATCCTACTTAAACTGAATCCTAACTGTAATAGTTTTTTTTATTCTTTTTCTTCTTTGTAGCACTACAGCCCCTCTCGGGCCTTTGCTTAGAGATAGTTGGAGTACCTCATTTTCATGACCGTATTGATTTTTTTGGAAGTTGGTTTGGTCAGTACCATGGCCCCGTGTGCTTGCTCAGCTATGATATGATCTGATCAAATCAGTACATATCACAAGTGAGTGAACACTCATAGTCTGTCCGAAAAATCCCCAGAACTAAATCACGTTGCTCCCAACGAGATTTGAACCTAGGACTTTCGGCTTATGCGTTCATGCTCTAACCACTAGACCACACAGACTACATAGTAATAATTTTAAAAGAGAATAGTAACCATTTTAAATGTCCTCGTTCAATCTCTGCTCTAATGGTTGTCGCATAATCCGGAGAGTCTCGTAGGTATCTAGTTTGCTTATGTCTTGTGCCACCTTAATGATTTCTAGATCTTCCCAATGAACGTTGTGCCTATCGCAAATGTGTCGCGTAACCGATGACCAAACGCCTGTAGTATCATATTTAGCGATCGCTGACTGTACTTCCCTGATATGTTCGTTGAAGCGGACTTTCACGCTGCGTTTAATCTGACCAATGTATACTTTTGCCCATTGTTGACTTTGTCGACTCTGCTCTTTTCTTGCTTGCTTTTTGTGTCATTGTATTGTGTGATCATTTCTTCAGTTGAAACTGTGAACTTCTTGCTACAAACCCGAGTCCATTCTTCTTCGTCATTTTTCGTAAAGGGTTTCACACTAAATATATCAAATTGTTGAATTTGATATATTTAGTTTTTCCTAAATATATCAAATTCAACAGTGTCTGACTTCCTCTTAATCGGCAAGTCCAAAAACGAACTTGATCCCTCACTTTCTTTCTCCATTGTGAACTGGATATTCTTATGTATGTCATTCAGCTTCATTCGGAAATTTAGTGCTTCATTCTCTTTAATAACAGAAATCACATCATCCACATATCGTAGCTATGTATGGGCATCCATCCATTGTCAGCAATCCTACTTTCAGCCCATTCCATAAATATTCACTAAAGAACGGTGGTAAAGGGTTTCCCATTGGTGCTCCAGACTTTTGTTTGAAAAATCATCCCTTAAAAGTGAAATAATTTTCTGCCATGCACAGAATAGCTATTTTGGTCATCATCCTTGCTTTTTTCCTTCCCCTGGTTGCCTTGTCTTTCTGCTCCAATGGATATGGCGAAGACCAGCGCCTCTTCAATGTTTCAAATGCTATGATCACACCCTAGGTTACAAATGCGGTGAAATGGGGCATAAAAGAAAAGAGTGTACAAAGGTGGCACACTGTATTCTTTACAAGGATGCTGACCCAAGACCAGATTTTGTGGACGTCTTGGGATCAGGGTGATGCCGGTTTTTTCAGGTAGCCTTAGTCAAGGCAAAATCAGAACCTCGATGACCCGCATCCTGCAGCTAAACCTAACCGCCCAAAAACTGCTTGAGCAGTTTGAGAGGGACATGACAGCCGACTTTATGCTGCTGAGTGAGCAACACCATGATAAAAGTTCTGCATCATGGTATCCTGATGAAACTCGTACTGCCACCATCTGGATTTGGAACAGTGATTTCCAGATTAAATAGCTGTAGACGGGGAAAAGGTTTTTTGTGGGTTCAGTGCTCAGGGACCACCTTCTTTAGTGTGTACCTAACGCCGAACAAATCGATATCATCTTTCCAAGGCAAGCGTAATGCTTCGAAGGACACTGTATCGACTGCAGACGGCAACATGCTCGCTGGGGGAGGCTTCAACGCTAAAGCAATCGAATGGGGCATGCCGCAAACAGATTCGTGGGGAAAACGAGTCCTAGAGATAGCGGCCAGGACGGCACTCGTCATAGTAAACACGGGAACTTCGCTAACTTTCCGCCGTATTGGCTGTGAAGAAACCATACCAGACGTGATATTTACCTCGGAGTCCTTAGTACGGAGGATACACAATGTTAGAGGACTACTCAGCCAGTGATCATCAGTGCATTTTGCTTGCCATCAGTGATGTTGTCTCCCGACGTCCATGCTTTCGGCCTTCTACAATTGGATGGAACGTTGGAAGGATGGATGTTGTGAGGTACGTCAAGGTGCTCACAGCAGGTGCCTCGTTGCAGAGAGATTCGGTGGGGATGGAAGAACTAGCAGCTCAAGGTGAGATGAACTCAACTATGAGCATCATCACGACTGCTTACAAAGCTTCTATGCCCCATCAAAAACCCTGGTACGGCAAGCCCCAGCGTACTGGTGGTCCACTGAAATCACTGAAAAGTGAAGGAACTGTCACAGGCTTCGGCATGAGGCTCAACGGGAATGGAACCCTGACGAGGCATGTAACCAGCTAGCAGCATAAAAGTCGGCTAGAAAATGCTTTCGCGAATTGATTAACAACAGCACGGCTCGCTGCTGGCAAGATTTAGTGGATAATGTTAACAAGGATTCGTAGGGCCTTGGCAACAAGCTAGTTATGCGGAAACTTTGTGCCCTACGGAAACCTTGCATACATGATGCGAAAAAGATAAACGAGGTAGTGCGGGCACTCTTCCCCGCCCATCCCGTTCGTGTTGAGCTGTCCATAGTGAAACAGCAGTCGAGTGTCCACTAGCCGGAACTAGAAGAGGCAGTCCTGTCACTGAAAGCGAGGAAGGCTTCAGGTCCAGACGGTATTCCAGCTGAGGTGTTGTAATTTGTCTATCCCCATTGTTCTGACTTGCTGTTCAGCACATTCAACGCTTGCCTACGGGAAGGGGTTTTCCTGGTACGATGGGAGGATGTCGAGGCTCGTGCTGATCAGCAAGGGGAAGGGAAATCCCGGATAGCCGTATGCATACTGCCCGTTATGCATTCTAGACACTGCTGGGAATATGCTAGGGAAACTCATCAAGAGAAGACTCACTGACGCGATTCGTGCTGCTGGGGCCGTATTGACTCAACAGTACGGCTTTAGAGTAGAACGTTGTACCATTGATGCGATTGCAGAGGTGGCGAGCGTGGCACATAGGCGCACCAAGCGACAGATCGTCCTGTTGGTGACACTCGATGTCAAGAACACCTTCAACTCCGCTAGATGGGTGGATATTCTGGATACGCTGAAAAAGCCTTTTCATGTTCCAAAATATCTTATGTGGCTTTTGAGGAACTACCTAAAGTACCAAAGTCTGCTTTACGACACAACACAGGGCCAACGAAGGATGGAAGTTACATTGGGCGTTGTCCAGAGATGTATGCTTGGTCCAGACCTGTGAAACGTATCTTAAGACGTGCTACTGAAACTGGAGATGCCAGATGCGTCACGTTTGATCGGCTATGCGGATGATATTGTGGCTCTGGTCACAAGACGCACCATTTAATAAGCGTAACTTAGGCTAGGTAGGCTAATGCGCGAAGTAAGAGACTGGATGACTGCTCGCAGGTTCAGTTTAGCACTAGAGAAAGTTTAAGTGGTCATCTTGATAAAAACGAGAATCCCAAGAGTAAGGATTATCAGTATTGGAGACATAATACTAATCGAATTGAAGCCAGCGGTGAAGTACCTGCGGCTACTGATCGACTCAAAAATGAGTTTCTCTGAGCAAATCAGGGAAACGGCTGAGAAGGATCCTTCAGGAGCATCGGCTCTGAGTCGACTTATGGCCGACGCAGCGAGACCTAGCCCATCAAGAAGACGCCTCTTGATGAGTGCTGTAGGCTCAGTGCTACTATAACGAGCAGAAATATGGGGCGATGCTCTCAGTAACAAGGTATACCGAAACCGCTTGGCACAGGTACAGAGAAGAGGAGCACCGAGGATTGCATCTTCGTATCCGACAGTCTCTGATACGATGAGGGTCATTGTGGGCGTGATAACTGTTACCCTGTTTGTTAGAGAGCGCTGCGCTATTTACCTGCGTTGAAATAAAGACGTGAGGGAGATGGTTGTCCGCGAGGAGAGACAGCACTCACTCAACGATTGGCAGCAGTCTTGGATGGATTGCACGAAGAGAAAGTGGATAGTGTGCCGCATCCCGGATGTGAGACCGTGGTTAAATCGAGGGCATGGTGAGACTGACTTCCATCTGATCCAGCTTTTGAGCAGGCATGGGTGGTTTCAGTCTTAATTGCACAAGATTGGTAAGTCATGGTTTTGCTCAGAAGAGGAAGACGATGCCTGCAACACTCATTTTTTGCTGCATAAAATGGGACAGACTGCAAAGGGACTCGTACATAGGATAGTATAGCTGCGGTGATGCTCGAATCGGCTGACAAATGGAACCAGGAGGCACATTTATTCGGGCAGTCCCAAAAGGTAAAAAGGACTCAGAATAGCCGGGGGCGTTGGGGCTGGAGGATCGCTTATCTGGCGATTCTTTTTCCCCTCTTCTCTCGGTCTAGAAGAGGAATCCCCCAGCTTGAAGGTGCTTTACGGCGTAACAAAACGAAAACTAGCCCGAAGTGAAGTGTTAAACGGTTCCAGGCTAGGTTGTCAGGTTGAGAGGGGAGGTGCTTAGTGGGTAGTCCAGTCGCTTTCTTGGATGGATGTCTCAAACACAAAAATAAGACCAGACGACTCAATTTTAAGAACCGTCTGCTGATCTACAAACAAATAATATGACCGACGCTAGTGTATGGTAGTACCCTACCAGACGATACGGGACAATGAAAAGGCATTACAATCTTTGGAAGAAAAAGTGATCAGATAGATCTTTGGAATCCTAGGTACCTATCCTAACACTACCCTGGGAATCCTAAGTCATCAAGCAGTCCAAAATGGAATCTATCCAACTATCAGCGGTTGTTTTAACTAAATACAATGTATTATAAATAAGAACAAAATGGTATGATCTCGCTAATTACGGGAAATAATTGCTTAAAGATAGAAGGGAGCTGGGTGCTAAATCGCACCAGCTCCAAGTCAAACCCCTCCAGGGAAGGGCAAATTGTAAATCAAGCTTATGCGATAACGTGAACACAAACAGTATTTAACGAAATCCTTGCTCATGTATAATTCTAGCCTTTCTCGACCACCAATAATTAAAATCTATTGGGAATAGTTCAACTTTACAACCACAATTTAGCGTCTACTTGTCTGACTTCATTATTCGAAAATCAATATCTAGGAAATTCATTGGGCTCTTTCACACGGGAATGGTAAAAACCCATATCCAAACAGGTTTCGCGCTTACGCCCTTATGTTTACACGTTGCATAGTTCAGCCAACCTATTTTTGTATACGATACACGTCTTGCGAGTGTATGTGTCAAAAGGGTCATTTGATCGTTAAACATCGTGCGGACAACATGAGAGCGAAGATAGAGGGATAAGCGATTGAGAATTGATATTTTAGCCTTGAATTGTGCACGAGGTAATAAAAACTGGAATGAAAAATGTATTTTATGATTGTTAAAGTTTGTCGATTCAAACTTCTATTGGATTTATTTGAATCCTCCGTGTTTTTCCGCTTTCTGAAAAATGTATTCCAAATATGAATATCTTTTTTAGTCGCATATTTTTCTTGATGTGTTGTAAACTTGCTTATTGTAATGTGATTCTATGAAGATTAAGCGTACAGTTAATTTTCTAAGGATTTACAATAGGCAATTTAACTTTATAGAAATTGCGATATTCATCGTGTTGTTTCCTGAAACTGAACATGGCCTCGCTTTTATAAATTTATTAAATAACGCGTAGCTTCTCGCGTCCACGCATCCATTTTTGCACGCAAATTAAGGAAAGGCAATCGTTTCGTGACGACTACCTTCTTCACCGAATGTTCAATTCGGAATGATTATTTCCCCCACCAAATGATCAACAAAATGCGTTTGTGTATGTGCGTTACGCTCGTTCACCCTAAAAAATGTTGGCTTGTTTTTACCATCAGGTCCCCTCAATGCCTCTCACTCTTCTTGCCCATATAACCTGTTTAACGCTCACTTTTAACGCTGCGTCTGAAAAAGCCCATTTATACGCTCCATATCACCACGCAATAACGTAAGAGCACAAGGACAAATTAACCATACTGGCGATGTCCATAGTCCAGATGAAATGCAAATAATTTGTGAGTGTTTGCACAAGTAAACACTAGCGTACTACTTGGGATTGGAGGTTCCTGTTACTCACAAACAAAGCCTCTATAATGTTACCCTTACGAGTATCATGCGAAATCTTGACAATTTGGTACCTCTGGTGGGTTCATTGAATGCTTTTGGTTTGGAATCCTTTGAACGTTCTTATGTGATATAGGTTGCATTTTCATACTCGTATGTATGATTCACTACTCACCGATAAATTGTCAAAAACTTTTTCATGATATGGCACCAAAAAGGGAGACTTCCGCGAAAAGTCCTTTATTTTGTCGCAAATGTTCCTGTTGAAAAGAATACAATGAGAGACAGGTATTAAGTTAACATGCCAACGTAATATCGTATTAAAGTCTTAACTTACCTAAAATCCGGATTTAAAGGATGCGACATGCTTATCTTAAGAACCGATTGAAAAGATTGTAAATCGAGTGCTCGACTTCGAACTCGTTTTATGTAGGGATCCAAATATTCTGTGAAATTTAGAAGAATAGAAAAACATAGTTAGAAAATGTTTTCAGCAGACATTTGTTGTTGTTTATGTCATTTTGCCCGAAAGATACCGAGAATTGGGTATTCGGGCTATTGAAAATTTACCAAAGAAAACGGTGTGGGGGTTTGTTAATTGTATTTGGTCTGTAAACTGTTTTCAGGATCTAGCTCTCCCTCTTTCTTTAAGTTGCTTAATTTGTTGATCTTTATCAATTTAAAAAACTGCCACATACAGATTTTCTGGAAATATCAATTGATTTTTCAGAACATCACCTTTTCGGGATGAATGTTGTTTAAAGTTACAAAATGTTCAAGGAGAACATTAAGTAAACCAGAATGTTGGGAGTAGAATTCAATCTTGTATATTTTGAAGTTTTCAAGAAATATTTCTTAGAAAGTAGGTTCAACAATAACATACTCGTGCATCACCTTAAAGTTCACGATGCTGGTACTTGTTACGATTGTTTGTTTGGCAAAGGAATGCGAAGCGTTTTTCTTTATTTGATTTCCTGTTTTATCAGGAATTTCTTCAAATGAGGTTGAACTAGATTTTAAAAGGAATTTTTGAATTTAAAAGGCTTTAGATCCCAACTGAATCTTAAATATGTCAAATATTGTATTTTATATTGAATTGAGTGTACTCTTATAGGCAGAGTATGACGCTCTTAAGTATTTTCTAAGATATCTTTTATATAGGCTGTGTGCAATAGCAATATTTGTTCACAGTGCAATAAACTCCTAGAATTGTTACCACAAATGCGGAAATCAAGTGCAAACACAGTAAGTGCACTTGAGGACAAAATACAAAACATAAAATTGAAAACAAACGAATTATAATAGTCGCATTGGAGACTTTGACCAGTCAACATCTCCTGCAATATACAGGGTTATCCGTTTCGTAGTAGGAAAGTATAACCCTGCCATTTGATATCTGTCAGAACTAAATGTCATCCAAAGCGTGTTTTTTTTTAAGTTGAAGGTTTGCCATTAAGAAATATGGATCGTTTAACAGTCGAAGAACGCGTTAAAATTATTAAATTTTATTATAAAAATGGTGATTCTGCTGTATCAACATTTAGGGCTTTACGAGTCGATTGCGGTCGACATAATCGACCTACACAGCAAACAATTTCAGACATAGTGAGAAAATTTGAAGAGAATGGATCGGTTATTGATATTGCAAGGCCTGTGCATCATCGCAACATTCGTTCTGCTGAAAATATCGCTGTCGTTGCTCAAAATGTGGAGGAAGACCCGAATTTGTCGATTCCTCGACGTGCTCTACATTTGGATTTGTCTTACGGCTCAACGCGGCGGATTTTGCATTTGGATTGGCATCTCCATCCGTACAAAATCCAACTCACTCAAGAACTTAAGCCTCAAGACCATACACAACGCAGAATGCATGCGAATTGGGTGATTGAACAACAAGCTATTGATAACGACTTTTCGAACAAAATTTTCTCCAGTGATGAGGCTCATTTTTCGCTCAGTGGTTACGTAAATAAACAGAATTGCCGCATATGGGGCTCTCAAAATCCTCAGGTGATCGCAGAAAGGCCTTTGCATCCGGAAAAAGTGACCGTTTCGTGTGCATTATGGTCTGGTGGTGTTATTGGCCCGTATTTTTTTGAAAACGATCAAGGAAGAGCCATTACAGTCAATTCTGACCGCTATGGACGGATGTTAACCGATTATATTTGGAGAGAAATCGAAGATTATGATCTGGAGAACATGTGGTTCCTACAGGATGGAGCCACAAGCCACACAACACAGGCTAATCGAGTACTTTTGCAAGAGAAATTTCCAGGACGCGTAATTTCAAGATTGAGTGATGTCAATTGGCCCGCAAGATCCTGCGACCTAACACCTTTGGATTTCTTCTTATGGGGCTATGCGAAAGATCGTGTTTACGCGAGCAATCCTCAAAATCTTGAGCAATTGAAAACCAATTTATGGCCGAGATATTGCCGGAAATGTGCCGAAAAGTCATTGAAAATTACCTCAAAAAGATTGAGGCCTGTCAAAGGTCACGTGGAAGACATTTGAATGATGTTGTATTTCACATATAATGGCAAAGTCCAATCTTTATATCCAATAAAAAATTTTGATTCCATCTGAATATTTTATGTGTTTTCTTTAGCTTTACTTTTCCAAGCGTAAAATTTATAACTCTATATTAACAAGTGGAAGTTGAAATCGAGAAGTATAAAGAGTTAAGAATAGTGCATGCAAGAGAGAAGAGGAAAAAGATAGGGCATTGGAAGAAAGTGACAGACGATAGGAAGAGAGGGAAGTGGAAGACAAACGGGAATAGACAATAGAAGATAGACTAAGAAAGCAGATACAGTGAAAGAGAAGATAGGGTTAGAAAAAAGATATAGTGAGAAAGAAGATCATGAAATTAAAGAGAGAAAGGAAGATATAGAGTAATGTAGAAGATATAAAACGTGAACAGTGCAGGAGAGTTTGGGTGAGACATTAGGCAGAAGTTTCGAGTCGCGCAGTCGTCGAGGCAGTATGGGTCGAGCGAGCAGCACAGAATTTTCGACGGATTTTTATGCAAATTAAAATTTGAATGAAGTTGGAAATTCGGAGGAATTGTGGGGTTGCGAAATTTCGGGGGAAAACAATTTTTGGAAATTGTTGAAAAAGAAAAGGAGTTAAAGCGCCCGGGTAAGTCACGTAGAGTGAGCACTAGTAGGAAAACAAGTCAAATTATAGGAGTTGACAAAAGGAGTTGAATTGGGATTGGAGTATTCGGAAAAAACACAAAAGAAGAAAAGATTATATTACTTAGCCTTTTTGTTAAATGCTACTATTTTTTTTACTATTATAATTATTCTGTGGGGAATTTAGGGGGGGGGGGCATAAAGAAGGAGTTGATTCTGGACTTGTTTGCTAGTTGCAAGATTCAGCTGCAAGTGCCAGAAGTTTCCAGTGACATGGAGATGGACGATTGTGGAAGTCCCACGGACAGTAGTGATGAAGAGGAGCCAGAAAGAGCCTAATAAGGACTCCAACATAGGTGCCTACTTCAAAGGTATTGAAGTGAGCGAGCGGGATTTTCCCCAGTTCAAAAAGACGGCATTAATAGGTTCCGCCAGTTTCTCGGGGGCCATACTCAAGCCGGAGGGAAGGCCGGAATATAGGTGGCTCCTACCAAAAACGAGAGGCTGCCTCCTATAGTGTGCTATAGGCTTGACCTGAAGACTTTCAGGGATAGCGTCAAAAGAGCAAGTGTATGAAACTCTGAACAGGAGTCAGAGTTCAACGTGATGGTGAACAGCTCCTCAAGAACTTTGCTCCACCCTAAAATGGCTGAAAATAACTCTCCTTTTCAAAGGCGTGCATAGCTCATACGACGAGAACGATGTCGTGGCTGAGCTAAAAGAATATCTCGGAGAAGATATCCTTTCAGCAAAAAAGCTCTCCACTATAACTTCTAGGAGGGAAACAAGGACACTTTCATCTTTCTTGGTTCAGTTTAAACCAGACTTTTAAGTGAAGAAAGAGATGAACATAAAGTTCCTATTCTATAAGAAGATACAATGGGAACGTTTGCAAAAAAATGGACTTCCCACTACATCAATTGCCAAAGATTTGGCCACGTCGCTTCTAACTGTGGACTTGAAGTTAGATGCGTAAAATGTGACAAGCAGCAAAAGTTTCAAACCAGTTCCTTATATATTTCCCCGTTTCAATGACAAAGTTATCGCTGACTCTAACGCAAAACATTTTGCGGAAATTCTTCAAGGAAAGAAAGCAAGTGAGAACACTTTGTTACTCCGTTAGTGAGCAGCACCACAGCAAATTTCGACAGGGACCATGAGCAATTGTGCTTGACCTGGTTCTCTGATTCAAATCCCTCTGAACCACCTACTGGCCATGGTTTGTTTTTCAATCCTGAGGGACTCACTTTGTGGGCACTGGAGCAAAATTTCAAAAATCAGCAGGGGCCTATGGAATCTCCAGTTATATGCTTAAAAGTTTCCCCATATTTTCTTTTATCTCCTTGCAATCATTCTGAATAATTGCATTAACATTTACTACTTCCCTCAGCAATGGAAATGCGCAAAAATATTCGCAATGCGCAAGAAGTTGGGCAGTACTGACGTAGTCGATACTCGTCCAATTTCGCTGCTTTCAAATATTGGTAAGCTGTTTGAAAGCGTAATACACGAAGGCATCATGCAATTCCTGCGGGGGCAAGAATTGTGCCAGAAAGACAATTTGACTTCAAAAAAGCCCCCCCACGGTGGATGTTATGGGCGTGTTCCCAACGGATATAACGAGAAGCTGGCGCAACAATAGGCTTTTTGTAATTTGCCTGATCGACGTGAAGAAAGTCTTTGACTCTGTATGGATCAATGGGCTTCTCTCCAAAATGCTATTGGTGTGTACAACCTAATAGCCGGAATTTCACCCTAACTAACAAATATCGTGATGCTCGAACTTTATATATGTCATTTTGAAGGAACATTTGACAGCTATCAAAATCAGTCAACAAAACAATTTTATTTTGTGTGAATTATTATTATTTTTCACGACGAACAACTTCAAAACTTGGAGAAAAAGACAGCATTTTCGGGAGGTTCTGTTGGGTCATTTTTTGCAAAGAAAACTGCTGCGAAAAGGCAACGTTTGCTTGCAGAAGTTTATGGTGACAATGTTTTAGTGAAAACACAGTGTTTTGAATGGTTTCAATGCTTCAAAAGTGCCGATTTTGATACCAAAGACAAAGAACGCCCAGGACAGCCAAAAAAGTTTGAAGACGAAGAATTGGAGACGCTACTCAATGAGGATTCATGTCAAACGCAAGACAAACTTGCCAAATCGTTGGGAGTGACTCAGCAAGCCATTTTGAAATGTTTCAAAGCTGCCGGATACATTCGGAAGCACGGTAATTGGGTCCCCTATGAGTTGAAGTCGAGAGACCTTGAACGGCGCTTCTGTGTGTCTGAAATGCTGCTTGAGCGCCATAAAAAGAAATCATTTTTGCATCGGATCGTGACTGGGGATAAAATATGGATCCAGTATGACAATCGCAAGCGCAAAAAGTCATACGTGAAGTCCGGCCAACCAGCCAAATCAACGGCGAAGCCAAATATCCATGGCTCCAAGGTTATGCTGTGTATCTGGTGGGGTCAGAAGGAGCCGTTATATTATGAGTTGTTAAAATCGGGCCAGCCAATCACAGGTGGCCTGTACCAAACACAATTAATACGTTTGAAGCGTGCAATCATCGAAAACCGCCGGAATATGCGACCAGACACGAGGCTATAATTTTTTATCATGACAACGGTCGCATGTTGCAAGACCCGTGAAAAACTATGGATGAGAAGTTTTGGCCCACCCGCCTTATAGTCCGGACCTTGCACCGTCTGACTTTCATTTATTTTGCTCGATGCAAAACGCCCTCACCGGAATGGGCTTCACTTCAGAGCAAGGCATCTGGAATTGGATAGATTCGTTTTTGGCCGCCAAGCCGGCGCAATTTTTTTGGGATGGAATTCATAAATTGCCTGAAAGATGGGGTAATGTCGTAGCTTTCGATGGACAATACTTTGAATAAAATATATTGTAAGATTTTTCCACAATAAAGCATCAAATTTCGCGAAAAATTTCGGCTATTAAGTTGTACACCCAATAAATTTTGGCTTTCTGGCCCATATTGTAAAAATTATTGGCAGTCTTATGAGGGGACGAACTACCTTTGCAGTGGCTGGTGGAGCTAGGTCAGACCCATTTTGTATTGACTCGGGGCCCCACAAGGGTCTATATTAGGCCCATTTCTTTTCAATATATTCACCTCTGACGTCCCGGGCATAAAAGATGAATATAAGCCCGGACTCCAAGTGAACGTCCACGCTGAAGACTTGTTAGTGTGGTCATCTGAGCACAATTTGTGCTTTACTAGGATGCCACTCCAAGAATATTTGGAATCTCTCACTGCATATTACTGGGGATAGGGAATCAAGGTAAATGCAAAGAAAAGTGAATTAATTGTGTTTAAAGACCCCCACAAAAACTTTGATCGTCGTGCAAGAGGCATCTGTGACTCCAGGATTAAGTTGAGTGGGCAGATGGTGCACTGCTATAGGCAAACGAAGTACTTGGGGGTAGTTTTCAACAGAGAGCTACCTTCAGTGCTCACGTTGATAATATTTTGAAAAAAGTGACTTATGCGTACCATCTTCTTATACCTTTTTTCAGGAAACATTCAATAGCATTCAATAGCGAGCAAGCAAGTCAAGTTTTTGGCCTATAAAACCTTGATTCGACCGCTCATCACATATGCGGTGATGATATGGATTGGAGCTCGGACAAAAAAACGGCGCAGGATAGGATTAGTGTAACGAAAAATCTTTCGGGCTTGCACAGGCCTATACAGACGAGAGGACGGACGATATTACCCCAACGAGGCTCTGTACCAGGGAGCAGCAATGGAGCTGATCAAATCGTATGCGGAAAAGCTGGTGGAATCGGGAATCAGGAGAGCCAAGGAACGCAAAGTGGGAGTATTTAGGAAAGCGATGGACAACCGCTCAATAGATGCAGCGAATGAGTAGTTTTAAGGTAGTCTTAAGGAAATAATGCACTTAATTTTAAGAAACTCAGTTTTTAAAACTGCAGTTGTTAGAGCAAATGAATTTTACACAAAACTACTTTTTATAATCTATTAATGTTTGATAATGCTATGAGTGTGAATATTTAAAAGTTTGTTTTATCGAACAAATTAATATTGTAATCAAAGTGAAGTAAATTATTATTAAACTCCGGAAAAATCCATAAGGCACAACCCGCATGAATATTATCAGGTTAAGTTATTGATGAAACTCCACCTTAGACGGTCTCAAGCCCGTTTGAGCAAGTAGGAGGGAGCCCTTTGTTCCCCAACCCACAGCTTCCATAGTTCTTCATCCCAAACCCCCCAAGTAAATGGTAGTAAATGCTTTCGGGATCGCACGTTGGGTTTACTGGTTCCCCAATAATAGGACATTAAATGCCGATCACGACCTATTGAGAAGTATAGATGTAAGTTTAGCGAGCAACGACCCAAGATAAGTATATAAGATAGTGAAAAGCCTAAAACGTGGTTATCAGCGCAAAACCACGCTCTGTCGTGATGACATCTGCAAAATCGTCACTGACAAAACCAAGAATGCGAAAAGATGGACATCAAATTTTAAGAAGCTCCTTAATTCTGCGCACAGCTCCAGAACATCCGAGCCTATAGATGTCGGCGGAGAACTTCCATTGGCTCTATCAACTCTGGATGAAGTTTGTTCCGCCATCAAAGCCCAAAGGAAGGCAGGCATCGATGGGATTTTAGTGGGGCTTATCAAATGTGGTAGCAAGAATATTCATCAAGCTATTCACAAAGTCATCCAGCACATTTGGACAGAAGAGCATATACCGAAAGAGTGGAGCCAACCAATTATATTCCCTATCCACAAAAAAGGTGACAAACTACAGTGCGGAAATTATATATATATATATAAATAAAATCGGATCGTACGCCAGCAGTATTAATGGGAAGTATCAAGATGGTTTTGGAGCAGGTAGATCAACAATAGACCAATTGTTCACAGTCAAGCAGGTACTTGAAAAATGCTGGGAGTTCAACATAGACGCACACCAAATTTTCGTCGACTTCAAGCAAGCATACGACAGTATTGATCGTAATGTACTGTACCAAATAATGCTTTGCTTTGGCATCCCAGCCAAATTACTCCATCTTACCAAAATGACAATGGCGACGACGAACTCCCAAGTCCCCATCAATAACCAACTCACCGATGCCTTCGACACAAATATCGGACTAAAGCAGGGCGAATTTGGCTCTGGAGTATGTTATAAGGAAGCTACCTGTCGATACGCGAGGTACATTACTACACACTTCGAGCCAAATAGTAGCCTATGTGGATGACATAAACATTTTCTGACGGTCATTAACAATCGCCAAAGAACTTTTCCTGAAACCCGACAGCAAAGCAAAACTCGTAGGGCTACAAATCAATGAAAATAAAACAAAGCTCATGATGCAGTCGAGGAAAAATACCTCAAGTACACAAAATATCACACTTGGAGAATGCAGTATTGAGAATGTTAGCCAATTTGTGTATTTAGGCGCCAAAATAACGCAAACGGAATACGCCGAAGAATACAGCTCGCAAATAAAATATTGTATTCAGTTTTGACGATCTTAAACATCAGCTGCATACACAGGAAAACAAAGCTCCAAGTCTACAAATCTGTGATAGGACCTGTGTTATGCTATGGGTGTGAAACATGGACCCTAACCCAAGCATCCGCAAATATATTGAACACCTTTGAGTGACGGGTGCTCAGGCAAATAATCGGAGCGGAGTTAGACGGGGACCAATGGGAATTTGATACAATCATTAGTTGGATGAAATGTTTGACGAACCGGAGGTCTCAAGGATTATAAGACTGTGGAAGCTGCAATGAGCTGGCCACATGAATCGTATGGACGAACAACGGATACCCAGAAAGGTATTCGTTGGGAGAACTGAAGGCCGGAGACCAGTGGGGAAACCGAAGAAACGCTGGTCTGACTCGGTCGACGACAGTTCATCGCTGCTCGGATTTCGGAATCAGAGGACGTGGTTAATGGACCGAGACAGTTGAAGGTGCCATTTGCAGGAAGCGAAAGCCCGAGAGGGTCTGTAGTGCTAAGAAGAAGTAGATATAGGACTTAATAAGTATGATGAACCGTCGTTTGAAGATTTCGATGATGAAGAGGAAGATACCGACAATGCGAATGCATCAACCTTAACAGATGGCTCAGGTGATAGGAATATGGACAATAGATGAAGAGAAATGAAGTAAGCATTAAACAAATTCTCTAATCCAAAGCGATAATTCTTCATATACCTGATTATATCTTACTGGAATCAATCAATTGCTTATCGAAACGACAACGCATACCATGGCGCCAAATCACTTGTTATGTACAGACTTAATTGAATTGATGCTGGAATCGCAACTTGACCACTCCCCATAGAGCTTGAAAACAACACAAGTCAACTCGTTTGTAAGCAAAGACTCCGACTATGATGAAAAAATGAATACAAAAATCAAAACAACACACTATACTGACAGAGTGTCAGTCACTTTGGCATTTACACTCTCATGGGCAAATGTACTAGATGAAGGGAAATTTGGATTTCAATTACCCGATTAACACCATTTGGGGGATGGCTGATGCAAGCCCCACCGCAATCAAACGTTGAACCACCCAGAAGTAAGATTAACTGCTCGCCGGTTGAAGCCGAGCCGATGAAAAACCTGGAAAAAAAGAACGGGTTTCTTTTTGGTGGACAAAGATCGACAACGGAGGATCGAGTGCGATGAATAACAAGAAATTTTACCCTGAAATTCATCCAAGGAAGGGATTACAACAGCGACAGAGGGACGTACTTCACCACAGCGACAGCGAAGTAATTAACATCAGAGGGAAGATTGGCAGTCGAAGTTTAACAAGTAGCGCGCTGGTAGGATAACTTCGCGGTGCAAGTTACTTCGGGGGGCCCCAAATAGGAACAAGTGACGTAAGTTAAAGATTTGTATCTATAACGAGCTTTTGATTGATTAAAATTCATATCTTAACATTGCGAATGGTGTTTTGTTATTTATAAAATCGTGGATTTTTATAGAAGAGAAATGTTGATTCTGAAGTGAATTGTACACCTGGCTCGGGTTTGTTTTAGATTTTAGCTCGGATGTGTTTTAGATTTTAGCTCGGGTTCCCAATGTGTGTTACGTCGGGTAAACTGATACCGCCGAAATGGTGCAAAGCGGTCACCCGGCGCTGACTAATTCTCCCTGTTAGAGAAATATAAGAGGACTTATTTTCAACAGTGTGAAGGGTGTTTGGTGGCCGCGTTTCTCGCTTGACGGCTATTTGGGACCAGGGGATAAGTTAGTGGCGCCTCCTATGACCCTCTCCGACGGCAAGCCGGGTCCGAAGTCCCTAGCTGGAGGAACTCTCACGCGAAGCGTAACACTCCTTTTGTCCTCTCCTATTATTTGAATTGTTTTCCTACTCGTGCTTAATCTACGCGGCTTACCCAGGCAATTCCAAAATTTTTTTTTCCTCCAAAATTCACCCGAAATTTCTGCGAAATTCCTTCCAAATTCCAATTTCTTCCAAATTTTAATTTACATAAAAATCCTTCGTAAATCTCGTGCTGCTCGCTCGATCCGTCCATCCTCGATAACTGCACGGCTTGAACCTCCAGACTCTATATCCGAGCCTGCCAAACCACCAGCGGATTACCTTTAAATTGAAAAGAGGTGAGAAGACCTCACTAATTTACCACAATCAACGAAAGGTGGCTTGGGAAAAATGTACCAATACCACCAAATAAAGGATAGATACACATCCTGCGTATTCATTAGGAGGTTGCAAGAATGTCGACAAGAAAAAAATCTCAGTTGACATCTTCAGCGCAGTGCATCCAACTACTCCCATCAAACAAAAGTGCATAAGTTGGTTGAAGAAAGAACTGGAGGAAGTTAGATTTAATGAACAAAGTGGACATCGCTATTTTGAGTAAAAATTTCAATGCAGTTTAATTCTAGCATAAGTTCGTATCTCAAATATAAGCGTTCAATAACAACAAAAGTACGTTCGTTGAAATTGTGGTCTGAGGTTGTAGATTTTTATTGCATTTATGTTTACCAATTTAAAATAATCGTTATGCTGCACTCCCAAGAACTTATTATGAATCCAATGTACATATAATTGAACATGTAAAGTATACTCACTTGAAACATTTTTATTCATCGAAAATACCATTAATTCGAGAAACAGCTATGATATACTGGTAGGGACAAATCACAATGATTAATTCTCGATTTCCATCAGCGTATGCAAATACTCGTGCTTAAATTCTGCCCAGAGCTAACATATGCGGGACTGTTAAGTTTCCGAAAATTATATTTCAAATGAACGGTTTTATGTAGGTAAGCTCGGAATATAAAAATGTTCTTTCTATTTTTCCATCAATCGATTCATTCATCACTTCTTTTTCCCAAACGTAAACCCTACATCAATTGGAAACATTGTATGCCTTTAAAAGGACGATTCGGAAAGCTTTCAATTTGCCGCTTGCCTTTGTTTTCATGCGTGAATTTATTGCGTGGCAACAATTGTATACTCGTACATGAGACGAGACAGAAAATAGAAATTTGAGATAAAACTCACAAAATGTTTACCGAAATTGTTGATACAGGATGTTTGATAGTTGTGAAATAGTTTCTACAAATTGTGCCAGGGACACGTTTGAAATTTCAAGCGTGCAACCATTTTAGTTAATCCTATCCAGCGTTAAACAATTGAATCGCTCAGGATTGTGTGAAGGACATTAACATTAATTTGTTGGCTTATGGAAATATTTAGTTGCAATTTTCGCTCAATTGTTTCATAGTGTATTTCAGTTGGATTTATGATATTTGAATTATTTGAAAAGAGCGTTAAGTTAACACTCAATAATCATAATTTACACTTCTTTGAATATTTAGCATGAGATAAAAACAGTCAGTAATAATTTAACAGTAGATTGAGAGGAAGGGTTTGCGGGTTTTCTCAAAAAGGTGCTTTTAATGTTACATGACTTCGAAATCTTTGATAAGGATTTGAAGCAACGCCAAATTAATTATATTTTGAAATCGAATCTCGATGAATAGTATCAAGTACCTATACATATTGCTGGTTTTATTTAGGTTTCATTAATTGCTGTAATACCAAATATATGCAGCGTGACATAGGCAAAGGCCGGACATTCACCTAGTGCATAATTATATCATCCGTTTCTAAACACCGTTAGCGAATAGGGTCTCCAGCAATACCTATTCTGTACAAATAAGCATGAAGAAAATTGTGCCCTGTAATTAGTCCTACCAGAGTTCTATACTCTTTCCTACTTCATATAGGTAGAAAACCTGTTAACTTCCAATTTAGCTCTACAGCTATCACATCCGTAACAAGATTCCGCCGACTGAGTCTTGAACCAACAGTTTATCTTGTGAATGATATGAGAACTAGGAATTTCTATACAAGGTTCCAGGGTGTAGCAAAAGGACTGTGACCCATCCTTAGCTAATGCATCAGATTTCTCATTGCGCTTGTATCCGCTGTGCCCTGGAACCCTGAAAAGACTGAGTAAAGTATTTCTCCTAATGGAGTTTAGTTTCTCAGATATTCATGGACAATTTTTGATATTACGTTTCACCCCGAGAGGGCAAGCAGTGTCACATAGCTAGCTATGGTTCTTGACCCATAACAGTACTCACTCTGTCAGTTGGCACAACTATCTCAGGGGTATATTCCGCCAACAATATGAAGATACTGAGCCTGAAAATCTTCCTATGCATGCCACTACCGCAAGTCTCAAGGCAGATCTCGGGGCCTCAGTTGTAGAGTTTTAATGGATGTTAGAGTCTCCCTGCAGAGGGAATGCTGGCCGACAGGAATACTCTTGGAGGCTAGCATTCTTTCGAGGGCGCCTACTTCACGGACCCGAGGATATGCGGGGCGCCGTGAGGTTCCCTTCTGGGATAACAGTTAACGACCCTGACTGACTCAGACTACGCTTTGGTCAATGAACTGGAATAAATGCGCCGTTATCCTCTACCTGATCGTTCTTCTGCCAGCGCGCTTCTTGATGGTCTTCTATCACCAATCTCCCTAATCTCGGTCGCTAATTATTCCGCTGTCGATGTTGTAAATTTCTGCCCTCGATGAATTCCAGGAAAAATTTCGCGTTGCTCGTCATACTTGATCCTCCGTTGTCGATCCTTGTCTTCCAGAAAAGAGAACCGTTCTTTGTTTCCAGGTTTTTCATTGGCTCGGTTTCAACCGGCGAGCCATTAATTTTACTTCTGGGCGATTCAACGTTCAGTTACGATCCCCCAACTGGTGTTCATCGGGCAATTGAAGACCAAAATTTCCCTTCATCCAGTACATTCGCCCATCAGGTGTAAGTGTCAGAGTGACTGATATCCTGTCAGTCTGGTGTTGTGAAATTGTTTGTTTGTTTACTTATTGGAGAATTGGTTGAATCGCCGAACACTCGCTGCCTAAGAACATTATTAAATGAGTCGTAAGAGATGCCTAATGTTAATCTAGTGAGTATATTGTAGTCGTGCTTGCAGGTGCTGTGACATAAACTAACAACGCATCCTTTGCAATTATACCGTCATGGTCTTCAGCAACCAAAAGGTATTGCTCTTGCCCAAAATTACTATATTTTGAAATTCTGTAAAATTCTCAATTTTTCGAATCAAACTGCATCCAATTACGCGAATGTAGCGGCCGTCCGCGGATTGTTAAAAGTGGTAATTTGAGATCAATGTTATCTTCGGGATCATAAAATGTATCAGCAGGAAATATAATTAGATGACGCGATCAACGGACCGAGACAGTTAGAGGCGCTGTTTGCAGGAAGCGAAGGCCCGAAAGGGGCTGTAGTGCTAAGAAGTATAAGGAAGTGGAACATTAAACACCAATAACTGATTAATTGCAGCATTTACACGGTTTACTTGGTTTCTAGGCACAGACGGATAATTCTTCGTCATATGAGGTGTTGGTTTTGGCCTTGCAACTGGTGTCCTTTGACATGGACCGATAGGTAATCCAGTTACAGATTTCACCGATATTTCAGGCCATAGTGAGTCTGTTAATTTGCCAGGATCTAGTCGTTCAACAAGACGGTCCAATTTATCTTTTGGACATTTAGTATCTATTGATAAGGTTTCGTTTGTATAAATAAATGTTACTGTATGAGGATCCTGTTACCTTTCTAATAAGAACAACTGCTTCTTCTGATAACAACTTTAATAATAATAAAATGACAATTTTCATGATTTTTAAGTACAATATTTTTGCTTTACAAAGCAAATTATTTGTCATATATTTCTTATGAACTTTTACTGCACGCGCTATGTGGTCAGCAAAAATGATCCACGAATTTCGGTAATTGATTCGCGCGTGTAAAGAAAATATGCAAAAACAGGAAATCAATGTTCCAATTACATTTAGAGTTATTCTATGAGATAGGAAAAAAATGAATTTACGATTGCGCGTGCAGGAACAATTGCAGACATAGGAATTGAATATCATCGGAATGATTTTAATGTAAGGAACAATATTTGATGACGAAAGTTGATTGTTTGGACATACTCCCGGCCGTTGAAAGCGCTGAGGTTTCAAGACCGTGTATTCCGGCGTGTTTGAAATCGAAAGTCGATGGTCCTTGGGAAGGGTTGTGGTTTTCTTACTGGTGCTTCTGGGCCTGGTGATATTCGCGTTTTGTAGCATCTTGTGGTGAAGTAAATGACTGTCAAGCCGAAGATTATGACGAATGCCACATATCCTGCTGAGACATGGTAGATTGTGGAGTCAACAGGATGAGGAAGAGAGCTTTGTTGTTTGATTAAATTGATGGTGGGCCATGATCGTCAACGAGCCTTGTCTTATGTAGCAGCTGGCCTTAAACCTCAGAGAACCAGATCCAGTTAGAATAGTTTGATAACTGTTGTCACCACAAACTATGTTTATAAACGTTTCTTCTTGCAGATTGTAGATCCTTGTATTCTTGTTGTGAAGTTGAATCCACGTATTTGAGGAGCTGGGAATGATCTTGAGTTTGCAAACTTGGGGTAGTGTATGCACTTGGTTTAATAATTTAAGTTCGCATTGAGCTGGTCCAGTATCTCGGTTGAATATTTGATGTTTTTTATTGCACAGGTATTTATCTTCACTTGTTAATAGGCATGAACTAATTTCGGCTTCGGACATGACGCTGTATTGATCCTTGTGTAGTGACACAGCTAAAAATTTAGTATTCGTAACAATGCAAGCAAACTGTTCCCTTAGTTTAAAAGTAATAGGAATAACTTTGAATAGCTGGAACACCTCTACGTTTAGCAAGGGTATGTTTATTTTGAAGATAGCCTTATCCTTCATGATTATTGACTGAACAGTCATAATTGAGTATAGTTTTAGCAGTGAAATATACCCAGATTGATACGGTACGATTAAGGAGGCTGGTATATTTTTTCGGATGAATCTTAGTTCGTTTTGTAGCTGGTCTGGCCGCAGGATGAGAGGGTTCATTTTTCCGCTGTGACTATCTATAGTGACACCAATTAATGCTGTTTGGATGCGTTGATATGCCATAAGCAGCAGAGTGAAGTGGATGGATAACGTGTTGAAAGCTTCTATGAGACCTTGGTTCTCCAGAATATGGCTGGTTTTATTAATATTTAAGCGGAAGTGTTCTAGATAAGTTTCGATGGATTTCGTCTGTTCCTTTATAAAGGTTCTGTCTTGGTCTAGGAGATTTAGGGTGGAATCTACGACGGATGTTTGATTTTTAATCAGCTCTATAATGTGGTTCTCATTTAAATTAATTTTGTCAATAGTTGTTGCCATTTCTTCTGCGTAGCCCTGGTCCAATATTCCGAATAACTTGTTACTCTGGTTCCAATAAAATCAAAAGGCGATCGCTTCTTCTAGATTTCAGAGCTTCTCTCAAGCAGCAAGTTATTATTTGCCTGTATGGTGCTTAGCTGGGATTGGAATTGTGCTAAGAGGAGCTTACATCGTCCTTGGTTGTCGGTTTCAGTCTGCTCGCAGAGTTCCTTCAGGCGCAGGTTTTGCATATCCTTCCAATATTCGGTCATATTGTAATATGCTATGATGTTCCAATTGTCCGTTGCCATTGAGACCTTACCAACATCCTCAAAATATACCGGCGCCTTCTTGGTAAATGGTCTGATCACGATAGCCTCGTTGATTGGCTGAGTTGTTGTTTTGATGCTTGGTACGCATAATATTAATAGCACTAAGGCGAGTTTCGCGATCTTTGGCGTTCGTATCGTTGAAGGCTTGAACGTGCTTCGTTTGTACTGTGGTATTTTGAGACGGTTGAGAGTCTTTACTCTCGTGGAACTTCTTCAGGTCACTGCAGCAAAAATGAAGGGCTGGGCTTGTCAACCAGTTAGAATTTATGGGAAAAATTCGATGTTTGCTTCGTTTTTTTGCCGTTTTAGTGAAATTTACCAGCGACGTACGTCCATCGTTCTGGCTAGCAGTAACAGTTAATGAGATTTCAGACTATTTTAAATGATTGGTGGTGTGCTTGAATCCTTCAAATCTGATGGTATTGTGACTGTGTAGTCGATCCTATTTTCAATTGAGCCTTCAGGAAATTTTTTCGTCAGGTCTTCTTCAGTTGTGTCATCTGGCAAAGGACGTAAGTTATGAACTGCTCTTTTGAGTACTCCTCTTCCCATTTTGACATCAACTACTCTAGTAAGTTCATCTGATCCTTCATAAAGTTTGATGATCCTGCCAATGGCCCATTTGAGAGGGGGTACGTTGTCTTCTTTTAAGAGGACTAATGTCCCCAAAGAAATTTTTGTTGTCGACGTCTTCCACTTGCTTCTGGTCTGTGACTTTTGTAGGTATTCTTTAGACCAACGTTTCCAAAATTCCGATTGGCAGGCTTGGACTAGCTTCCATCTTTGTAGTAGCTTGATGTTGGTTTCTGAAGAACTTGGAATTGGCAATGCGTTGCGTGGTTCCCCAACCAAAAAATGACCTGGTGTCAGCGCTTGCAGATTGTTTGGATTATAGAGAGAGGAGTAAGTGGCCTAGAATTCAGAACCGCTTCGATCTCTGTTATTACTGTGTGCAGTTCTTCATATGTAAGTGAAGCTCCAGCAATCACTCTTTTGATATGGCACTTTGCAGATTTTACAGCGGCTTCCCAGAGTTCTCCGAAATGAGGTGATCTGGGAGGGATGAAAAGCCATTTTATTCATTCTTCTGAGCAGTATTGTTGAAACTCATTTTGATTTTGTTTATTTAGAAATAATTCTTGTACCTCCCCAAGTTTGTTTTTGGCTCCTACAAAGTTTGTGGCATTGTCACAATATATCTTCGTCGGACGGCCTCTCCGAGCGAGGAATCGTTTTAGAGCACCAATGAATGCGTCCTTTGTGAGATCCGACACAAGTTCCAGATGAACAGCTTTTGTACAGAAACAAACAAAAACGGCAATGTATGCCCTTGTGGGCCTTTTTCCTCTAATACAGTAGTGAATTTGAATTGGGCCACAGAAATCAACACCAACGTTGGAAAATGGACAAGTTGCTTGAACTCTTTCTCGTGGGAGGTTCCCCATAATTTGGGAGTACAATCTTGGCCTTGCTCTGCAATACCGCATACATTTATGAACAATCTTTTGTGCCAAAGTTCTTCCACGTAATGGCCAAAATTCTTGCCGAAGTATTTGAAGCAGCGCTTGAGGACCGGCATGAAGATTCCTTTCATGAACATGTTGAATCAATAGATGCACAATCTCGTTTGAATGTGGCAGTAAGAGTTGATGTTTTGCTTCATATATTGAGTCAGATAGCTCGATTGGTCCTCCTACTCGAAGTAATCCTTTGCTGCCCACAAAAGGCTTGAGCGAACTGAGAGAATGTCCGGTTGGCAACATCGGATGTTATGCCAAATGTTTTATTTCATCCATAAAGGCGATATGTTGGATTTCATAGACAATATAGTGTAAAGCGTTGTGAAGCTCCGCTGGAGTTAGTGGTCCAATTAAAGTGTCATCTTTTGATTTCAGATTGTGCTTGAAGCGATGAATGTAGGCAGCTGTACGCTGAAGAAGTCTGAATGAGTTTCGATGGTTGATGCCGCTTATAATTGGTGAATGTGGTTGATTTGAAATCAAAGCCATGGGTTTCCGTTCTTCGTCTGTTTCCAAGCATTTGACTGGTGGCTTTGGCCATTCGTTGTTTGAGAGCTCCAAAAATGTTGGTCCTCTAAACCAAATGCTGCAGTTGACAAAACCACCGGGGGTGGTATCTCTAGCGAGAATGTCTGCAGGGTTTTCCTTCGTCGGAACGTGCCTCCATTGACTTAGTTTGGTATTTTCCTGGATGAACGCCACTCGATTAGCCACGAACCGTTTTAACATTGATGACGATCCTCTTATCCATGACAGCACTATGGTTGAGTCGGTCCAATAAAAAAACGTTTTTGACTGGTGCACACAAAGCTTTCTGCACTTTGACCACAGGTTTTACCATCAGATGAGCAGCACAAAGTTCTAATCTAGGAATTGTTTTTTTGTTTCAGTGGAGCTACTCTTGACCGAGCCCACAGAAGATTCGTTGCATACTCTCCATTTGAGAGTTGAGCGTATATAAACTGCTGAAAACACATGTAGTTCGATATTGGAGGTATCGCCTGACATTGCACGTCGTGGAATAATGAGTGAATTTGATACTTGCAGCTCTTCACGGAAATTACACCACCTTGTTGATAACGACTCCGGAATTGGATTATCCCAATCAAGTTTGAGCTGCCACAACTCTTGGATGAAGATTTTTCCCTTTGAACCGATAGGGTTGAAGAGACCTAAAGGGTCATAGATGCGCATAAGATCACTAAGGACGCTACGTTTTGTGACTTTATCCACTGCTGGGAGATCTACCTGGATGCCATAAGTGTCGGTATGGGGATGCCAAATTATACCAAGTGATCTAGTGTAGTAGTCATCTTTTGTATTTGACGTGGTCATAGTGTCCGAATCTGCTTTTGTGATATGCTGAAGTAGTTTAGGATGGTTAGCACACCATTTGCGCAACGAAAATCCGCCTTCGAGAAGCATGGTCCTCACCTCGGATTGAATGCGCACGGCTTCCTTTAAATTGTTAGATCCAGATAAAATGTCATCAACGTAGAAATCCTTTAAAGCAACACTAGCTCCCAGTGGATAATCTCTCTGCTTTGTTTCAGCCAAATACTGTAGCGTTTTGGTAGCTAAATACGGTTCACAAGCGGTACCGTAGGTTACTGTTCGTAATCTGTAATATTTGATTGCTTCGTTGGGATTATCTCTCCATAATACCAACTGGAAGTTTCTGTCTTCATTAGCGACTAAAATTTGCTGATACATTTTATCTATGTCTGCCGAAAAAACATATCGGTGAATCCTGAAGCGAACGAGTATGTCAAATAATTCATCTTGAGCCACTGGTCCCCCAAGAAGCAAATTGTTAAGGGATACATTGCTTGACGTTTTACACGAGCCGTCAAAAACAACACGTAACTTTGTCGTTGTGCTAGTAGGTTTCAGTACACAATGGTGGGGCAAAAAGCAATGTACCTTTGGAATCCTGGCTGGATCAATTTGTTCCATGTGCTTTATGCAATCAACTCGTCCATGAAGTCTTGATATTGACGTTTAAGCTCGGGATGACGTTCCAAATGGCGCTCTTGGCTTAATAATTGTCTTATTGCGACTTGTTTCGATTCCCCAAGAGAATCAGGTGAGTCAGAAAATGGAAGTTTGACTTCAAATTTTCCCTCTGAGCCTTTTCGAATAGTCTTCAGAAAGTGCTCTTCACATTTCCTCTCTTCGTCTGACATGGCCGACGTTTTGGTTCGAAACTCCCAAAAGCGTTTCAATTGTTCTACAATGGAGCTGGAGGCAATATTGCAGCGTAGGGAGATCAGCGGAAAGTTTTATCTTCTTTAAAGACATAGTATAGGATCCCGCTATACAACGACCTTCACCGAGATGCTTATTTAATGAGACGTATTTTTTATGTTATTAAATATGCCAATAAATATATCCTATATGGGTTGCCTAACAAATTTCAGTCCAGAGTATTTTTAATTAATAATTTAAAAAATTTTTTTTTTTAAACATTGCACCGGTGTGATTATTAAATAAATTTGATACCAATCGAAAGTTTGAAGCCCATAGAATATGCAAACGTTAGGTTGCCTATTTTTTTCCGGTCACAACCACGGGTTGCCAGGTGTAAACAGGTAAATCTATACTAGCATTTTGCAACGGTCTGATTATTGAATCAAACTTAGATAAACTGAAAGATTATTTCATAAGGAACACGGTGGTATAGGGTTGCCTGCGAAAAATCAGTCCCGAATTACGGTTGTCGAATTTTAAATAATAAAATATCGCTGCGAGTGAATGTGTGTGAGAGAGAGGTCCCACACCAACCATCCCATGCGGTAGAAAAGGACGCAGCGATAGACTCGTATAGGATAGCGATAGACTCGTATATGCTGTGCATTATTTTGGAGTAGATTGTCGCTATAGATACAAGTGAAAAAACGTGCTGCTATTTATAATTGGAAAAAATGGCCAAAAAGTGTTTTTTGTGTGATTCGGATGACGGAATAATTGATTTTGATGATGAAACTTTTAAAAACTGTGCATTAAAGTTAGCTTTTCGTAAAAAAAAACATTTTAAATACAATTTTGTTGAGCTACCCAGTGCGTCACTCCAATTTGTAGGTTATCATACCACGTGCTACAAAAAAGTGACTGTTTTGAATAAAAAATATAACGAAGAATTTCTTAAATTTATCGCTGAATATACAGTAAGTACATAATAATTGAATCTTTAAAATTATCTAAGCTAATACATCTTCTATATTTTTGTCATGTTGAAGTAATTGCTAGTAAAACTCACTTATGGTTTTGTTAATTTTCGACACACATATTTTTTTTGTAATTCACTTAAAAAACGGTAGTTGAAAATTGAACAAGAAAATGTTCTGATTTCCTTTTTTTTTTTTTGGAATAATTAAATGAGGATGTTTTAAATCAAATATTCTTATCAAAAATTTTTTAAAATTTATAATCAAACATTTTCATTTAATCGCAAAAATTGTTTTTTTTTTAGGAGCATACCGATGTATCTACTACTGAAGAAGAACCACAACAGTTGAATCCTAGTGTCGATTCCTGTGCTACAGTTGCTGAGGATGAAACGAGTAATGTTGAAGACCTGCCTCAAACTTCTGGGGGCTTTGACAAGGTAATAAAAAATTATTTTTTTTTTTAGCTTTTTTAAAAAAGTGACATGAAAATCTATTAATTGAACTTGTATTTTCATTTATATTTGTTTTTTTCCATTTTTACTCAAAGAATGATTTAAATTCTTTTAGGAGCAGTCAACATCAACAGCATCGACATCAACAGCAACGACATCAACAGCATCGACATCAAGCACAATTATTTGTCTTTTTTGTGACCACAGCCAAAAAAGATGTGGAAAGAAGCTGGTTAATCTTACTTTCCCTAAAGGTGACAAAGTACCACTACAGATCAAAAATATCGCCGAAAATTTAAGCGATTCGGAGATTCTCTCCAAACTTCAACATCAAACTATCGCGTACCATCTGCCTTGTTACGCACTGTATCAATCGAAAAATAAGCGGTCCACGGAAGAATCTACCGATTCAACGTATAGTAAATATCGACAGTTACATCAGTTGGCTTTTCAATCCATATCAAATTTTATTGAGACAGAAATAATTGAAAACAACCAAGTTATGTACTTGGCTCAATTATTTTTAAGATACCAAGCTTTATTGCTAGAGTTTGGAAATCATGAAATTGATTTCGATGATATTCAAGATTACCGATGTGAAACCTTGCAAAAAAAGTTAATGAAGAAATTTGGTAATCTTATTACGATTGAAGCGTCAATGGGAATACGTAACAAAAAAATTGTGTACAAAACAGACATGGACGTTTCTGTAATGGCTAACAATTTTAAATTTTTGGAGACAAGAAATGATTATGAGTTTGAAAATGTAGCATATTATTTGAGAAGTTGTATTAAAAATATAGATGTTCATCCGCTTTCTCGCAACGTAACTGCTGATGATGTCATTCGTGGAGAATGTGACATTCCTAAGCAATTAATAGATTTTATGCGAAACCTTATTGAAGGACCTAATCATTCTGATGAAGATTCGAACGGACTGAAAGCTAAAATAACGTCAATATGTAGTGACGTTATTTATGCTGTCACTAGGGGTGCATGTAAGCCCGCAAAAAGTTTATCTCTTGGATTGGCAGTCAAGTCTTTAACCAACTCTAGGCAAGTAATTACGATACTTAATAGGTATGGCCATACAATTGGATATAATTTGGCAGAAGAATTGGAAACCGAAATGACGTATACATCGATCCAAGATAACAAAGTTATACCAAAAGGCATCACTGCAGCAAATGGACACAGCACCCACGTAGCGTTCGATAATTTCGACCGCTTCGTTGACACAACTTCTGGAAAGGACACTATGCACGACACAGTTGGCATTATTTATCAATTCTCTAGTAATGGAACTGATAATTTTGATGACGGTGAAGCTACAACTTCACCAGCGCCTCAAGTAAAGGACAACACAAATGAAGAAGGGCCTACCCGCAAGAGAAGGCGTTTCAATGAAATATCACGAGAAATTCGACCATATTATTCGAAACCTAAGGCAAGTATGCAGCTGATTACTGTAGATTCGTTTATCAATACAACCGAGTTATGCAAAGGTGCTACAGAAATAGCTACAGATAAAGATTTATTATGGATAATGTCGTTATCAAGAATTGATTCTGTTCCTATGTGGTTGGGTTATAACTGTATGATATCTTTAGACCACAGTGAGAAGCAAAGAGTTGAATATTTGCCTCCCATAAATTCATCACCAACGTCGTATGCAGTAGTCAATGAAACATTAAACATGGCTAAAGAAATCGCTGAAAAATGTCAGCAGCCAGAAATTATTGTGACATATGATTTAGCGATAGCAAAAATGGCTATGCAAATTCAAGAACAAGAAAAACCGCTATACAATAAAATTTTTGTTAACTTGGGAGCGTTTCACACAGAGATGGCATTTTTTAGAGCCATCGGAAAATATATTGACTCCAGTGGATTAGTGGAAATACTGGTGCAAGCTGAAGTATTAGCCGGCGGCTCCATGAATAGCTTTTTGGACAGCAAGCACTTCAATCGCTGCAAGCGCTTACATCCGCTAACCGCTGCCGCATTACAAATATTACATTTTGAACAGTATTTATCGACAACTAATGTTACACTTGAGGCGATGGATGAACTGCTGCAAACACAAATACAGAATGCATCAAATCAAACTGCTTATGACGCCAACGAAACTATCGAGTTACCAGATGTATTGAGTCGAATTGTTAACGGTTATAAAGAATTCTGCAATCAGACTTTAATCGGAGAAAAAGGGAAAACTGCTCAATTTTATTACCAGTACTGTGAGTTAATTAATTTATACCATCGGTTTTCCAGAAGTATCCGCACCAGTAACTTTGAACTGTACGTGGACTCGATTTTCAACATGGCTGATATTTTTTTTGCGTTAAACCAGCCCAATTATGCCAGATGGTCCTTGTTATATTTGAGCAATTTAATCAATTTGTATACTAATAATTCATCTTTGGTGGCTGAATTTCGTCGAGGTGCCTTTGGAATTAGACGAACTGCAGCGAATTTCGCTCGATCACCGGTTGACTTGACGCTAGAGCAAACCATCAATGCTGATGCTAGCAATCAATTGGCTGATAACCTTGCTGCGGATTCAATATCTGCACGTCAAAGATGGGCACTCAGTCATAGCATGAGGACGAAGATATTAACATCTATCAAACAAAAAATCGGATTAACGAAAGAGGATGATACTTCGCACTCATTGCAACGAAGTAAAATTAAGAAAGACAAGAAAAATCTTCAGAGTATCATTGAAGCAATAAAATGTACGATGAATCCATTTGATGACACTATTGACAAAGATACATTATTCAACATTTCAACCGGTAAAGCTGCATCGAAAGAAGTTACTGATTTTCTGCTGAACGTAAAAACAGCAGGCTCTCAACAAAAATTAAATTTTATCTCGGAATGCTCTTCAACTCCCGGAAGATTCGATAAATCAATAAAACGAAACAAAATCTGCAATTTTGCTTCTCAATGTATGACTAAAGTCTTGAGTACCAAAGACAAGAACAAGAAAGTATTGTTGAAAATGGAACGAGATGTATTTGGGCGACTTTTGGCAATAAGTCTAAACAAAAAAATTAATCTCGAATTTTGCCTAACTTTTCCACTAGCACCATTGCCCCCTGCTCTTTTTGCATGTACTGGAGAGATGTTAAAAACTTCAAAATCAACGTTAGCAAAGGTTTTGAAATCCAAAACTAAAATGGTTGAGCCAACTCATATCAACGTTGAAATAATAGATGGTTTTTATTACTTGCATATAATCGGAGCTGCTATAGCTCAAACTTTTGATAAAATTGCCGAGTCAATACTCATAAAAATATGTTCAACAAACGCGACAGAAATACATTTAATTTTTGATCGCTACTTATCACCGTCAATCAAAGATTCCGAACGTGAAAGCAGAAAAGAATTCGATATTCCGTACAAAATTTCAGGACCTCAGCAAACTAGACCAAAAAATTTTTTGCAAAGCCTGAAAAATTATCGCTTTAAAGAGGCTCTGGTGCAGTTTCTGGCTGATTATTGGCAAAACGACAGTTTGGTAACGATAATCCAAAACAAAAAAATTTTTTTAACCGTCGACCATCATTGTTACTCTTATCAAGTTCAGGAAAATTCCGTAAAAAAAACTGAAGAAACTAATTATGAATGTCATCACGAAGAGGCAGATACAAGGATTATTTTTCATGCTTCTAAAGCGGAACCAGGCTCAAGAGTTTTAATTAAAGCCTCTGATACTGACGTTTTGATTATTTTGTTAGGAAATATGCACAAACTTATCGGATCAGAAATTTGGCTTGCCAGTTCAGCTACAAAAAAGAGTAATAATCAAACTGTTGATTGTATTAATTGCACCGATTTAGCGTTGGAGTTAGGAATTAAATTATGCCAAAGTCTTCCAGCATTCCATGCATTTACAGGTTGCGATTACACGGCAGCATTTTACAACAAAGGGAAAGTAAAACCTTTTCAGCAATTTTCAAAAAATGAAAAATATCAAACAGTTTTTGCGTCATTAACAGATGCTGCTGATATTTTCATTGGTGAAAAAATGAAGACTGTTCAAGAATTTACGTCTAGTATGTATGGTATCAAGAACTGTACCAGTGTGAATGATGCGAGACATCGCATTTTTTTGAAGAATTACTCTGCAAAAGAAGACAGCGAGCACTTTTTAAAAAAAATAAAAGGCTTCGACTCCAACTCCATACCACCTTGCTGGATATCATTAACTCAGAAAATTTTACGAACTATTTTCGTAAATTCCATGTGGCTTAATGCAACGGATCCAATATGCGTGAAACTTCAGCCTGAGAACTGCGGTTGGTTCTTAGATGAATATTTAAAACCAGTAGGATTCATTGGGGATCATACACCTTTAAAAATAGAAGACATTGTCGAAAAAACTGAAACGGAGAGTGATGACGAAGAAGATTCAGAAGTTGGAGATCACAGTTATATGTCCGATGACTCGGAACCTGAATAATTTTAAAAATTTTTGTATTTTAAATTTTTTTCAATAAACAGAAGTATTCTTTTAATTGTTGTTTTTTATTTCGGCTCCCAATAATAAAGATAAAATTTGCCAGATAAGTAATATATATGTTTTACTCTAACTGTCTTTTTTACTAAAGATGTGTATATACTTTAGTGTCACATAAACAATAAACATAGATAAATAATTAATTGATTAAAAAATAAAAAATTAAATAACTATTTCTGTACATCAATAATTAACTACTCCAAAATAATGCACAGCATATACGAGTCTATCGCTATCCTTTTCATTTCCAAGCACAAATAGCATGCGCACTCTCCTTCTTTAAATGGGCGGACTTTAAACAGCTGCTACGCTGCGTCCTTTTCTACCGCATGGGATGGTTGGTGTGGGACCTCTCTCTCACACACATTCACTCGCAGCGATATTTTATTATTTAAAATTCGACAACCGTAATTCGGGACTGATTTTTCGCAGGCAACCCTATACCACCGTGTTCCTTATGAAATAATCTTTCAGTTTATCTAAGTTTGATTCAATAATCAGACCGTTGCAAAATGCTAGTATAGATTTACCTGTTTACACCTGGCAACCCGTGGTTGTGACCGGAAAAAAATAGGCAACCTAACGTTTGCATATTCTATGGGCTTCAAACTTTCGATTGGTATCAAATTTATTTAATAATCACACCGGTGCAATGTTTAAAAAAAAAAATTTTTTAAATTATTAATTAAAAATACTCTGGACTGAAATTTGTTAGGCAACCCATATAGGATATATTTATTGGCATATTTAATAACATAAAAAATACGTCTCATTAAATAAGCATCTCGGTGAAGGTCGTTGTATAGCGGGATCTTAGACTAACATCAAGTCGGCGTAAATCTCGGCACATATTAAAATGTCAATCCTTTTCGAAGTATTAAAGTCGGGATCGGCTAGATGTATGTTTGCTGGGATGCGCCATGAATTCGTACTGCAAACCTGATCCGGTTGGTATGAAGTTATTTCTGGCAATATTACAAATTCAAGTGAAGTAGAGAAGTTGCTGACTTGGGATTGGATAGTAAGACTCATTCTCCCTTTACTGTGCAGTTTTGAACTTCCTATTCCACAGATATCAAAGGTTTATCAACTCATCGAAATACAAGTTGTTTAAAAAGGCGCTCAGAGATAAAATTCAGCTGCGATCCTGAGTCTAAAATTGCTCTGCAAATAACGAATTGCCCGTACTTGTCCTTAATTTTAATGGATGCAGTGCCAAGGAATACATTTTTTGTTGGCTTGAGGCTGAATGACTGATTTCGTTTGCTATGGTAGGTGATTTCGTTTGCTATGGTAGGTGTCACTGGCTCAGTTTCAAAGTGAATCAATGTATGATGTCGCTTGTTACATTTCATACATGATCTAGAGCTGCAATCCTTACGTGTATGCCCTTTTCTGAAGACAGTTGATGCAACACTGTAGACTTTTGACCGTGCTGAACCTGTCTTTTATGGTCATTTACAAAAATTTCTGGCATTGCCGTAGATTCTTGCATTCCTTTTTTCAGAGTTGGCACAGTTGTTTCTCCTTTGCGGTTAAAAGAGCGGCGGGCCTTTTGTCACCTTTAGGTTTCATCGCAGAATCCCCTAGACCCTCCAACATCTGGAATCTTGCTTCGATAAAAGCCAGTAATGCAGAAAGTGGTTGAACTTTCCGAGGATCGGAAAGTGACTGCTCGAATAGCCGATGGGTTTCTTTGTCCACCTTCTGAAGACACATGTGGACAATTAATGGATCCCAACTGCTTGTATCAATTCCAAGATTCCTGATACCCAGCAGTGTCTCATTCACTGGGTCATGAAGTCGTTTGAGAGAGGCACCAGAGTCTCGAGCAGCCACAGGAACATTTAACATGCTGTTGAGAAACGCAGCTACTATCATCCTTTGATTGTCATAGCGTGTCAAAAGAATTTGCCATACTGTAGCATAATTTTGCTTGGAAGGTTGAAGATGTTGGATCAATCTACCAGCTTCGCCAGCAAGGTTGGCCTTCAAATAGAACATTTTCTGCACACTTGGAAGATTCTGACTGTCCACTAATTGTGTGAAGAGCTCTGCGAACGAAGGCCACTTGATATAATCGCCATCGAAAGTTGGTATAACAACCTTGGGCAACCTTATTGCTGCTGACCCTTGCCTTGCCTCCGTACCTGATGGCTGTATGTTCTGCATGTCCCACTCCATAAGCTTAACAACCGTTGCATTGTAGTTGTCTCCCAGCGTGCTAAATCGCGAGGCGTCATAGTGTGTGTTTTCAGCAACCAATGCGTGATGATTACTTGCTTTTGATGTCCAATAACCACGCATACTCGAGAGATGCTGTTGGTAGAATTCGTGAGAGCGGGCAGGAAGATCCTCAAAATCCTTTGAGACAGTAGCCATCACCCTTTCCAGTGATGATATTAAAGACTCCTGAATGATGAGCCTTTCACGGACCTCTTGTGCATCTCCTCCGGGGGGCGAAGATGTGGTTGAATCATGGCCAACAGCGGAACTGTTGACTACCTTTGCTTCCTCAAGACCATCCTCCAGCTAATCTTTGAGTTCCTCATACACGTCTCGGACTTGGCCAAAGAAATCTTCCTCAAAATATTGATGATCTGCTTGCCTTGAACGAAAACTTTGCAATTCTGCATCTCGCTGGACGAATTTCTCCCACTCCGTGTTTAATTTGTTGATTCGATTCTCGAAGTATCGCACAGTCTTCCTTGATTTCGAAGCCTTGTAGAAATTCACCACCATCCGTTCAAGAATTTTTCCCGCAGATGATTGGTCCAACAGCAGCTTCTCCATATCTAAATGATCAAAAGTTTAGTCCGGGGTCACCAAAAAATGTTACCTTTCTAATAAGAACAACAGCTTCTTCTGATAACAACTTTAATAATAATAAAATGACAATTTTCATGATTTTTAAGTACAATATTTTTGCTTTACAAAGCAAATTATTTGTCATATATTTCTTATGAACTTTTACTGCACGCGCTATGTGGTCAGCAAAAATGATCCGCGAATTTCGGTAATTGATTCGCGCGTGTAAAGAAAATATGCAAAACTGGAAATCAATGTTCCAATTACATTTAGAGTTATTCTATGAGATAGGAAAAAAATGAATTTACGATTGCGCGTGCAGGAACAATTGCAGACATAGGAATTGAATATCATCGGAATGATTTTAATGTAAGGAATATTTGATGACGAAAGTTGATTGTTTGGACAGATCCAATTGGTTCAATCGTATTTCATAGACGACAGTATTTGATATTGAATCATTTAGTGTTTCTACAATTCCACGAATAAGTCGTAAGCGCCAGTCAAAATTATTTCGGAATTTTTCGTTAAGTTTAATTTGAATACTGATTTCGTGATTGAAACTACGATGGCCTTTATGTTGCTGGACAGCAATGTCTACAGTTTCATTGACCGTGGCATTTTTGCTATCAGGGGCAACCATTTTGAATTGCCATCGTGAGACAGAATCTTCAAGCGGTAATCCAAAATTTCCTTATTATCTGGATTGAATTGGATCCATGAATTCGATTTTAATGGATTTCCAACTGCATCAAACAATTCCAATTTAAGATTTTTCCCATCTTCTTTATCGTAGATTGTGTCCGAAGGAGCTACAAAGCTGAATGGTATGCCGGCGGTAACAGGTTGTTTTGGAAGACGATTTTTGATAAGCGGTGATGAATTTGTAGGTTCCAGTTCCATATATTCTGTCGATGGTTCTGATGTTGTTGTTGTGATAGGTTTTTGGTGGTTGTTATTATTTTAGGTAAAGCCGTAGCTATTGTGACGATGGTATCAATTTTATTTATAATGGATTCCGATATTGTGGGGACAACTTTGGGAATTCCAGTGAATTTTGTCATCGGGGCTTTGGTTATTTCATCCACAACATCTTCAATAATATAATCATTATCATCCTTGTCGTCAAGATCAACGTTATCATTCTCATCATCTTCATTTTTCTCATCTACTTGTAGAACTTTATCGTCCAAAACATCTTGTGGTTTATTTGTTGAAATTTTGTTACGTATAATTTGAGTTTTCTTTTTGATTGTCTCCATTTGATAATTACTATTTTCGATAGTTTTCTTGATATCCGATTCTAATTTTGAAACGCTTTTAATAATATATTCATCTACTGTAGTATTAACAGTACCCTTATTATTGTTTGTTCCTGGGCCTGGATTCCTTGAGACAGCGTCACTGTCCTTTAAAATTGATACTGGTTTAAATTCATTCTTTTTCTGTTTCATTTTTGAGTCGAGAGCATTTGTATCGATTGGTATGTTTTGTGTTGAATCTGTTAGTTTCTTACAATTACTATCTAGATAGTTTGGCTTTGATAACCCGTGATGATGTCTGTGGGCGTGGGTTGTTTCAACTAGAACGCCGGTTACGGATATGTCAGCATTGTCACAGTTATCATAATCGTCAACATCGGGATCGATTTTTCCAGATCCTTCTTCTTCCTCGCGTTTAAATCGTTGGACCCTATTGGTGATTTTCTTTTTCGCTTTTGTTTATTTTTACTTTAACAGTTTTATTTTAACATTTTTATTTGACCTTTTTAACCTTGGCTCGGGCGGTATTTTAACGACCGCATGAAAAGAGTGCAATGCGTTTCCGTGACAGCAGTGACCAAGTTGCTTTGCACGTTAGCGCCGAGGTAACACTCGTGTGTGAACGGCTCCAATTCAACTATCATACCGTCTCCGTCCCGGTAAAACCTTGGCAGGCCTTGGAGTACGTTCGAAGTCCGCAACATTGGGTTGGTGGTGTAGGTTTGGTTGAGATGGATTCCCGATTAGCACTGGTCTGGCTCTGAGCACTTGTCCCCATAAGAGTTTGTGCCAACCTTCGCATGGCCCCTCTGCTCTGTAAAGATAGCCATGGGACCAAAAATGTGACTACACACACAAACGGAACTAGCGGCTCCGAGGGGGGGGGGGGACCCAATAAAACTGGAGCAACCTAAAACCCTAAAAAAGATTTGAAAAAACCCAAAAACAGAAAGCGAAAATAACAACAATGATGACGCAACCAGCAGCTGCAGCCATGATGTGAACAGCACATCGGGAGCGGTACTAACGATGACAAAAACGACGATGAATACAGTGACAGTGAAGATGGACTAAAAACGGAGATTAACAGAGAGTCTTGTCTAGACTGAGATCCTTGTGGCGTTGGGGCGCAACAAAAAAAATGATGCAAACGCCAGAGCGTTCTAAAAACGAAAAGTGGGAACCTCTGCAAGTGGCGCCAGATGTCCGATTGCTGGAGGAAAATATAAAAAACATCGAGAATTTGATGGTCTCTGCTGCGATCGCTACCAAAGCGACTGAAGCAAGGGTCATAAATCTCGAAACAATAACAAACCATCCTGAAGTCCGCAAAGAGATAACGGCACAAACAGGCAGCAGAGACCAGACAAATAAAGCGCCGTCGTGTGATTTCATCGTCACCATCAAAAATGTGGTGGAAGTACTGTACTCGGAAATGAAAGCCGATAGCATCTACCAAGAAAAGTTGTCACAAAATACAATTGCCGCCCAGCGATATGAAGAAGAAAGTCTAATCAGAAAAGCGGGAGATGTTCATAAAAGAATATAATCTGCATGCGACTCGCCAAAAACCACCAAAGCAGCATTGATTGGGCTCCTTGAACTAGAGGAGCTCCTAGATTGCACAGGGTATTACCAGACGAGCTGGTAAAAGGCTGAAGAGGACCAGAAAGCCGAAGAAGAGCAGAATGCTAAAGAAACGCTGGGGGCTAAGTCTAAAGGGCACGCGCAGATAGCTCGACCATCATCATCATCAATTAAAGAATGGCGTCTGGTCTTATCAAAGGAGATCAGGATATGGGAAGGAAGGAGGAGGTAATTGATGGACATGGAATGCCAGATCAGGGGTTTCAGATAGCGCTGACAAAAGGAGCGAAGAAAATCGCCAAGAAATTCCTTCAAAAAGTGCCAGAAAATAAAGTTCCTACGGACGGCCAACAAGAAAAACACCTAATGTGAAACAGGAAAAAAAGAAGCCCCGACGAAGAGTACGTTAATTTTCCGCCGTATTGGCTGTCAAGGAACCATACCTGACATTCGCCTTGGAGTCCATATTACGATGGATACACAATTGGAGAGTATGAGAGGACTACTGCTTGACATCTGTGATCTTTACGTTAATTTTCCGCCGTATTGGCTGTGAAGGAACCATACCTGACATTCGCCTTGGAGCCCATATTACGAAGGATACACAATTGGAGAGTATGAGAGGACTACTGCTTGAGATCTGTGATCTTGCCCCCCTGACGTCTGTGCTCTCGGCTTTTTACAATTGGGTGGAACATCGAACAGATGGACCTCGAGAGGTTCCTCAAGGTGCTCACAGCAGGTGCCCCGCTGCAGGGGGATTTGCCTGGGATGGAAGAACTGTCAGCTCAAGACATGGTAAACTCAACTATGAGCATCATCACGACTGATTGCAACGCTTCTATGCCCGTCGGAAACCCCGGCGCGGCAAACCCCCAGTGTACTGGCGGTCAACTGAAACCACTGGAAAGCAAAAGGAGTATCAGGAGCTTCACCGTGAAGCCCAACGGACACGGAGCCATGACGAGGTATGCAACCAGCTCACACCGTATAAGTCGGCCAGGAGATGCCTTCGTGAATTGATAAACAAGAGCAAGGCTCGCTGCTGACAAGAGTTAGTGGACAATGTGAACAAGGATCCGTGGGGCCATGGCTACAAGCTAGTTATGCGAAAGTCTGTTGCCCTAAGGAAACCTTGCACACATGATGCGGAAAAGATGGACGAGATTATGTGGGCACTCTTCCCCGCCTATCCTGTCCATGTTGACGCTGTCCATGGTGAAACAACAGTTGAGTGTCCACTCTTCACACAGATGGAACTAGAAGAGGTAGGTCCAGATGGTGTCTCAGCTGAGGTGTTGCAACTTGTCTATCACCATTGTCCTGACTTACTGCTCAGCATATTCAACGCTTGTCTATGGGGCGGGGTTTTCCTGGTACAATGGAAGGTGCTGATCAGCAAGGTGGGGGGGAACTCTGGATTACCGTCTGCATACAGCGTGTTATGCATCTTAGACACTGCTGGGAAAGTGCTAGAGAAACTCATCAAGGGAAGACTCACTGACGCAATTCGTGCTGCTGGACCCCTATCTCGCTGGCAGTACGGCTTTAGAGCAAGACGTTCCACCATTGATGCCATTGTGGAGGTGGCGAGCGTGGTCCAAAAGGCAGAGGCATATGGCCGCACCAGGTGACAGATCGTCCTATTGGAGACACTCGACGTTAGGAACACCTTCAACTCCATTAGATGGGTGGATATTCTGGATATGCTGGAAAACCCTTTTCAAGTTCCAGAATATCTTATGCGGCTTTTGAGGGACAACCTGAAGGACGAAAGCCTGCTTTACGACACAATACAGGGCCAACGAAGGATGGAAGTTATATTGGGTGTAGCTCAAGAATCTTACGTGTCTTGCAACGGGCTACAACGGGCTGGAGATGCCCGACAAATCACATTTGATCGGCTATGCAGATGATGTTCTGGCTCTGGTCACTTGACGAACTGTTGAACAAGCACAACATAGGCTAGGTATGCTAATGCACCAAGTGAGGGGCTGGATGACTGCTCGCGGGTTCAGTTTAGCACTGGAGAAAACCGAAGTGGTCATCTTGGCAAAAAAGAGAATTCCTAGAGTAAGGATGATCAGTATTGGAGATATACTAATCGAATCGAAGCCAGTGGTGAAGTACCTGGGGCTACTGATCGACTCGAAGATGAATTTCTCTGAGCAAATCAGGGCAACAGGTGAGAAGGCTGCTTCGGGAGTAACGGCTCTAATTCGATTTATGGCCAACGTAGGGGACCTAGCCCATCAAGAAGACGCCTCTTGATGAGTGCTGTAGGCTCAGTGCTACTGCATGCATTAGAAACATGCACCATCCGTTCAAGAATTTTTCCCGCAGATGATTGGTCCAACAGCAGCTTCTCCATATCTAAATGATCAAAAGTTTAGTCCGGGGTCACCAAAAAATGTTATTCCTAGAGTAAGGATGATCAGTATTGGAGATATACTAATCGAATCGAAGCCAGTGGTGAAGTACCTGGGGCTACTGATCGACTCGAAGATGAATTTCTCTGAGCAAATCACGGCAACAGGTGAGAAGGTTGCTTCGGGAGTATCGGCTCTAATTCGACTTATGGCCAACGTAGGGGACCTAGCCCATCAAGAAGACGCCTCTTGATGAGTGCTGTAGGCTCAGTGCTACTGCATGCACTAGAAACATGGGGCGATGCTCTCAGTAAGGATGTTTACCGAAAATGCCTGGCACTAGTACAGAGAAGAGGAGCGCTGGGGATTGCATCTTCGTTTACAACAATGTCTAATTTGGCGATGAAAGTCATTGCAGGCGTGAAACCTGCTGGCCTCCTTGCTACAGAGCGCTGCTCTATTTATCTGCGTCAAAGCGAGGATGCATGGGAGATGGTTGTCTACGAGGAGAGACAGCACTCACTCAACGATTGGCAGCTGTCTTGGGTGAATTGCGCGATGGGAAGGTGGACTGCGCTCCTCATTCCGGCTGTGGGACCATGGCTAAAGTGAAGGCATGGTGAGACTGAAATCTATCTAACCCGGGTTTTGAGTGGGCATGGATGCACAAGATTGGTAAGTCACGGTCCCCCGATTATCGGTTTTGCCCGGGAGAGGGGCACAAAATGGAGCAGGCTGCGAAGGGATCTCTAGGGGGAGACGTAATCTAAAATCCAAAAATATGATGCCTTGGCCCATATCGGGTGTGGAAGGCCAAGCTTCCCGGTGAGGAACCTTGCAACAAAGAAAGAGAGCTTTCCCAGAGGGGCCAACCAAAGTGACGGGTTCCATACCCATTCGGGGTGCTAATGGAAACAGTGAATCTTCTGCATTTAACCAAACATGTTTCTTTTTCTTCTTGTTCGTAGCACTACAGCCCATCTCGGGCCTTCATTTCCTGCAAATAGTGCCTCCAAATGTCTCGAGCTATTGACCACGTCCTCTGACTTCAAACTCCGAGCAGCGGTCCTCGCTTTCCCCACTGGTCGAATATCGGGTGTTCGTCCATACGATTTATATGTCCAGCCCATTGCAACTTCCACAGTCTGACAATCGTTGAGACCTCCGGTTCATCAAAAATTTCATACAGCACATTCTTGTATCGAACTCGCTATTGGTCCCCGTCTAGCCTTGCTCCGATTATTCGCCTCAGGACTCGTCGCTCAAAGGCGTTCAATATATTTGCGGATGCTTGGGTTAGGGTCCATGCTTCACACCCATAACATAACACACGTCTTATCACAGGTTTTTATACTTGGAGCTTTGCTTTCCTGTGTATGCAGCTAGTGTTCAAGATCGTCAAAACTGAATAAAATATTTTATTTGCGAGCTATATTCTTCGGCGTATTGTGTCTCTTTCATTACTGGTTCTCGTTATTTTAGCGCCTAAATACACAAATTCGTCCACATTTTCGATTTTGTGTACTTGAGGTATTTTTCCTCGAGTGCGTCATCAGCTTTGTTCTCTTTTCATTGATTTGTAGTCCTACTAGTTTTGCTTCGTTGTTGAGTTTCAGGAAGAGTTCTTTGGCAGTTGTTAATGAACGCGACAAAATGTTGATGTCGCCCATATAGGCTACTACTTGGCTTGACTTGTATAGTATATCACTTCTTTGCATGGCGTATAAAGTATTTTCAAAGATCTTAGAAAATCGAATTAGATCATACGTCAACAGTATTATTAGGGAATATTAAGGCGGCTTTACAGCAGGTAGATCGATAGTAGACTAACTGTTCACCGTCAAGCACGTACTTGAAAAATACTAGAAGCTCAACATGGACGTACACCAAATTGTTGTTGACTGTAAGCAAGCATACGACATTATTGATCTTAATGAACTGTACCAAAGACTGTTTTGCTTTGATATCCTAGCCAAATTAGAACATCTTATCAAAATCACAATGACGTTGACGACCTCCCATCAATAACGAACTCACCGATGCCTTTGGAACAATTATCCGACTAAAGCAGGGAGTCCGCTATTATTGTTGTTTGGTACTAGGTGGAGCGTTGTCAGCGCTTCGACTTAGTCTGTTTTTGGTCCGTGAGCGGGATTTTATTTTCCAACTACCTACCGACTAGCTGCTTAGGGCACTCCTCTGTTCAGCACCAGAGCGTGCGTCCGATGGGGGACCGAAAACCTCTCACCAATTTTATGAGTGTTATATCTCATCAAATTTCATGCTTTTTTTGTAGAATCATTTGGTTCAAAGATAGATTTACAGCCCTGTTCAAAAGATTAAGAACACTCAGCAGTTTTATGACTTTTTCAAAATTTTCGTTTGTGATGTCATCCCAATTGGGGTATCATTTAGAATTCTTTCAAGTAATTGTTTTTAACGTGTACATCCTAGCGGCTATTATCACGTTAAAAGTTATCTTTATGTTAATCGGACAGAAAACTTAAAAGTCGTTAGTTATGCACTAGTATTTATGTCTAATTTGTGAAAAGTGATTGGAGGTAAAAGTGATTGCTTTGGGAAAGCAAAAGACTTCAACTTTTTTCGGGGTTAATTAAATACCTGAATGATTGCACGTATTTTATTTTAAAGTTGGATATTATAGCAACATAGGATAGTGTAAAGATATGTATATCTTTGGAACAAAAAGCATCGATAACTGCATTGCTAAGGACAAGTAACTTCTCTTTCGTCGATTATCATATTTTAATGATTTTCTGCTATTTTCTTGGCTTTAGAGCAACATTTTCGAATTTTAATGTTTTTTTCCTCATATTTCAGATTGTATTCAGCGACGAATGCAGGTTAGAAGTGGTAACAAGAAGTCGCAAGTTCGTTTGGAGAAGGCCACATGAGCGGTATAATGAAGCTTATTTTGTGAGGACCGTCAAGCATCCACCAGCCGTTATGATATAATCTTGCATTTCAACAGATGGATGTGGATCGCTGTATTTTGTCAACGGGACAATGAATATTCTCGAGCACTTGGAGGTCATAGAAGACATATTAATTCCATATTTAAATTTTTGGGGTACAGTGGAACCTGCACCACCTTTATTTTGCACGTACTGGGCACGGTGACATGGATGGTGCTGCATGTTACCGTGTCCACTACGTGCGAAATATATTTGATGGCGGCAGTATCCCTGTTCTTCCATGGCCTGGCAATTCCTTCGACCTGGATCCGATTGAAAATATATGGAACCTCTTGAAATCCGAAGTTTATGCCTCTACTAATCCCACTGTTGATAAATAAAAGGAAAATCTTTGTAATATATGGGAAAACAGTGACAAAATAAAGGACATGATCGATAAGTACATCGACATGTGCCCGCAAGAATATAAACGGTTATTAAAACTAAGGGTGGTCTTACGAAATATTAGTATTTAGAAAAAGGTTGGGTTTGATTTGTTATTATTAAATAGTCAAGGAATAACAAACCATATTTTCTATATTTTTCCGTCGTTTTAAAAAAGAGTTTTCGGTCGCAAAAGTATAAATTGTAACAAAAATCTAATTGTTAACAATTTTTTGATCAGGGACTGTAATATAAGTAATTTATTATTGAAGTAATCGCTCTTTTGATCAATGAAGTCATTGTTAACTTTCTGTGACATTCTATACAAAAGAAAAAAAAATTTTTCATTTAGTATCAATTTATTTGCTCCACAAAAAACATCGTGAAATTTCGAAGGGTAATATTGATAATAAATGAAAGAAATTTTTAATTTTTTCATCTTTTATGATTCGCCTCCTACTTAGTTTTTATCATATCAGTAATTATTTTACGCCATTTACTCGTATCTCCTTGATAAAGCCCGTAATTCCTTACAACATACAACGCATATCCCCGCAGTAAAGTTTCAATTTATCCCACATAACTTTTCAACTTATGGAAGAATATATTACGTGAGATATTTACAAAATATTTTTACTTACCGGGTGTTAAAAATGATTTTCCATCAGTAACAATAACATCCTCGATATTATTCGTATTCTTGTGAAAATCCGCCTACTATTTCCTTCAGATATCAAATACGAGTACGTATCTTTCTGTAGTATATTGAATGTGTGAATCTACTCCTTGAGGCTATTCAATATAACGGAAATAGCCACAGCAGCATAATATGTGGAAAGCAGGCTTAACAAACTTACTGATAATGAAAAAAATAGGAAAAGTGGTTGGGAAGATACAAGTATTACGTGACGAGCGATTTTACTTAATCTTTGGCGGAAGCTGGTTCATCGGTATATTTATATATTTTTGATGTGCATGGAAAAACTTATTAATTATTCTGAGCCTATTATTCACTTTGATGGTTTAATTTTGACTTTTGAAAGCATTTCTTCCGAAAATTTCATAAAAGTTTTTAATTTGAATGCTTATGTCAACAACGAAGAAAAATGAATGTCGATAATATTCATCAAAGTACAGTTACTTGTTTGCATAAGTACTTAAAAGTTTATACGTATTTTGTGTATTTAATTAAAAATAAACATGATTTTGAAAAGAACAGAGAGTGAAAGATGAAAGATATCCGAAAAGAATATAACTTTGTCGCTATTATATCTTTGGGAAATGATTTTTCCAAGAACTATTAATTTCTGCCTATTCCTGTTAACTTCTGGCTAAAAATAGTTTTAATAATAATTAAGATCAGAAAGTAGCTAGAACCCTCCTGAACACAAAATATTCAGTTATAGTATCATGTTGGAAGCGATGCACAAATTATTTATCTATTTATGTAACACTCTCCTGTGCACAAATAATGTTAAAAACATTCCAATCCGTAACATCTAGACCTTCTACCCCTTTCTGATGTTCATATTGGTAAGCTGCTAAGGAGACGTAATGATCGGCATTGCATGTTCGAAACATTCATAACATGAGCTTACGAACAGCGTCTCACTTGAAATTGACATTAAATGAAAGCTTGTAGAAGCTGCAGCATTGCCTTCTCACAAGCTCAGCAATTTACCTGGACCAGCAGATACCAGACAATAGCGTCATCAAAATTTTTGCCGTGAGAACAACGATTAAGCGAATTTTCCAATGTTTCGGAAAATGCAACATTATTATATTCATGATATTAACTCAATTGCCTGTACTTTCTGGAACTTCAGTTATTTGTGTATTTTAAACTAGACCACAAGTATAGTAGCCTAGTGTAAAAAATAAAATTTTTGTAGTGGTTAGCTACAGTATTTCAAGACTCGCACAAACATTTCTCACACACATGCAAGCATCCACACTACATTCACGAAAACACTCATTGTCTGAAGTCGTATTGCATTTAGCGGTCAGTCGTACACACGCCATCAATCAAGCAACACGTGTAACTCCCAACTCCCAAGTATTTAACTGTTATTCTCGAATAAATGTATAGTTAGTTAAGTAAGGATTTGCGTTTTCATTTACTGACCAACTCAATCCCCACAACAGGTGACCCCATCAAAAACGACCACGACGACGGTGTTGCTGCGTTATTGCAAAATCTACCGACGCCACGCCGCGAATAATTTCCATAATCTTTCGTAATCCAAAGCATCTTGTCATAACAACGCTGGACACAGTGGAAATCACTCGTCAACAGTGCAAAAGTGCATTCATTTCATCTATAAAACAGTGTCGTGCAAATTATATGCGATTAGCAGTCGAAATAATAATAAGACAATGGGCTTAATCCGATCACAGTATATTTACGAACAGTAAACAACCGGCGCATTGCTGGGTACCTATAGACGTTATACCGCGCTGGTGTATGCGTATCATCATGTGTAACGACAACAGAGATTCATCGCCTACCGAGGCCGATGCGGTGAGCAACAAATTAGCGATAAGACCACCCATCTTCTCATTCGACCACCCGTCGCTTTGGTTCACACAGCTTGAAAAATAATTCAAGCTATTCAACATTACAAGTGAATTAACACGATTCAGAATCGAGGTAGATCCAATCATCAACAGTCCGCCCGTCGCAAATCCATACCAAACATTTTGCGACACTCTCATTGAATGTTTGTCACAACCACGCGAAGCAAAGCCAAACCAATTGCCCGAAAAAGAAGAGCTAGGCAACCGTCACAATTCCTACGCTATCTTCGCACACCCGACAACAGCGTGCCTGAAAATATTTTTCGCGCAGTCTTGCTATCGCGTCTACTTGCAGGAACACAAGCAATTCTTGGACATCGCAATACTGATCCTCTCGACGTACTATCAATAACCGCCGCCAGCATCCACGAAGTGACGTCACAAGTTCAGCTGGCCGCGATCGACAAACAATCGTCGATGCACAACCAACCGACGAGCTAAGAAATCAAATGAGCGAGGTCATAAATATCGTCAGAAAGCAACGATCACACTGATCGTCAAGTGATCGATCACGATTACCATCGCGTGACAGACCATCGGGAACCAACGTTGATCCCAACCACTGCTGGTACCACCAAGTGTTCCAGAATCACGTGAAGAAGTGCAAACAACCCTGTACATATAAAGGGAACGACAATAAGGGCCATTAACGGCGGTAAATGATCCTGAACCTACATTCAACCGCCTCTTTGTCACTGACCGAGTCACAAATCTCCGAGCTATATCTACGTTGTTTGCTCCAGGGTCGCAGAAAGAGCCTTGATTACACACTATACGCTGCAAATAGCTCGAAAATCAACACTTACGGTTGCGTCAATATCGCACTCAACTTTGGTCTTCGTCGAGATCTCTCGTGGCGATTCGTTATCGTTGACGTGTCAAAACCAATCATTAGCGCTGATATTCTCAGCTTTTACGACCTTCTTTTCGACCTCAAAAACGCCAAACTCATCGACTCAACCACTGGCTTAAAAACTCAGGGCAATCTATCTCCCACCAGCAACGTATCATCCATTAAATCAACACAAAATCAACGTCCTTATTCATTGGTCATAAAACAATTCTCAGGCGTAACACGACCCGATGGCATCTGCCGAGCAGCTAAAAATTTGACCGAAAATGGCATCAAAACAACACCAGGTCAACCAATTGCCAGCAGAGGACGTCGTCTTGCTCCCAATGAACTGAAAATTGCCAAAGACGAATTCGACAAAATGACCAAGCTTGGACTTGCACGACCGTCAAACAGTCCATGGTCTTCACCTCTCCATCTGGTCCCAAAGAAATCTGGTGACTGGCGACCTTGTGGAGATTTGCCTCTACTCAATGATCGCACGCTGCCTGACAGATACCCTATACGTCTGTCAGAGGACTTTACGGCTAATCTTCACGGCACAAAAATTGGCTCGACAATCGACCTTGTTCGTGCCTTCAACCAAATCCCTGTTGCTTTAGAGAATATTTGCAAAACTTCAATCATCACACCATTCGGTCTCTACGAATTCCCATTCATGACGTTTGGGCTTCGTAATGCATCTCAAACCTTTCAACGTTTCATCGATGAAGTCACATCGACGATATTTTCGTCGCTTCATCTACCGAGAAAAATTATCATGAACATCTTCAACAACTTGTGGCGGTTATATAATATATAATTCAAAATAACTCAAAAATATTCATTCCAAACATAAAATATACTTTACATAAAAATACTTTACTTTTGACATATTAAACATATAATGTAAATCTAGATATGTATATTGTTTCGAAGTTAAAAAAAATAAAAAATATTTTTTAAAAATTGTTTATGGATAGTCAATTAATGAATATGATTCAGTTCGTTCTCAAATATTATAAATTGTTTTGAAAAATAAAATATTGAAGAAATAGTTTCTCCTTATATACATCATTATAAACAATAACGAACTATTACGAACAAACTCTTTACTCGCCCGAAAAAACACGGCATCGTCATCAAATGCGCTAAATATCATTTTGGCCTGTCAGAGGTGCATTTTCTAAGCTACCGAGTATCTTCAGCAGGCATCATACCGCTTCCAGAGCGATTGGCAGAAATAGCAGAATTTCCCAAGGTATCAAAAATCAAACAGTGACGTAAATTTCTTGGCATGTTTAACATTTATCGTAAAAATTTTAAAAACGCTGCTAAGTTTCAGGCTACACTTAACGACTGTCTCCAAAGATTGGACGTTAAAGGCTCTAGTCCAGTGCCCTGGACACTTGAACACAGAACTGGCTTCGAGAATTGCAAAAAACAGCTCAAGTCACTCGTCATGCTCTTTCATTCAAATACTGAAGCACCTTGGGCCATCTTCACCGATGCTTCAGACTTTGCAATCGGTGCCGTCGTCCAACAGGGAGTCAATGACACGTGGCAACCGCTCGCATTCTTCAGCCAAAAGCTCTCACCGTCGCTAAGTAAGCACAGTGCTTACGATCGTGAACTTCACGCAATTTATATGGTCGTCTCTCGCTTCAAACACATCTTCCATGGCAGGCAAATCACGATTTACACCGATCATCGACCGCTCGTCCACGTCTTCAAGCAAAATCCTGATTAAGCAACGCCTTGGCAATTCCACCGGCTTGATTTTATCAGCCAATTTACACCTGACATTCAACACGTCTTTGGCAATGATAATGTCGTCGCCGACGCGCTCTCGAGAATCGAAACAAATTCTGCAGCAATAAAATCATCGATCTCGCTCGCGCACAAGCAACACGACAATCACTCACTTTATCTTCGACCGATCAACGTTCCCAACATCGATCTACCAGTTTACTGCGATACATTAATCGACCCACTACGTCCATTCGTCCTAACGCAACTACGAAAACGTGTCTTTGATGTTCTTCACAGCATAAGTCACCCCGGCCAAAAAGCAACAGTCAAATTGGTATCACAGAGACACATTTGGCCAAGCATCGAACGAGACTGCAGAGCATGGGCTCAAGCCTGCATCGAATACCAACGTAGCGAAATTACTCGATACGTTGCAGCGACAATACAGCACTTTCCAAGTTGCTCTGGGCGATTCAAACATATTCATTACACCATCACGAGGCTACAGACACAGTCTGACAATAAAAGACTGATTCACATGGTTCCCCAAAGCCTTTCCACTCGACGACATCTCCGCAGATTGCGTAGCCAGAACACTTTTTGCTGACTGGATCTCTCACTACCGAGTGCCAATCAGAATCACCACTGACCAAGGGCGGCAATTTTAGGCTAATCTTTACAACGCATTAGCTCGTTTATTAGGCAGCAAGCACATTCATACAACGACATATCACCTAGCATCCAATGGTTTCGTCGAACGTCTTCATCGTCAGCTAAAAGCTGCAATTCGATGTCACACATCCAACGCATGGGTTGATACGTTACCAATCATCTTGATGGGCATACGGGCTGCTTGGAAAGAACACGTACAAGCGGCGCCAGCTGACATAGTTTTTGGCGAACCAATACGACTCCACAGTGAATTTTCGGCATCATCACGACAAATCGACGCGCCTCCACCTGACTTAGTACAACGACTTCGTAACCATTTCATTGACTTACGACCTCGACCAATGCCTCGACACGGAAACAAATCGAGCTTTGTCTTCAAAGAGCCACCCACATGTTTTCACGTACTCATCCGAGTCGATATACCTCGGCTAGCATTCGAGCAACCATATGAAGGTCCATACGTAGTCGTCAGGCGAACTGACCGATTCTACATCATCAAAATTCGCAACGTCGACATGCCGGTAAGCATTGACGGACTTAAACCAGTGTTCATGCTTCCTGACGACGAACCAGAGAACGCAACTTCGCCGCCACCACATAATGAACCAACTCCGTCATCATTTGGCCATACAGCTCCAGCTTCGAGTACTAGCCCAGTCATATTAGGGCTTTCACCTCGGAATGAAAGATAATAAGCTGCAAATTGGTATGAACCTTTGTTTTGTCATTCTAAATGTTGTCTCAAAAGTCTAAATCGTTATCGTGTTCGCGTCTCAAGATATTCAAGGTCAAAGGTCACAAAAATCGGTTTTTCGCGAATATCTGGCTTCCTATCGGTTAAATGAGATTTGCATTTATTATAAAAGTTGTAGGCTATAAAATTCCCTACAACTTTTGTTTAAACTTTTTTTTCATACGACCAACCGTTTTGAAGGTAGAGCGCGAAGAGTGCACATCGTACAGTCATATACGGCCTAATGCAAGGTCAAGCGTGAGTTATGGTTATCAGTACGTTATAAAGTCAATTATTTACTTGGAAATTATAATTATTAAACAATGCCTATTATTTATGTACTAACTATTAATTATTTATATTTAATTAAAGTAAGTAACTTGATTATTTATATATAATTATTCATATTTAACTATTTAAGTATAAAATATTATTAATTCTGGATTATATATTTTAGTTTTATTTTAAGTTAAAATGATAGTAAGAGTGTATATTTTACACATATTTTTATTTATTATTAAATACGGCATAATATACATTTATCAAAATGGGAGTTCAAATATCAAAAGTATCTTTGTTGATTTTAATTGTAATGAAATTGGAAATGGAAGCTAATTATCTTCTTCTTGTTCGTCGTCTTCTTCTTCTTGTCGCTCAAAAATGTTCGATTCATTGTCATCATCCTCATTATCTGTCATGTTCATCTCCAAACCTTCCAGAATATCGGGATCATATGTATTTTCTTCATCGGGATTACTTGGATACAGTGAAGCGTTGAGGCAAGCTTGTCCGTTGCACTGGCCGCAAGCTAAAGAACATTGTAGCCCTGATTTTCTGCATCCACAGCGGGAACCACAACCATTTTTGCAATTGCAAAATATTACGTTTAGTAGTTCGGCTGGTGCTGGAGGTAATAACGTTCGTATGGGCTCCAGGATTTCATTTTCAAGCATCCAGCCCCATTCTTTAGGTTTATACTTAAATAGTTAAATATGAATAATTATATATAAATAATCAAGTTACTTACTTTAATTAAATATAAATAATTAATAGTTAGTACATAAATAATAGGCATTGTTTAATAATTATAATTTCCAAGTAAATAATTGACTTTATAACGTACTGATAACCATAACTCACGCTTGACCTTGCATTAGGCCGTATATGACTGTACGATGTGCACTCTTCGCGCTCTACCTTCAAAACGGTTGGTCGTATGAAAAAAAAGTTTAAACAAAAGTTGTAGGGAATTTTATAGCCTACAACTTTTATAATAAATGCAAATCTCATTTAACCGATAGGAAGCCAGATATTCGCGAAAAACCGATTTTTGTGACCTTTGACCTTGAATATCTTGAGACGGGAACACGATAACGATTGTGACTTTTGAGCCAACATTTAGAATGACAAAACAAAGGTTCATACCAATTTGCAGCTTATTATCTTTCATTCCGAGGTTGACCCCTTTTTTTACCTAATATGACTGGGCTATACGTCATCGGAACCCAAAAACACATTGTCACGCAGACGCACGACGTCTTTTCGACTATCATCTTCCGACTCGTCGAGTAGTGATTCATCACCCCAATGGTAATGCAGAAAACGTGTGAGATTCAACGACAACAATTAATTCATTTTCCTTGTCTCTTCAAAGGGGGGAGAGGTTGTAGCGGTTAGCTAAAGTATTCCAAGACCCGCACAAACATTTCTCACACACATGCAAGCATCCATACTAAATTCACGCAAACACTCATTGTCTGAAATTGTATTGCATTTAGCGGTCAGTCGCACACACGCCATCAATCCAACAACACGTATAACTCCCAACTCCCAAATATTTAATTTTTATATTGGAATAAATGTATATTTAGTTAAATAAGGATGCGCGTTGTCATTTACTGACCAACTCAATCCCTACATTTTATATATTTATTTTATTGTAAATATATTAGCTGGCACCCGAGCAGGGACCGCAAAGCTTGTCATGAATTTAACTGGAGAACGAAGCCTTTAATAAAGTTTCTTAAAATACTTTCCAGAGACTGAAAAAGTGATCCAGTAATGAAAAAAGTACCGCCGCGAATTAAAAGCGCCCCGAAATAAATTAAAACGGTCGTTATTTGCAAAGTTGTTTGAAGTAATAGAGCAGTCTCCAACGTAAATTGTTTGAAAAACAACATAATACTTGATCCAATTTGAATTGTAAATTTATTTATTTATATTTAAATTTACAATTAAAATTCGATCACGGTAAGCACTTTGCAACGTAATTTATGAAAATGAATAGCGGTATCACGCGATGGGAGATACCGATTGGACGCACACTGTGGGCTCGCCAAGAAACCACCATTGCGACAGACAGAGAAGCCTGTTTCTGATCACCACAAGTAGCGGATGTATGTTTTCAAACTTCTCTCTGACTTTAGTGCGGGGGTATTTGAGATTGGATTTTTGCGTACTTCCTCGTCCCTTTTAAATACAAGAAGTATTTGAGCAGTTTCACGATTAGCGACTCTTTTCTGCCGTCGAACGATTATCCGGAATTAAATTAGTTCGTACGTGTACGAGCACCTCAAGAATTCCAACAACAATTTCGCACAAAATCGACCTCGGGCACGATGGCCTGAGCTTTTTGCTACGATAAATGAAATCTTTAATAAATATCGCTGAAATCACGTCGGTCGAGTGCACAACTACGTCTAATTAACATTAATGAAGAAATTGGTTGCGAATTTGGTGGAGCAATCGCTCAAATGGATAAGATGCATGTTTTGGTGTGTACCGTTCACTGTCCGAGGAGAAAAAGCGTCGGTAAATGTGTCCTGCATCTTCAATGGCAACAAAATAAAAGTGGTTGATTCGGTTTGTGTTGATGCGCTCGGAAGTTAATACAATTATGTTCACTTTAGCTTCTAACTGCAATCATTTAAGCGAGAAATCCGTAGATTTTACGCAATACGTAGTAGCTTACTGTTTTTAAAGAGTGCTTGATTAAGAAAGAGATTACTGGAAAACTCGTGATTGTAATAGAAGACAGTGTGTAGAAATTTTGATAGCGCAAGTAGCGATAAACTAAGTGAAAATTTTAACTTTGATCGTACCCAGGAATATTTAATAAGAGCGAGGCTTGTTTTCGAATTTGTGTGAACAAATCAAAGTTTGCAGCGACACTTGATGCGAATTTGGAAACCTCGAAGCACCTTTGAGAGATAATAAGTGAAATTTTACAGAATCCGCTTGTTCAAACGGTCACACGATCGTGTGTATGCTGCTCGGGTATCAAACGGAGAGACGAACTGAACTTAATAGCAGCCTTTGGGTGTGAATTCTGTGATATTACGTTTGTTGAGTGATAGATGACGAATTTTGAAAGGTTAAGCTTGTATAACAGCCAAGCCTCGGAATTCAGTATAACGAAGCTAGAATCTACCAACATTATAAAAACACTAGGAGTACGCTGGGATCTGACATCGGATGAATTCACCATCAAAATATCAGACTCCATCGACAACCGGCCATTAGCTAAAAGGACAGTCCTCTCAGAGATGTCGCAACTGTTTGGTCCTCTCGGACTCGTGAATCCTATACTCGTCCTAGCAATAATCTTCATGCAGGAATTGTGGGAGTTGAAGCTGGACTGAGACACCCCTCTTCCAGCAAATCTGCAACAGAAACTGGTGATGTACAAATAAAAACTATCATTACTGAAGAATTTGAGAATACCCAGGAAAATTCGGAACTTTTCTTGTTCCAATTGCCTATAACTTCATGGATTCGCCGATGCTAGCGAAAGAGCTTACGGTGATTGCATACACCTAAGGTCGGAGAATCATAATGAGAAAGTCATGGCCATTTTAGTATGCGCAAAAAGCCGTGTTACTCCGATTCAAAAAAAAAACCATTGCTCGGTTGGAATTATGCGCAGCCTAGCTCCTAGTCAATTTGGCAAATCAAATTAAACATGCCCTTAACGTCGACATAAGCAAGACATTCTTTTGGACGGATTCAAAGATTGCACTTCAATGGATTGCGCCACCACCATCAAAATACACAACGTTTGTTACCAACAGAGTAGCTGCCATACAAGCGGCTACAAGAGATGGCACCTGGGAACATGTCGACATCGTTTCACGAGGCATGCTTCCATCACAGTTTTTATCGACGAAGCTCTGGTTTGAAGGTCCAACTGTTCTACGATTTCCCATTAAAATTCAGGCAAATGCGGGCCATGATGATGAAGATGCAATAATTCCCGAAACAAAAGCAAGGAAGTTTGTTCTTACGATCAGAAACCCAAAGCCTGGCCTAGTTCAACAAATACATAATAATAACAACTTCCAACGATTGCAGGAAACGCTGGCATTCATCATACGATTCACAATCAACTGTCGTGGTAAAGGGCGTAAACAAACATCATAAACCTACACCCAGTGAGATGAATCTCGCATTAAAGCTTATTACACGAGAAATGCAATCAGAAGATTACAAAGGTGAGCGACAGCTACTACAAAAACAAGAAGTCGTAGACAGCAACAGTAGACTTTGCGCTCTTGCTCCATTCTTGGACGAGGAAGGCATCATAAGAGTAGGAGGAAGAATATCTGAGAACACCCGATGGTCATCTCACATTATAACCCGAAAGCAAGGCTAATTTTCCAACATATTCATGAAAAATATTTACACGCTGGTGTGCAATCACTGCTATACTGCTGGTATCTAAATGGAAACGTTCTAGCAAATGCCACTGTGAGAAGATGTGTTCGCCTGACAAGGGCAAGACCTCAGGTTTTTAAGCATAAAATGGGAAACCTGCCATCGGGAAGGATTCAGCAAGCACGTTCATTCCTGCATGTTGGAGTAGATTTTTGTGGACCAGTTCAGATACACTTTCATCGGGGGGCAAGGTCGCATCGAACAACTACCACTTACAACGAGATGGAACCTAGTAAAGTCGATATATGCGGAATTCTGGCAGAGATGGTCGAAAGAGTATTCACAAGAACTACAAAATCGATATAAATAGCAAACACCTCAACTAAATGTGTTGTCAGGAACACTAGTAGTACTCAAAGAAGACAACCTTCCTCCATTGCAATGGTGAATGGGTCGTATAATTGACACAATCAAGGGCTCAGATAATTGTGTAAGGACGGTTATCGTAAAAACTTCAACTGGAATGTTTACTCAAGCTTTACAGACGCTTTGTCCACTGCCACAGAATATAGCTATACTAGAATCATCCGCCAGTAAATTAATGGAATCAGTGGAAGAAGGGTCAAAGAAAAACAAAATCAGAATCGCTCCAGTTAGATCCATGTACCCTACTCTGGTGCAACCATCAAAGAGAAAATCAGATGCTTCCCCACAAGAAACAGAGAAGGAAAAAAAACATGCTTTTGCAAACTCTAGTGTGTCTGGTGCTAGTACTGCCAATATTGAATCCAACCGAAGCAGCTCCTACAAGCAAACCTGTGGAGATAAGCCTTTTTAACAACAATCCTGGTATATTTTTCGAAGAAATCGGATCTTTACGGCTCACGCACAATACATGAAAAACCATAATGTACTATGAAATTAAGGGATGTTGGTTGAATACGAAGGAATATCGAAATCAATCATCAAAATGAGAAGTCTTTGCGCACTTCAAGAATATCCAGCTCACAGTTCTGTCATTCCATAGTATCCCAGTTTTAGCATGTGCAAAAAGAGATCCATGAAAGGAACAAGTTGTTATATCAAGATCCTATGCATTAACAACGACGAAAACGCAGAGGCTTCCTTAACATTATTGGATCTATATCACATTCATTGTTCGGAATTCTAGACGAAGAATTCGCTGCAATATATTAGCAAGAAAAAGTAAGAGGAAACGATCAGCATTTACTCACTTCAATGAAAAACCAAACCACCATCGTTGAAGGCACTGTTAATATATTCAAGAAAACAACACAGGATATTCACAATAAAATAAGTTTAATCGAAAAACAAATTCAAGGATTTACGACAACCCGCAAATATGAAGAGATCATTTTGGTATTCAACTCAATTCCAATACATACGTCATTGGCGCTGACACAGTTTCAAGAGACCCAGCGGATACTAGTGCAACTTATCACAAATACGTATCATGAAAAATAAATGCGCTTCTATGAACAGCAAGACAACTACAGGAACAAATCCAACTAATCAGAGAACATCTTCCTGTAGGTCAAATGATCCCAGTTTCATCTAATTCCATGCTCAACCTTTACGACATAGCTACAATTCACACGAGATCTACGAGGAAAAATATCATATTTGACATCCAAATTCTATTGGTCAGTGTGGAAATGTACCAACTATTAAGGCTATTCCTCGCTGTTACACTGCACCGAGACAAACATTACTCTTTACCTAAAGCAGAGGTGAACCATTGCTAAACCTTTTATGCAGACTATCTCATTTGTCACCAGAGTCATCCAATCTATTCTAGTCCATCTGATGTCAACAGTGGCGAAATGTCTTTATTAAAACATCATGAAGAAATTCCATCAACATGCAACATCAAGATTTCAACATTAGCCCAGTCATATTAGGTAAAAAAAGGGGTCAACCTCGGAATGAAAGATAATAAGCTGCAAATTGGTATGAACCTTTGTTTTGTCAAATAGTTAAATATGAATAATTATATATAAATAATCAAGTTACTTACTTTAATTAAATATAAATAATTAATAGTTAGTACATAAATAATAGGCATTGTTTAATAATTATAATTTCCAAGTAAATAATTGACTTTATAACGTACTGATAACCATAACTCACGCTTGACCTTGCATTAGGCCGTATATGACTGTACGATGTGCACTCTTCGCGCTCTACCTTCAAAACGGTTGGTCGTATGAAAAAAAAGTTTAAACAAAAGTTGTAGGGAATTTTATAGCCTACAACTTTTATAATAAATGCAAATCTCATTTAACCGATAGGAAGCCAGATATTCGCGAAAAACCGATTTTTGTGACCTTTGACCTTGAATATCTTGAGACGCGAACACGATAACGATTTAGACTTTTGAGACAACATTTAGAATGACAAAACAAAGGTTCATACCAATTTGCAGCTTATTATCTTTCATTCCGAGGTGAAAGCCCTAATATGACTGGGCTACATCAGAAAATTACTGGAGGCAACTTGTATCACCCAACAAATGGATTATTTCATTAAAACAACCTTCCATACTAGAACTAGTTTGTAACCACGTATGGTACAACGAGAGGATATCAGGAAGTGGAATCCTAAAACTACAACCAGGTTGCATCATCAATCAAAAGAACATGATTATAACAATTCATTTTTCGGTCGCAAACAAGATGCATTTCAATTTCACCCCATCAATCAACTTAACCGATTATATACCGTTACATGACATTCCTCCTACAAACGCATCTAAAATCTATGACTGGACTTACAACACCACGCACTTGGAGGATTTATACCAAAAAATTCATCATCAACTAGCAGCAGAGCTTCCTGAGAAAATATCCACACATGACACGCACAACTACATCATCACTTACGTCAGCTTGGTAATTATCATCCTCATCTGTACTTGGGGACGCCAAAAATTCATCAACATCAAATGCAGAACCCAGAATCAGCCAAAACACAAGACTTCAACGGATATTGAAATTCTCGCACTAAAATTCAATTTATAATTCGCTAAAATGGCAATACTACACACGCAATTCTAAGCATTTTACACGCGCATTATAAACTTATGAACTTCTCACGCGCTAAACGTTCAATGAACCCGACACGCGGATTTTTTAATTCGCAAATACCATCAATTGCAATTATACACGCGCATAATAAATTCATTGAACTTCTCACGCGGTAAATTCATTGAATGCAATAAAATACAAATACGACATAAATATAGCAAATTGGAAAATAGCTTAAGATCAAATTTGCTCGCATGTACGTACATATATTCTTACGGTTATGTACACGTGCGTCTTCTTCAATGCAAATAATTGCTGTGATAGGAAGTATGAAGTAATGAAATTTTCATTTTTTGCAAAGCAAATTATAATCGAAAATTGTTTAGGTTAACAATAAAGTATTATATTATGGTACACAATTGAGCAGCGCGTTAAGGTTGTTAAAGCCTTTTACACAAATGGGCGTTCAAATCAAAATATGTAAATTTCGTGCACTTTGTGATTTTTTTAGTCCGCATAATTAACCAAATGTGTCAGCAAACTGGATCTGTAGGAAATGTTAAATCACCTTTGCCTGCTCGCCCAGTTCGTTCTGTGGTAAACATTGCCGTTGTTCGCATAGACGTCTTTTAAATTGCTCCTGTCAAAAGTTTTCAAAAATTAAATTAATTTTTTAAAAACGTTAGTCCGAAGTTAATTTTTATCGGAAAAAATCTTATATTGTCGAAGTAATCGACTCAGAAAATTTCTATCGAATATTTTTACTTCGATTGGTAACGAAAAACAAATCCACAAAGAAAATTTCGCCGCTGGTATGGAGGAGCCCGACGGCTTCCCACCGTTGGGGCAACCTGGGGAAACGACGAATACGAAACTGGCGACAATCACCAAAAGAAAACATAACGAAGAAAACTCCGTAGATGGAGGGTGCAAGCTGCAAATAATAGCGGACAAACAACAAATGGCCAAATTGCAGAAAGAAAATGATGAACTAAGGCAAGAGATACAGTCTCTCAAGGATCTTTTCAAGAAAGGGATGAAGCCTCAAAAGACGCAGCCACAAAATCAATGGCAACAGGTAACAAAGCCGAAGAAAAGTGCAAAGCAAGTAAATCCAGAGGAAGTTCTAAGTGCTGGTGGCACCAACGAGAGCCAAAATTATTTTGCAGCGCTGGAGGGATTAACCGAAGATATGGAAATCGAAGAAAACATCGGAGGTAATTTTAATCAAGATAATGACGTTAATTTCATTCAATATTTAAAGAACAAAAATAAGGAGAAAAAACCAGCCCGCAGTTCTGCTGGTTCCTCTGAAAAAGCTTCCAACAAGACAGAAAAAGTTCCGCCAATCAACGGGTTCGGACAAAGCAGGAAAGATATGGTTCGGCTATTGGCAGCCGAAAATAAACTGGCCAATTTCGAAATCAAAAGAGTTAATGCCGAAAAATTAACTATAAGGACGAAATCACTGGTTGATTTCAAGTCAGCCAAAGATGCGCTGATTTCTGGGGAGGTTCCACACTTCACCTACACCCCAAAAAGTGAAAAAAATCAGACCTTCTTGTTGAAGGGTTTGGACAGCGGAGAGGATACGGTCGATCTTCTTCAGGTGCTCAAGGAGACTGCACCAGATATTGATTTTGTTTCAGTCAAAGCCTTTGCGACAAGAAGGCCGACCATAGAAAGGAAGAATTTACCACTTTACCTGGTACAAATTGCAAATAAGAGCAGTCCAAGTGCCCTTCAACATATAAGGTACTTGAATTTCAGAGTGGTGAGGTGGGAACGCCTCCAGAAAAGAGAAGTCAACCAGTGTTACCGGTGTCAAAGATTTGGACATTCGGCTGCCAATTGTGCCATGCACTATGGTTGCGTTAAATGCAAAGACGTTCATGCTCCCGGTGAGTGCAAATTGGCTCAGACGGAGCCTAAAGAAAAATTATACTGCGTTAACTGCGGTGTTTTTGGTCACTCAGCATCATATCGAGGATGCTCCCGATATCAAGATGCAAAAGTTAAATTTGCTCCAAAGCAAACACAAGTACACCGTAATATCATACCTTCCAACTTCGTCAAGCCCGGAGTATCATTTGCACTCGCCGCTAGAGGACCAGCAGAAAATGCTGGAAATAATGTAAATAATGTAAGTGGCAATAATGAGCTGCTTCTCAAAATTTACCAGCAACTTAATTCTTTATCGGAGAGAATCGACAAACAAGATTCAAAAATTAACTTTGCTTTTCAGCGTTTAGGTCTTTCAAATGTCTAATAATAACTTGTCATCCAGTCATATTTCCATGGATAGGCTTCGCCTCATATCGATCAACGTCAACTCTATCGTTGCTATACATCGACGTGATTATCTCCTTGAATTTGTTGTTAAGCAAAAGCCTGACATCATACTTCTCACTGAAACCCACCTCAATTCATGGCATTCCATGGAATTCAATGATTTTGCATTCGTAAGAAACGATAGGGTAATAGGTGATGGAGGAGGTGGCACCGGGATATTGGTTAGAAGACCCTATTGTTTCCAAAATATTGAAAAAGTCGAATTCAAAAACTTTGAATTTCTTGAAGTGTCCGTCATCAAAATCTCACTGCCAGGTGGGGATAACCTCTTCGTTATCTCTGCCTATGCAACTGGTCAAAATGTTGTCAAGTTCAAGGAGGAACTCAATTCCTTGTTTGAAATACTCGAATTGAACAGGCTGCATAATTATTATATTTTTGCCGGTGACCTGAATGCCAAGCATACATCATGGCTGAACGCCACCAATAATCCAAGAGTTGTATTCCTGAAATCATGGATAACAGAGAACCAAATTGAATACAGGTGCAACCTATATGGGTCGGAGTTCCCAATATACCCTAGGACAAATTCATATTTGGGCCTCTGCATTGCTGACGCAAGACTTGAATTCAGCTTTAATAGTCCTCAACGGAAACTGCAGGTGCTTCCTTACGATAGCGACCATAACGCGATCGTAATGGAAATCAATCATCACAGATATGATTTCTTCCTCATTCCAGTTCAACATGAAAACCATCGGTTGAATTTCAAAAAAACAGACTGGGGAAAGTTTCAAAAGAAGTTTAATCGGGAGTACCAGAAGCAATGTCCTCCTTCTGATGATGGCAACGCTTGCTCAATGGTTCCTAATAACAGAAATCTAACTGACGATGAAATAGATCTCTATTTGTCGAAGTTAGAGAAGCTGACGTTGGAAACGATTGAGAAAGTTGTTCCCAAGATTAAACATCGAAACAATATGGAAGGATATGAAACACCAACCATCGCAAGGTTGAAAAGATTGAAAAGCCTTCTTCTCACCCGGGTCAACAATATTTATCGACGATTTTTGGACTACAACCATCCCTCGTTGGCTTTGTTGAAATTACACCTGAAGAATGTCCGGAACTTAATCCGTTCATACTTCAGGAGTGAGGTCAGCAATCAATGGGCGGAAAAACTGAGGGGTATTAGCCCACAGGACCCAGATGGCGTTTTCGCGAAAGTGAATAGCTTATTCCGCAGGAAGTCTCGAGTGAAGGTATCGAATCTTGAAGTCACTAGTGATGAGATAAATCTTCTCATAGAGCTGGTATCGAAACTGATAGTACGACTCCGGATAGAAATGGAAACAGGATTATATGTGATGGATTGCAGAAACTTGCCCTGATTGGAACACATTTTGAACTGGTTCATCTGCCAAACCCAGAGAGAAGGAATGAAATATTTTCAGAGGTCGTTGAAGCAAACGTTTCCGACTTCAAATCAAGCCTGAACGGGCAATCAATTCTTCATTTCGATGAAACATTAACATCTGACCTCATACCGAGCTTGAATCTTATTGATTATTTTGTCAGCTATGAAGACTTGTGTTTCATATTTCACAGAATAAACAACAAAAAATCATGTGGTATTGACGGTATTCCAAATATAGCTCTCCGACATTTGCCTGAGGGTGCTATTAGGAATTATTGCATATTGTTCAACAACATGTTGAACAATTCATATTTCCCAAATGAGTGGAAAAAGGCTAAGGTGTTTCCGATCTTGAAGAAAGGAAAAGAGTCTTCATGCCCTAAAAGCTATCGCCCAATCAGCTTGCTGCCTAACATCAGCAAGGTGTTTGAAGTGATACTCAACAGAGCATTAAACGCCCACATTGAGAAATATGAGTTGATGCCGAATTGCCAATTTGGTTTTCGTGCCAGGCATTCGACCATACATGCAATAACGAAAGTAACCTCAGACATCTGTTGGAAACTAAACAATAAAGAATGTGTTGGAGCATGTCTCATTGATATGGAGAAAGCCTTCCATACGGTGTGGTTAGATGGACTAGTTTTCAAACTTCTTCAGGACAGGTTCCCCAGACACCTTATTGCCATGATGTGTAATATGTTATACGGGAAATTGTTTGTTGTAACTGATGGAAATCTGACAACAATGCGCGAATTCAAGGTCTTGAATGGTCTACAGCAGGGAAAAGTTACTGCGCCCCTGCTTTTCTCAATATTCATTCGCAAGCTATTGAACAGCTTTGATTTTAATGTCTCGCCAACGCGATCATTGGTAGCGTTTGCTGATGATCTGATCATCTATACGGCAGACCGAAAAGCTACAATAGTTCAGAGCAATCTTCAAAAAATGTTTAATGATGTGCAGCTCTACACCGACAATTGGCGAATGAAAATCAATGCGCAGAAGTGCGAAACAATTTTGTTTCGGACAACGCTGCAGGGGGCCAGTCAAGACCTGAAACGTAATTGGAAGGATTTCCACATTATGGCTGGTGAGGGTAGTTCAGAACGGGTTCCACATAAATCCTGTGTTCGATACCTCGGTGTTCATCTCGATCAGTATCTGTACTATACTGAACATGTCAAAATCATGCTCAGTAAAGCACTAAAAGTAGTCATGGCCCTTCGGCGACTCTTTCATTCCAGATACATTGATCAAAAAGTCAAAGTTATTTGTTGCAAGACCCTGGTTAGGCCAGTTTTGACATATGGATGCCAGATCTGGTACAACCAGAGTGCTAGTACAATGGAAAGATTAAGAGTTTTCGAAAGGAAATGTCTTCGTGCATGTACTGGTTTGTACAGAAAGCCTGAGACGGATTGAAAGCACTATATATCGAATAGAAAAATTTATCAAACCGCTCAAGTGACAAGAGTCGATATCTTCATATTGAAACTTCTTCGGAATCATATCGCAAGATCTGTAACTGTGAGTGAAAACCCTTGGATTTCACAGCCGTTCCACCCTACAGACGGGTATATTGTGACTTGCCTCACTACTGGCTTCGTTCCTCCAGAAGCATTCGTGTATTTGGACATGAATCGATATGTTTTTGATTCTGACGGCGTCCCAATCATATATCACATATACCGACGGGCCACCGATAAGAAGATAAAATATCCTCCGAATCTGAGTTCACGAGACCAACAATTCCAATGGAGATACTCATTTGCTAGACTCGTTGAGGCTGGTCGAGCTGAGATGGAGCAATCTAGGTATTGGTGGCTGAATGACAATGTCTAAATTATTCGTGTTTATTTTCTGTTTTTGTGCTTTTTCTCGATACTTAGTTTTTTAGATTCATCTCATTATTGCTACATCTAGTATTGTTGTTTATTTGTATTATAAATTAGGTGTAGGTTTCAATATAAGGTAACGTTTTTTTTTTTTTTGATTGAACTTATTTAGAATTAGGGTGTAACATATTAGGTATAGGATATAAGTTCATTGTTGTGTTAGTAGTATAAGTAATTTTTGAATAATGCTGGTTCGTTTTTTCTCCTTTTTCCAATTGAATCAAAAAATATGTAATAATCTTAATTAATTTAAATATGCTAATGTATTTTTTTCATTAAATGTGTTTAACTAATAACGTATAAATTTAGAGAGCCATTCGGGCCATTAAGTTTTTTATAGTTTTATTGTTTGGAATTTGCTTTATGTTCTTTTAAAAATTTATAACGATTAGTATTAAATAAAGCGCTTTTGACTTTGACCTTGACTGACTTTGCCGTTGTTCGCGATAGTGTGGCAGAAGAGCCGTCAACCTCGACTCATCGTCGTGCCCAACAATTGAACATCACACGAACATTACTGACGTGAATTTTGAATTTATACACTTACAAGATTCAATTGACTCAGTAGCTAACGCCTACTGACCATTTCAAATGTCGACAATATGTCGAATGGTTGGGTGAAAAGACAGAAGGGAATGGTGACTTTACAAAGAAAATCAGCTTCAGTGACGAGGCACACTTTCACCACAGTGGATTCGTTAACAAGCAGGATTGCCGCATTTGGGCAGATTAGAATCCACGAATGATTGTTGAAAAGCCGATGCATTCACAAAGAGTGACTCTTTGATGCGGTTCATGGGCTGGTGGCGTTACTGGATCGTACTTCTTCGAAAATGAGTGCGGCCAAGCTGTTACCGTGAATGGTGTTCGCTATTGCGAGATGATAACGGACTTCTTGTGGCCAGAAATTGAGATTATGGACCTGGATGATATGTGGTTCCAACAGAATGGTGCCACTTGCCACACAGCCAACAAAACAATGGCTCTTTTGCGCGAGAAATTCAATGGCCGTGTTATCTCACATTGTGCCGATGTTAATTGGCAGCAACGATCATATGATATAACAGCTTTGGACTTCTTTCTCTGGGGATATTTAAAAGAAAAAGTGTACGTCAATAAGCCAAGAACAACTTAAGAGCTAAAGGATGAAATAATTCAGCACATTAACGACATTGAACCTCAATTATGTCTCAGAATCATTGAAAGTATGGACCTTCGGATAGAAGTATCCCACCGCAGCTTTGGCGAGCAGTTGTGCAATATTTTGTTTCAAACGTTATAGTCATAGATTCTTCTATTATAATAAAAAATATTAACATAACTCTTTGAGAACTTTTTATTTTATTTACAATTAACATCGTGCGAGTTACATATGAATCCACTTAATTCGAAACATTTTTTTGCAGAGTGTAACATCCAACCTACAACAAATGCATAATCAACAATAAAACAATCAAAACGATAGTCATAACATTCTGCATTGCATTCATAACAATTCTGCATTGCATTCATAATACTTGTGTGTGGTCTTTTTCTTAAGAAAACCACGACAGTGGTTCGTAAGGATAAATTTCAGATCAGCACTAATCAAGTATAAAAGGTGATCATGTGTGACTTCTCGCCCCAGTCGATTCAAATCAGAGGCTGAACCTCTGCCGGTTTGCGCATCGAAATAAAGTTTATAATATTTGTGTACAAATAAAAGAAAACTGTTCTATTTAACGGTGCTATCACAGAAGACTGAAACTTGCGTTTTGGTTGGACCACCTATTGCATGAGATTTATCACGCATACATCTGCTCAACATTATTAAAATCAAACAAATTTAAAATACATCCGTCCGCTAACTTTATTACGTAACTGCAAATGAGTTCAACAGAGCAAATATAACTTTTATTGCCAAGCAATATTAGGTTAGCATCCCAGGAATACTACATCCAAAAGTAAGCACCTTCCTTTTCCATATGAAAAACATATGTATGTATGTATGATGAGTAAATACTCGTATTATATCATAAAGATGCTCTCGCTATGATAATCACTAGCTCCTCCAGAGTATACGTATTTTACTTGGGAAAAGTTGGCAACATAACATTTATACATTTAAAGGCATCAATTCAAGTTTGCCAATTTCAAAAACATTTCTACACGATTTAAAACACAATTCAACGAGCGGAAAGTTGCCCTGAAATACACGTAGGTATTCAAATTTATGCTGCCATAAAATCATATGGCTCAGCTTGTTCCTTAAGTCTAGAGACATGAATATTACCTTTTAATACAAATCTATTTCTGGCGTTTTCATATGTACTATATTTACGAGAATTTTATCTTACCTCTTTCCATTATGTTGAGGCGTCTTGTCGGATCATATATCTCATCATCCACCGAGATTACGATGTAGTCGCCTGTCTCGAGAAGTCTACGATTCTGCAGGCATCTGACGAAATCCACCATTGCAATATGTTCTCCCACAAACACATAAACTGTTCCAAAGAGATGATAAATAAAATATAGGTCTAGCGAAGTTGAACAATCAATTCTACTTTATTCACCCCAAAGACCAATTACTTCCACTTAAACTAATCTATTATTTATGATAAAGTGGGAGGAAATTCAGGATTCAATAGGATTCAACTTACTTCTAGTTGTTTCGTAGGTTTCATCAACAATCTTCTGCATATTTTGTAAAGTCGATTGGATTGGTATGTAATCAGAAATTTCACGATAATTCATCACCGTTAAATTTTCCATTAGCGCCAAATTCTGTAAAGAGTCGAAGTAAACTTTTAAGTTTTCGGACTTTACCCGAAGTATTCCAGGAAAAGTAGGAACATTTTACTAACTCGAATTGCTTGAGCTACTTCCGAGCCCCAATCTGGCCGACTTCCAGCTATAATGGAAAATTTCCGCCAATCAAACGCCGTGAGTAATGCAATAACGCTTTTCGAAACCTGCAGATAGTACAAAAACCGTAACTCAAAAGAATCCCTTAAATGAAAATGTGTGGTTTACTTTGGATGCCGGCGCTAACGTACGAGCAAAGCTGTGAAAGACAGATTTGTTTGATACCGCTGTATCCGTGCATTTCTGAAAGCATATAAATGGATCAGTAGCATATTCATCGGAAAAACACTAAAGGAACGAGAGCTTATTTGCAGAAAATTCTCTTTCTTGATTTATTTACTTAAAATAACGTACATATGATATCATTGGCATGTTCCATGCAGCTGCAACCAGCGCTTCCGATGTGCATCCTTCGTCAGGTCCAAGGAACGCGATAACATCTTCTTCTCGCATCTGAGTCATGTACCTAGAAATAATTGGCAAATACAGCACATACTCGCACATGGATTTCTTTACCTCACTGTATTTTAAATTATTACCTAATTGGCTGAGCACGATAGTCTCCTTCTCGAACTCCAATATCGTGTGCTTTGAAACGGAGTTTATGGTTCGGTAAAATATCAGGACTTTTGTTGATAGCTTCTAGAGCTAATGGTAAGGCACCGAGTACTACCTGCAGGATGAAAAGCGAATTTATGTTTAATGAGAAATTTATGCTCATCGCTTGCCATTGAATCAATTTATTGAGAAAAGACAGAAGGAAGCCACAAAATTATGAGCTATAAAGTTATATGATAAATTAATAAACTTGAAGGGATATTTTTAAATTTATCAGATTTCAGTCAATTTGGGTATCGATGATTGGCACATATATGCATTTCTACGAAGCGAATTTAACATCAATACGGGGTTGAGCGGCAAAGTGGAGACAGCAACATGAGTGGCTAGGGTAACCGAAGATATACGAGTATTTCTATAAACGAGGGTGAATTTAGCTATTCTGCTTAGAGCACATATGCGGGCTAGATGATATAATATGGTGGTTGGTAGTTGATTCATAAGGAGTAGGGGAACCAGCTAATTTAAAAGACTTTTCGGTTCTGTCCTCGGTACAGCCATCACAGAGCAAGAGTTGCATCATCATTTTTAACCAATTATAATGATTTGAACATCTCGTCCGGACGCTTCGAAATTTCCTGAAGGAAATCGAAATCGACCTCTTACTGGTCTTAGACGTGAAATCTTAGCACGTGTCAACGGACTGTACCCATCAGTCAGCAAGTCCGTATACCCTGAGTCTACTCCCAGATAGCTACTGCGAGGCTAGCTAGTTTGAAGAGGAATTTCGGTCACAGGTCTTTCGCGAGCAGACTTAGCACAAATACAATTTATCAGCCACCAGTTCAAATGCCCAATTAAAATGCATTAAAACAACTTCCATGTAATCGGTCCTATCTTACCTTAACAAATTTATTTTCATCTTTCTCAGCCGTACGTCCAGTCCAAAAGAGAGAAATAAGAAAGAGACAAGATCAATCAAAACCACGTGTTCCCGATTATTTACCGACGCGGTGCCAAAAATAAACTACTCGAACCCAAAACCAAATCAATCTGCTCTAATTGAAAATGCAAAGCCAAGCTACAGCAACGCGTACTAGACTGATCAGTCCCCTTCGATCTTCCCTTCCCCCTGAAAAAAACGACTGTTGTTCAACAATTAAATAGAGCTCGCAACAGTAGGCAATGTCCATTCACTCGGTCATTCCTTCTATCAATATAATTGACCCACTTTCAGCCGCGAATTTGCCTACCTGAACTTGTAAGCAAAAATGTTTGCACTCTGAATGGACATTAACTACAGCATAAAGAAGTTTTTTTGTATAGTATGCATTTTCATTAATGTTTTATTGGCTTCAATAATTGAAATGTATTATTATATAGAATGCAATTTTCTTTAATGGACATTGACTTCGATTATTGCAAGCATTTTTGTCATCAAATATTTTGTATTTAAGTTCATCTGTAAATAATAATAAACCTATTCCTTCGTACGCCAACAAAGTGAACAAGTTGTTTTTTATATGTGTACTAAGTAAAAGTAATTGTCACAACGGCTGGTGTGGCCGTTCTTGAATACAATTACAATTTACATTTGGTCTGTCGGTGTGGCTGATCTTGATAATTCGGTATTTCGTGGACCCAGCTTAACCTGCTGACAAAGATGAACATATTGCATCGTTGGTCGCCCAGCTTGACAATATAACGCTGAAGTTGGATGAAGTGTTTGTAACGCTGTTACTAACACAAGAGACACTCGCTAAAACTAATGCTGAGCTGGCCGACCAGCGAAACAAAAATGAGCTGCTAGCTGCGAAAAATGTAGAACTAGTATTAATGCTCAAGGACAAGGCTAAGGTCAACGGAAAATCCAAAAAAGACAGCCCTCGGATGAAAAAGCGAAAGGTGAGGGCGTCTTCACCTCCCAAGTCATGTTCCTCATATGAAACTACAGAGAGTGAGATGAAAGTTGAAGTTTCCCTGCCCTTCCACCACCAAAATCAGCTACGGTATTCAAAGAAATGGCAATCACACCAAAACCAAAGCCAACAGTTCCAAACACTACAAACACACAACCCGCAACACAAACACAAGAATGAAAAACAGTTCCGATCATTTTACGAGCGCCCTCAAAATGGTCCCACACACTGAACATAATGAAAACACAAAACATTTCATACACATACGCGAAAAGGGTCTACCTGGGAATACAAATTATACCAACTACACCCACAGATCACAGACGACTGACCAAAGCACTAACAGAGAACGAACTGCAATACCACACTTATATACTGCCAGAAGACAGACAACTGAATGTTGTCATCAGGGGTCTGTATGGCCTTTCAGCTCAAAGAAGACTTACAATTGAAGTCTACTACATTAAAATGAGGGAAGGTCTCTCTAAAGTCGTCAAGGTTCTCCTCCCAAAAACCGAAACAAATATTTACAACATAAAACCTGTATGCCATCTTATGTGCATCGTGGAAGCACAGCGTCCTCGTACGGGCCAGGGTATGTGCCACAATTGTCAACAATTTGGTCATTCTGCTAGCAACTGTCATACACAGTCTCGATGTGTTAAATGCGATTCACTTCACCATTTCTCGAACTGTCCGAAGAAAATAGAAGAGAGAGCAAAATGTGTAAACTGTGGCGGAGAACATCCAGCAAGCTACGGGGATCGTCCCAGAAATCCAAAGAACGTGAGAAGATCGTTTGCACAGGTTGCTGGGGCCCAACCCACACAACCAGCACAAAAACAAACAACCACGACGCAGGCTCCCTAATGCGTGCAAAATCAAACTCACAATATGAACCAAATGTTTGCCAAAATACAGACACAGTTCCAAAACATGATGCAAGAGATGATGGCAAACACGGTTCAAACCATGTTTGCTGCATCTCAAAATGTCATCAACACTAAACACTAATGAGTTTAACGAATCACGTTTCAATTCTGACGTGGAATGCGAATTCCTTCCTTCAGCATACTGGTAAATTACAACAGTTTATTTTCGATCATAAATTTGATATCATCATGATCCAAGAAACCTTTCTAAAGCCTGGAAGACGATTCCGCATCCCCAACTACATCATGTACAGAAATGATAGAATGACGGGTAGGGGAGGCGGAACGACCATTCTCGTGAGACAAAACGTGAGTCATTATCCCATCAATACACCCACACTTGAAAAACTAGAGGCCACAGTAATCGAGGTGCAAACTAATTTTCTGGAGTTCATTGTGATTTCTGTTTACATTCCTCCATCAAATACAAATCTTCCAGATGATCTCAGAGTACTTACTGCATTTGATGGCCCTATCTTCATTGCAGGAGACCTTAATGCCACACACCACCTTTGGGGAGCTGTGAGAAGCAATAAAGCTGGGACCGAGCTCAATACATTCATCACAGCCAACCACTTTAGCCTGCATATCCCCAATGAGCCAACACACTACGGAACAAGACATGGCTTTGCACTGGACATCGGAATATCGCGAGATTTCACATCAAATGTTCGGTTAAATGTCGTCGACGAACTGTCTTTCGACCACAAAACATCTTTTTTGATGTTCCTATGTAGGAAAGGAAAACTACAAACTGGAAAGTGTTTAAAGTCGCATTGACCAATGAAACTAACTTTCAATCACCTGAAATGGCCGACGACCTCGACAACATCATTGAGAACGTAACTCAGAAAATTATACAGGCAAAAGAGGACTACACGGTCATAACTCCGAGAAGGGAAACGAGTCCCTATGAACTCTCTCAGAATATCAAACAACTGATCAGGAGAAGGAATCAAGTTCGGAGGAGAGCTAGGTTTACAGGTAACCCTACGCTACGTATAAACGATACTTGGATGACAAATGAAATCCGTGATAAAATAAGGGTATTCCAAAACGAGCAATGGGAGAGCTTTTTGCAGAGTCCTGAGCCTGGGTGTGGCAGTTTCTGGAGAATGACCAAATATTTCGGAAAAACAGTAAAATTGTGGTACCGCCTATTCATGGTCCGAATGGGATACAATACTACGATGCGGGTAAGGCGGAGGCATTAGCAGATTCTTTAGAAACACAATTCCGCGAAAATTCTTCAGATGAGGAGGACTTTGGAACTGAGGAAATAGTTCAATCTTCTGTCAACAGACTACTGATGGATAACATTCAACACGAAGACAGAATAAAACCAACGGACTTGGACGAAATCAAAAACATCATACAGACATTCGACAAACATAAAGCACCCGGATATGACAATATTACAAACACTATGATTTCTTGGCTACCAGATAATATATTACAAACACTCACTGACATTATTAATACGATTTTTTGTTTGCGAAGGTATCCCAAAATATGGAAATCAGCGGTTATTATTGTCTTCCCGAAACCTCAAAAGGACCCACAATTTCCACAAAACTGTAGACCTATCAGTATCCTCTCTTCGCTGTCGAAAATTGCGGAAAGGGTGATTCTGCATCGACTTTATGAGGTTGTATCTGAGAAAGATATTCTACCGGAAGAACAATATGGCTTCAAAGCCAAACACTCTACTGAGCTCCAGTTAGTTAGAGTGGTCCAACACATCAGAACAGGCTTAGTTATGTTTGACATTGCTAAGGCCTTCGATAAAGTCTGGCATACAGGACTTATCTTCAAAATGCATCAGTTCAATATGCCACTGCAGCTCACTCAAACCATTGGCTCCTTTTTGGAAGGCAGAACATTCCGTGTCAGAATTGACAAACAAATCTCAAGCCTGAGACCAATTTGTAATGATTTTCTACCTTTCCAGCTCGAACGCGGAACCGACCTCTCATCGGTTCTAGACGTTAAGTCTGAGTAGTGCCAACGGATGGTACCAACAGGTCAACCAATCCGTGCACCGTAACCCATTTACGCGGTGGCTGCTTGTCGGCCAGCTAGTTCGGAGAGGATTTCGGTCGCGGGTCTCCGAATGGGTTACGCTCAATTACAATATTTTCAGCCACCTGAACTTGCCCGTTTTCAAAACGCGTTATCAACAGAAAACAAAATCATACGGAGAAGAAACCTACTTTACGTTACTCCGTATTTTTCTTCCATTACCAGTCAAAGTACAAAAATCTAATTTTCGTTTCGCGTTCCCGAATTTCCGACGCGGTACCGAAAAGTATGCTACTTTAAATTAACCCGACGAAACCTACTCTAAATAAACGACAAAACAATCAAAGGTACCGCGTACCGCGCGCGACGCGAAACCGACCTCAGCGGATTTGTCGAAACCCTACCCTCGCGACGGCATACCTACCTTACACTCTCTGTTCCCCCTGAAAAAGAACGAGTCACTGAAAAGGAAAGTCGTTAGTCAAATTAGCAATTCATTTTTAATTCATAATCTCTTCCGCTTTGTTGTTGTCTCATTCCAAAATCAAAATATGTTTACAATGATAATAGTAAATAATAATTAATTCATATCGTTTCATCTATGATACAAAATCAAAAATTAAAAGTAAAGAAGTTTTTTTTTTTTTATGTTGTGGAGTCAAGATCTCAAAATAATAATATGGCAGACAAAATTTTCACATTCTTTTGAGAAAAAAATATCTAAAATAAATGAGAATAATCTAATTTGAAATTCAAGGCAATTTTTGAAAGTTTAATAAGTCCAGAAATTGTTTTCCTTTAAAAACATACAAGACAAAATGGCAAGTCGAATATTTGCATCTTTATGTTCATGTTTGACTCAATAGAAATGTACTAGTCAATCTAAAAATAGTGCAGTAACGTATTAATTCAAAAATATTAAATGGCATCTAAATAATTTCATTTCGTAATTAAAAATATTTTCTTAAGATTGTAAATTATTCAACTATTGTTCTGGATAGGATAAGATAAATTATACATTGTATAAAAAATATCTATATTCATTCGTCGTAATTAAGTAATCTCAGCATTGATAGTTGTCACAAAATAGTTCTTGTCTTATTTTAAACGACTAAAGAAACTCAGGAAATACTAACAAAAATATAAAAAACAAGTTAAGCATAATTTCTTAGAATCTTTTTCAATAATTTTATTAATAGTTCCTGATTGTTCAATTGAAAAATATATGTCTACTTTTTATGTTATTTTATAATTGATTTAAACCTGAGGTTGGTAACTAATTTTTTTGATCATTCCGTTCTAAGTATACTCAGTGGAACCATTATTGACTATTTAGGGATATATTCGTCATTTTTCCCAGCGCATAACCACTAATAAGAATTAACATTAATTCTAAACAAAAACGTTAAAAACTATTCTGTCAAACTCAAAATGCTATAAACAAGAGCCAAAGAGATTTTCATTCATTTACTTTAATTTTTACAAGTTTGTATACTTAATTAACAAAAAAAATAATTAACTTTTGAATCGCAATAATGTATATTTAATATAATTATTTAAATAAAAGCTAGTTAATCTATGAGGATTCAAATGTTTTTAAGGATATTTTATTTCACAAAGTTACGACAATGGCTTTTTCTCTAAATGGATTTTCGTTTTGTTTTTTTTTTTTTTTTGGTTGTCAAAGCAATACTTGCGAAAAGCAGAAATTCCTCCAAGACTGACCTGAGTATAACATTCTAGCTTCGTTTTTTGGCAATTCTAGACGGCATTTTTTTTTTTTTTTTGGTAGTATATTCTTTTGTCAACTAATATTGAGCTTTCAACAATTGAAATTAATTTAAATAAACAATTCCTAGCTCTCCACTTTGACCGTTCGAATTTTCAACGGTTTTGGAGGTTTTGGTTTGTGCTTATCACCCCGCTTGCGCAAATGATCGCGTCTGGTGAAGCCTTTTGAACAGGTTTCGCACACGTAAGCTTTTCTGCCTGTATGCGAATCGATATGTCTTCTCAGATCAGTTTTATGATGGAATTGTTTCGGACAAAATTGACATTGATGGGGTTTTTGTGCTGCACTGTGCTTCGCATAGTGCGTGTCGAAAGTGACTTCGTTGGAAAAACGTTTGCCACATCGATTACAACGGAATGGTTGCTCGCCCTTATGGAATGTTTTATTGTGTTGTGTTAAATAGCAAATTTTTGTAAATACCTTGTTACACTCATCGCAACGAATTTCGCCAGTCGGTGTTTTTCGGCGCATCCAATTCATGGGGCGAGGAACTACAAACAAAATATGGTAAAGCATTCATCGATGTAACTCGAATGAAGAAAAATTTACCTCTTTATTCACAATCAAGAGCGGCCTTTAAAAGCCAATTGTTTATTTCCTCCGGTCTTTTTCTTTCATTATACACAGCCGGGACGCGCGTTCTTTTTCTTTAGACACAACACTAACCTAGAGAGAGAGGTTAACTCTTAAACTTTTAGTTGACGAAAAATTGCATCACAATTATTACGTATATCACAATAGTTGCTATGTTCGTCGAAGAATGATCTGGTCTTTATGCTGAGGTATTTATTGATGGTTTCCGAAGCAATTTCGTTCAGAAAATGAATAAAAACACTTCAAAGTGTCATAATGACGCTTTGTTCACTCGTCGTCCATTTGTACTCCTACGCCTCCATGTGGCTGTCAAAATCACCCGGTTGTCACATCGGACAAAACAGCTGTGTGTGGAATGGCACGCCATATGGCGGCAATGTGCCTCTCCAGTTGTCGCCAGTGGCATAGTTTTCTCGATGGCCACGGTGGAGGGGCATTTCCAGATGGATATGTCTCGAAATGTGTCGGGGTTTGGATTAATTTTATATTTCGAATATTTATATCCACAGATCTAAATATTTGGACAGAAAAAAAAAATATTTTCTGCGCAACGATATCCGCACGACAGATGAAGTCCGCTGACACTTCGAGGATATATCTATCTGGCCGGTTGCAAGGGTTCGGGATCGGAATCACTTCGATTCCCGGGCGTAGGCGTCACATTACACATTCCCCCCCCCCCCAAAATCGAAGTAATTACGATCCCGTCTCCTATATGAAAGGTCTTGGTTAGGGCCGTGGCGGGTCGAAGGTCGGTTTCGAAGGATAGGCTACAACCATGTTCGTGAAGACTCGACAATGACTATATAGTAGGGAGTCGGGTGTTATTCGGAGGTCTTCGTCTAGGCAAAGATTGGGGTACGCCAAGGTTTTTCGTGGGAAATAGTTGCACTTCATCGTCTAAGGTCTTTTGCGTGGTAGATTCCCAGGGTTTTACCAGTCATGTCCGCGATGAGGTATCGGGTGGGGCTTAGTACTTGTAGGACTCGACACTTCACGAATTTCTTGTCTAGTTTGGCATTGTAATGTCGGGTGGCATCGCTCTGTCGGAAGTTTCGACGATATATTTCGTCGCCTGCCTTAAAGCCAGAAGGATGAGATCGCAAGTTGTACCGCTCCTCTCCCATCCGTCGACTTTCTTCAATCTTCTCCCGCAGTTGCTCTCGCAGAAGTTGGAGCTTTTCGTGCGGTTCCAGAACCACGATTGGGTCCTCTAGCGATTTCAGTTGCCGCAATAGCCGGTAAGCGCTCCCATGACAGATCATGTACTGCCCGAACAATGCGAAATATGGCGAAATGCCGGTAGTGGCGTGGTACGACGAGCGCAGCGCACTAGTGATGGCGGACAATTTGCGATCCCAGTCCTTCTGATTCGGGTGGACATAGGCGCGAATGGCCGCTATGAGCGTACGATTCAGTCGTTCGGATGCGTTGGCTTGTGGTGAATAGACGGCAGTTCGTTGGTGGATGATGCCGTATTTGGACATTAGGTCTCGGAACTTGCTGGAGATGAACTGGACCCCATTGTCGGAGACAAGTTTCTCCGGAACTCCAAACATGTGAAAGACTCGGTTCTCCAAGAAGCTGATTATAGGTCCAGTGTGCATGTTACGTAGTGGTTCTATGATAGGGAATTTAGAGAGCTGGTCCAGGACCACGACAGCTCCCGTGTGACCAGAAGCAGATCGAGGGTACGGACCGATAAGATCAATGTACAAGCGCTGGAACACGCGTTCGGGGACCTCAACCTTACCCATGGGTGGCCGAAGAATGGTGTTGGGCGCTTTAGTGCACTTGCATAGCTCACAAGAGGCTACGTACGCTTTTATCTGTTGTGCCATCTTAGGCCAGAAGAAACAGGTTTTCAACCGCCTAAGTGTACGACCGTATCCGCCGTGCGCACTTAATGGGTGGTCATGAGCCCATCTGATAAGATCAGTGGTTAATTCTTCGGGCACCCACAACTTCCACTGTTCTTCTTCTTGTATGGGGTCTCCGGATGCGTGTCCCATCCGCTTATAAATAAATCCATCCGTCAACCGCAGTTCAGGCAGCTGGGGCTGTTGATTCTGGATAGTGTGAATCAGTTGTGTGTAGGTTGCTGACTTGAAGGCAGGATGGTCCAAATCGATCAATTGGGGGCTGTCGTCCTCTTGGACCAACTCGGCTCCTTCAGGAGCGAACATTCTGGATAGGGTGTCGGGGACTACATGCTGGCTTCCTTTTCGGTGGCGGATTGTGAAGTCAAATGCCTGTAATTTCAGTGCCCACCTGGCCAATCTGCCGTTGAGATCAGTCTGGCTCATGAGCCATTTCAGAGAAGCGTGATCCGTAACGATTTCAAAGGTGTGTCCCTCCACATAGGCTCGGAAGCGTTTCACTGCCAACACCGCGGCTAGACATTCTTGCTCGGAGACCGTGTAATTTCGCTGGGCTGGGTTCAGCTTGTGAGACATGAAGGCTATAGGTCTCTCCTCGCCGTCTTGTGCAACCTGGACTAAGACTGCTCCCACCCCATGTTGACTCGCGTCACAATGGATTGAGAACGGTTTGTCAAAGTCCGGGCTGTGCAGTACGGGGGCTGTAGTCAGACTCTTCTTTAGCTCTTCAAAGGCTCGCAAGCTGGGCTCTTCCCAGACGAATTTACGTCCCTTACGCAGCATGTCGGTCAAAGGAGTGGTAATGGTGGCATAGTCACGTACAAAACGCTGGTACCATCCGCATAAACCTAAGAATCGGCGTAATTGTTTGGTGGTCTTGGGTAATGGAAAAACGTCAATCGCTTGAGTCTTTTCCGGATCGGTCTTGATATGGCCATGCCCAATGATGTGACCTAAATACTTCACCTCCGTCATCACGAACTGGCTCTTCCTTATGTTGATGGTTAATCTTGCCCTCCGGATGTGTAGAGCCACCTCCTGAAGCAGGTCGATGTGTTCATCAAAGGTCTCGGTTATAAGCAACAGATCGTCCAAGTAAACGAAAACTTGGTGCCGCAAATGAGGTGGTATCACCTTGTCCATAAGGCGCGTCATTGTTTGGGGGGCATTACACAATCCGAATGGCATGGTCACGAATTGATATAGGGGCCGACCTGGGACTGTGAAGGCTGTTTTCTCCTTTGAACCGGGGTCTAAAGGAATTTGCCAGAAGGCGTCCTTGAGGTCTAAGCTCGTGATGAAATGGGCTTTAGGCAATCGACTCAAAATGCCTTCGATCAACGGTAGAGGATATGCGTCCTTAACTGTGACGGCGTTCAAGCGTCTGGCATCTAGGCATAACCGGACCTTGTTCGGCTTGACCACTAAGGTGACTGGGGAAGCCCACGCGCTCTGTGATTCTTCGATTACGCCTAATGCTAGCATTCGATCCACTTCGGCGTATAACGATTTTTCCTTCGCCGGAGATATGGCGAAATGTCTCTGTTTTATGGGTTTAGCATCCCCCACATCTATAGTGTGGAACACCAGGGCAGTCCGCCCGAGACCTTCCTTCTCGTGCGATGGAAAAGCCGATATAGCCGAGTCGAGACGCAGTTGCTGAGTTACATCCAGTGTATGCCGTAATAAGTTAGTGGCTTGAGATTGGTCAGGAACGGTGGTGACGGACTCCAGGGTCGAACCAGAAAATAGTGCCGGGGCCAAGTTAAATTTTCGAACGAAATCCACTCCTAGGTAAAGATTCTGGGTTAACTGAGGTATGATGAAAAATTCCATGGGTTTCGTTACTCCTTTAAAGGTGACATCCGTCATAATTTTTCCCACTACAGAGTGACGAGTTCCGTCCGCCGTGCTTAACCAGGAGGTGAAATGACGGATTTGGTCCGCGTGCTTTGCCAGTACCTCCCCTGCAAACTCGGCAGATATGCAATTCACACTGGCTCCCGTATCGACTACACCTGATACTCGTTTTTGCAGGAGGTGTACTGACGCATATGGCCGAACATCATCCCTCAATAATTCGTCTAAGTATATGTCCTTCAACACTTTCCTCGACTGCCTGACTTTTCTCCAGAAGCTCCGCATCCGACGCGTGGCTCGCTTGCTTCGCGGTGGGACAGTTGTGGCCAACTCCTCATGGAAGATGCGCTGGCGAGTAGCCAAGTAATTCCGTAGCCTGACATGAAAAGGTTTTACATGCCAAGGAACTTTCGTCTCGCTATCATTTCCCTGCGCGTTGGCCTCGGCGGAGGACGGCGTCGGTTGTGGAACTTCGGGAGAACTGTGTTTAGCGGTGCGAGTCAGCAGAGTTGGAGTCCTGTTGGGAGCTGGGTCATAGCTGGTGATGGGGTCTGGATTGGTTCGTCCGGGGTCTAGGAGTGCCGACGGGTGGTCGCGGCACTCGGTGGCAAGTTTTTTCGTCCTTTGCAATTAGCACAGTCAGGTGCATATGTGTCGGCCTTCCCGCAGCGGTAGCAGAAAAGCGTCGGCTCCGCTGGACATGCATAGAACCGATGTCCCGGTTGTCGGCAGTTCCAACAGACCGTCGGGCTTGTAATTGCTTCAAGTGAGGGTCGATCAATCAATGCTGGGTCCTCAAACTCCGGTGGTGCTCCGCTCCTCGGTATTGGTACTGGATCAGCAAGCAGGTGGTCCGCTGCCATCAACTCCGCGGTGTGATGATTTCGGGGATTTGGTCCCGTTATGCGAGGTTGTGGACGGAAGGTACCCCGCCGCTCATCCAAGTGTTCTTGCCTACGGGCATGGAGGCGCAATCCCTGTATGGTGTTGATGGGAAAATGCAGAAGGCTGTTCTGGAGATCCCAGCGCATATTCTCTCTGATAATTTCTACCAGTTCGTCCTCGGGCATGGTATTTCGCAAGCGAGTGCTCAATCTCACTATACTTGTGTAGTACTGGTCGAACGGTTCGTGAGCGCCTTGTTTCCGTTTCTTTATTTGCTCCCTTAGCTCTCTCTCAGTGAAGCCATCCTCAAATCGATTGCGGAAGGCTGCACTGAAAGAGTGCCAAGTGGGACGTGGCGTTGATTCTTTAAAGCTCCAGTACCAGTCGGCAGCGTCGCCGCTGAACAAAAGATGTGCATGCCGGAGGAAAGCCGAGGAATCACCTCCCAGGGTGCTGGATACCAACGCCTGAATCCGGAAAAGGAACCGGTCCGCCGATATCATATCGTTGAACCCTGTAAAGTTCAGGCGCCAACTCTCCATGATACGAGGCGTCGGGTCTCGAAAAAGTGCCAATGCGTTCCCGGGGGGAATCACATCCTCTGTTGACCTGTTGTACTGTACTGCCTCGGGGGCTGGAGGTACCAACGGAGGTCCGGTACTGTGTCGCGGTCTGTATTCGGGGGCTCTGGGATCCATTCCTGAGTTCCTTGGAGGTGGGACCCATTGCTCGGATTGTCGGGAGTGGGGCATCGCCACACTGGGATTTGGCTCCCAACCAAGCGGAGTTCTCACGCGGCTGGGTGGTTGGCTCAACGGGAGATTCTGGAGCTTTCCCTCCAGGTTGCCAATCCTCTCCGACATATCCCTCATCAACGCCACGAGGGTGTCAATGGAGTGGGCGGAAGGCATGGGTGTCACCTCGGACACGACACTTGCGGCCGGAACTTCACCGCCTACGGCTCCTTGCAGGTCTAAAAGTGGTTGTGACGGTTCGGCCTCTGGAACTCCTTTCGCCACTGCTCCACGCGTTGGTAGGGGCGTTCCGAGGGGGACGTCTAGGGCAGACCGATCTATGGGTCGCCGGCATAAGGGACACAGCTCTGACGTGAGGAGGAGCTGTTGTACACAGGCACGATGGAATAAATGTCCACAATTCAATCGCACGCTGTGTACGCCCTCCACTACGTCTTCGAAGCAGATCCCGCAGTTAGCTGGTTGGACCGTTTTAGATCGGGTCCAACGCTTATCTGGGGTCCGCTTCGTTGCCATGTTTGTTCTTGCTGGTTTAAATGTGGTGCTAAAATAAAAAAATAAAAAAAATATAGAGAATATACTTATTCTATTGGTTTATAAACTTATCACTAAATTAGTGGCCGTTAGTGGCGAGCTATTTATAGGAAATAGAAAAAAAAATTTATTTGATATACCTTTCCTTTCCAGTGGTCGACTCCTCCAACGGGAAAAGAGAGTGCGTGGTAATCTGCCGAAGAAAGGGTGCTTTCGGTCGATTTACGAAATTATATCCCCTAACCCTCATACATTACAAAAAACCGTCTCTAAACTACGTTAAAGTGACTCGACGAGACAAGTGGTAGAGCTACCGTAACGATTTTAGTACGCGGTCAAAATTCCCGACGCGTGGAAGCATTCCGGGCTTCGCAACTCCAGCATACGCCACCGAACGTTGAACCGATACCACTCGTCTATCACGCATACGAAATAGTTAGAATCCTTCCGCGACATAAAGGCAAGGTAGCCTTCTATTTTCTTGAGAGTCCATGCTGATAGGTAAACCCATCAGACTGGCGGTTCCATCAAGAAAATAGAAGGTCCTTACAGGGGTTAACCTGGGACAACACATCGGAAGGATTCTGTCGCGAAAAAAAAAATCAAACAAAGGAGAGCGGAAGCTACAACTCACGTGAAGCGACTTCTAGTGTGTATCACACAATTCCCAACGCTCCTGATAGTGGGACTCGAGTACCAAAGTACCTTACATCCTCCGTAAAGGACCAACTCGTCAGAAGACGCGAAGTTCTTTCCCCCCTTAGGATGTTTTTGGCCCCACGTTGGGCGCCATTTGTAATGATTTTCTACCTTTCCAGCTCGAACGCGGAACCGACCTCTCATCGGTTCTAGACGTTAAGTCTGAGTAGTGCCAACGGATGGTACCAACAGGTCAACCAATCCGCGCACCGTAACCCATTTACGCGGTGGCTGCTTGTCGGCCAGCTAGTTCGGAGAGGATTTCGGTCACGGGTCTCCGAATGGGTTACGCTCAATTACAATATTTTCAGCCACCTGAACTTGCCCGTTTTCAAAACGCGTTATCAACAGGAAACAAAATCATACGGAGAAGAAACCTACTTTACGTTACTCCGTATTTTTCTTCCATTACCAGTCAAAGTACAAAAATCTAATTTTCGTTTCGCGTTCCCGAATTTCCGACGCGGTACCGAAAAGTATGCTACTTTAAATTAACCCGACGAAACCTACTCTAAATAAACGACAAAACAATCAAAGGTACCGCGTACCGCGCGCGACGCGAAACCGACCTCAGCGGATTTGTCGAAACCCTACCCTCGCGACGGCATACCTACCTTACACTCTCTGTTCCCCCTGAAAAAGAACGAGTCACTGAAAAGGAAAGTCGTTAGTCAAATTAGCAATTCATTTTTAATTCATAATCTCTTCCGCTTTGTTGTTGTCTCATTCCAAAATCAAAATATGTTTACAATGATAATAGTAAATAATAATTAATTCATATTGTTTCATCTATGATACAAAATCAAAAATTAAAAGTAAAGAAGTTTTTTTTTTTTATGTTGTGGAGTCAAGATCTCAAAATAATAATATGACAGACAAAATTTTCACATTCTTTTGAGAAAAAAATATCTAAAATAAATGAGAATAATCTAATTTGAAATTCAAGGCAATTTTTGAAAGTTTAATAAGTCCAGAAATTGTTTTCCTTTAAAAACATACAAGACAAAATGGCAAGTCGAATATTTGCATCTTTATGTTCATGTTTGACTCAATAGAAATGTACTAGTCAATCTAAAAATAGTGCAGTAACGTATTAATTCAAAAATATTAAATGGCATCTAAATAATTTCATTTCGTAATTAAAAATATTTTCTTAAGATTGTAAATTATTCAACTATTGTTCTGGATAGGATAAGATAAATTATACATTGTATAAAAAATATCTATATTCATTCGTCGTAATTAAGTAATCTCAGCATTGATAGTTGTCACAAAATAGTTCTTGTCTTATTTTAAACGACTAAAGAAACTCAGGAAATACTAACAAAAATATAAAAAACAAGTTAAGCATAATTTCTTAGAATCTTTTTCAATAATTTTATTAATAGTTCCTGATTGTTCAATTGAAAAATATATGTCTACTTTTTATGTTATTTTATAATTGATTTAAACCTGAGGTTGGTAACTAATTTTTTTGATCATTCCGTTCTAAGTATACTCAGTGGAACCATTATTGACTATTTAGGGATATATTCGTCATTTTTCCCAGCGCATAACCACTAATAAGAATTAACATTAATTCTAAACAAAAACGTTAAAAACTATTCTGTCAAACTCAAAATGCTATAAACAAGAGCCAAAGAGATTTTCATTCATTTACTTTAATTTTTACAAGTTTGTATACTTAATTAACAAAAAAAATAATTAACTTTTGAATCGCAATAATGTATATTTAATATAATTATTTAAATAAAAGCTAGTTAATCTATGAGGATTCAAATGTTTTTAAGGATATTTTATTTCACAAAGTTACGACAATGGCTTTTTCTCTAAATGGATTTTCGTTTTGTTTTTTTTTTTTTTTGGTTGTCAAAGCAATACTTGCGAAAAGCAGAAATTCCTCCAAGACTGACCTGAGTATAACATTCTAGCTTCGTTTTTTGGCAATTCTAGACGGCATTTTTTTTTTTTTTGGTAGTATATTCTTTTGTCAACTAATATTGAGCTTTCAACAATTGAAATTAATTTAAATAAACAATTCCTAGCTCTCCACTTTGACCGTTCGAATTTTCAACGGTTTTGGAGGTTTTGGTTTGTGCTTATCACCCCGCTTGCGCAAATGATCGCGTCTGGTGAAGCCTTTTGAACAGGTTTCGCACACGTAAGCTTTTCTGCCTGTATGCGAATCGATATGTCTTCTCAGATCAGTTTTATGATGGAATTGTTTCGGACAAAATTGACATTGATGGGGTTTTTGTGCTGCACTGTGCTTCGCATAGTGCGTGTCGAAAGTGACTTCGTTGGAAAAACGTTTGCCACATCGATTACAACGGAATGGTTGCTCGCCCTTATGGAATGTTTTATTGTGTTGTGGTAAATAGCAAATTTTTGTAAACACCTTGTTACACTCATCGCAACGAATTTCGCCAGTCGGTGTTTTTCGGCGCATCCAATTCATGGGGCGAGGAACTACAAACAAAATATGGTAAAGCATTCATCGATGTAACTCGAATGAAGAAAAATTTACCTCTTTATTCACAATCAAGAGCGGCCTTTAAAAGCCAATTGTTTATTTCCTCCGGTCTTTTTCTTTCATTATACACAGCCGAGACGCGCGTTCTTTTTCTTTAGACACAACACTAACCTAGAGAGAGAGGTTAACTCTTAAACTTTTAGTTGACGAAAAATTGCATCACAATTATTACGTATATCACAATAGTTGCTATGTTCGTCGAAGAATGATCTGGTCTTTATGCTGAGGTATTTATTGATGGTTTCCGAAGCAATTTCGTTCAGAAAATGAATAAAAACACTTCAAAGTGTCATAATGACGCTTTGTTCACTCGTCGTCCATTTGTACTCCTACGCCTCCATGTGGCTGTCAAAATCACCCGGTTGTCACATCGGACAAAACAGCTGTGTGTGGAATGGCACGCCATATGGCGGCAATGTGCCTCTCCAGTTGTCGCCAGTGGCATAGTTTTCTCGATGGCCACGGTGGAGGGGCATTTCCAGATGGATATGTCTCGAAATGTGTCGGGGTTTGGATTAATTTTATATTTCGAATATTTATATCCACAGATCTAAATATTTGGACAGAAAAAATAAAAAAATTTTTCTGCGCAACGATATCCGCACGACAGATGAAGTCCGCTGACACTTCGAGGACATATCCATCTGGCCGGTTGCAAGGGTTCGGGATCGGAATCACTTCGATTCCCGGGCGTAGGCGTCACATTACAAATTGATGCTGGAGTTCCTCAGGGCTCACCCATATCGCCGGTCCTTTACAATATATTTACTGCAGACCTTCCTACTCTGCCTGCAAAAGTAAAATTATCATTCTACGCTGATGATACCTGTATATTTGTTACAGCACGACAAGCAAGAGTCATCACCTCAAACTTGCAACGATCGATAAACATTTTCATAAGATCCAAAAAACTTAGCCTTAAAAATCGACTGCTCATCTACAAACAAATTATACGACCGACGTTACTATATGGTAGTTCTGCTTTCTACCAAACGACAAAGACTAACAAAAAAGCACTCCAGTCCTTCCAAAATAGAACTATTCGAAAGATCTTAAGAATTCCATGGCACATTAGGAACACTGACATATGTATACAAGGACCTAAGACTTGAGACAGTAGAAAAATACCTACGTGATAGAGCACTGAAACTTTTTGACACAATAGACAACCATACTAATAGTACCCTGGCATTCCTTCGAACTGTCCGGAACGGGGATGATTTACGCTTCCCAACTATCCACCAAATAATTATGTAAAATCTATTTTTAAAATTATATATTGACTGAAGCTGCCACGGGAAAGTGGGTGGGTACTGTAGTACTCACAGATATGAGGGAGTAAAGGTGCTAAATCGCACTAACTCCACACCCCACACATTCCAAGACCTAGCTTGTGCGAGGACTGCCAACAAAGGCTGAAGTGACTTATTCTTGCTATAAGTCCTGATCATAATTTTACGTCATCAAGTACATGATGGACACTGCGGCTATCATTTTGGAACAGAAAAACATCGCTGAAGCGTTGCAAAACTCAGCAAGGAACTTTAGGAAGGACTCAAGCTCGAGAAAAATGGAAGAGTATTCTTTCAAGCGGCTGAGTGACATCGAAAAACTCTGGCACGAGTTTCGAGATAACAATGAAAAGCTGATCAGTGCCTTACAAGATGACCATCCATACTTTGAACAAAAAATATTTGCTACAACGGAAAAGTTGTATAGAGAACTGAAGGACCTACTCATTGAAGGTCAACAAGCGGTAATGCAGAATCAGAATGTGGCTTCATCACCAATCATCGAATCGGGGGATGTTCCTGCATCTACGATTACCACAACAGCAGAAAGTTATGCTGCACCTACTGTCACAGCGCCATCAAACTGGCCTTCTTGCATGAACATCTCTACAAGCTATGGCCGTCATCATCCGAATTTACCACCTATAATGTTACGCAAATTCAACGGAAACTACCAGCAGTGGAAAACATTTATTTTTACAAAAGCATTATCCACACTAATAACACTATCGGGGCTACGCAAAAAATGCAGTACCTTCTCTCGTATCTGGAAGGAGACGCAAGAAGCGCGGTCACGCATTTACAGCTGAGTGCAGCCAACTACGAAACTACTCTAAATATACTGCAAGAGCGCTTCTCGAACAACCGACAGATGGTAACAACCTACAAAGACACCATTCTGGACACTGAAAAAGTTGTGCACAGGTGTCCCACATCGCTTCTGGCTTTGCACGACACCCTTCGTAATTGTTTAGCAGCATTAAAAAGTCTAGATTATAACACAGAAATTGGAAGCCGATAATGGTTAGAATTGCTATGAGAAAGCTAGACGCAGAAAGTCTCCGCGTATTCGAAGAAAATGTTAACAATACCCGAGAGCTGCCGAGCTTGAAGGAAGTTTACGACTTTCTGATGAGGAGGCACATAGTCCTAACGAGTTTGAAAAGCCCACAAGTACAACGGGAAACGACACAAAAGGAAGCATTCGTGTCATTGCAACAGAAAACTTATAAATCGGACAAGAGAGCTGCAAGTAAAACATATAAGTACCAGTGCAAGTTTTGCAATCAAAGCAATCATGCCATTCACCACTGCGATGGATTTAAAAAAATCAAGCGTCGATGACCGAAATCAATTCGTTGCTGATAAGAATCTGTGCAAGAACTGCCTAGCACACGAATCAAGTTTTAAATGCAAGAGCAAAAATACGTGCTTTGAATGCAAGAAACCACATCATATCAAGTTGCATTACTCAACCACTGATCGTAAGACTGTCACTTCAAATATTGCCACCAGCAACACCAAGGCCACAATGAACACAAGTGCCTCGAGCATAACAAACACCGTTCTTCTTGCAACTGCAATACTAAAAGCAGAATCATATTCCGGTCAATAAATTCCATTGCGAGCTTTAGTTGAACCTGGGTTCTCAAACATCATTTATATCATCGGAAGCTGCAAAGCAGCTCGGCCTGCCCTTAGATAACATTTTGGCAGGGGTTACAGGTATTGGAGGAGTTCAAGCCAAAACTGTCCGGAAGAGGATATTCGTTACAATAACACCCAGATTCCCCTCGGGCTTCAAAGTTTCAGTCGAGGCTTTAATCATGCCCAGGCTAACAACGATGCTTCCTGATCGAAGGGTAACTTTGAGTTTACCACGCAGTCTGAAGGCATTAAATCTGGCAGGTCCCCAATTTCATTTGCCAGGAGACATCAACATGATAATTGGCGCAGATGTTTTTGAGGAAAAAGTAGTGGATTCCTTGAAAAAAGGCAAACCGTTACTGGCCCAAAAAAATCCTTCTGAAACAAAAAAGATAACCTCCTTAGTGTCTATGGCTGAATTTCACAGAAAAATAGAAAGTTTTTTGAGATTGATGGCGAACAAAACCAGAATGAGCAAAGAAATACTAACACGGAGTGTGAAAATCATTTTCAGAGCACTAACAGTCGAGACGACAATGGCAGATACATAGTTCGCCTTCCTTTTAAATTAGATCAATCACAAAACTCCCTGGGTGAATCAAGGACCAGAGCTCCCCTAAGATACCGGCAAATCGAGGGGAAAAACTCTCTACAGATGAGAAGCTAGCTGTGGAGTACAACACCTTCCTCGTAGAGTATTTAAAACTCGGGCATATGACATGTGTGACTCCATCCATCGGCGACAGTAAGGATGTTTACTATTTACCACATCATGCGGTAACCAAGGAGAGCAGTACCACAACAAAAATCAGAGTGGTATTCGACGCGTCTGCAAAGACACTCCATGGCCCTAGTCTGAACGATAAGTTGCAAATTGGAGCAAGGCTTCAGCAAAACTTGGCCCAGATATTGCTAAGATGGCGAAAATACGTTTATACCGCTGACATCGAAAAAATGTTTCGGCAAATTCAAATGCATCGAGATGACCGAAACTACCAAAGGATTCTCTGGAGGAGGCATCCCCAAGGTACAATAGCGGAATATCAACTCAATACAGTTACGTATGGCACCGGATGTGCCACGTTTCTAGCAGTCAGAACATTAATGCAGCTAGCGTAGGATGAAGAAAGGAATTATCCGATTCCTTCGTTGATATTAAAGAACGATTTTCATGTTGACGATATGTTAACAGGCGCCATCACTAATCAAGAAGCGATTTCCCTTCAGCAGGAGATGACAGCTCTAATAAATAGAGGTAACTTCAACCTCAGAAAATGGGCTAGCAACAACTCAGAGCTATTAAGCCACATACCGAAAGATAGAAGAGAAGTTGGTCCATTAGAGTTCAAAGAAGACCTATCCCTGAAAACACCTAGTATACACTGGAATCCAACCGAAGATGCGTTCCACTTTAGAATGATCGCGTTTAATGAATCTAAAAGGTCTACAAAAAGACAGCTGCTGTCATACATTGCAAGCATATACAAACCATTACAATGGCTTGCACCCGTCACAGTCAGGGCTACGCTAATAATGCAGGCAATCTGGAAGAGCGGAACGGATTGGGATGGACAGCACACAGAAGAAATCCTTAAAAGCTGGAACGAGTTTGAATCTGAGCTGAAACTGCTAGAACACATTAGCATTCCTCAATGGAATCACTACAGCATAGACTATCAAATGGAGCTGCGAGGATTCTGCGACGCATCAGAGTTAACCTAATCAGCGGTGGTTTTTATTAAAAGCATTGACATGTGCGGATCCATTAGCACAGCTCTTCTCTGTACGAAAACAAAGGTCACCCCAACCAAGATCAAAGCTACCCTCCCGAAGCTTGAGGTAAATGGAGCCGTTACTTTATTGCACGATACGATAGAGTCGCTCTGCATACCTAATTTGGACGTGTATGCTTGGTGCGACTCAACTATCACCTTGAGGTGGCTAAAAAAGAAACCAACTTCACTGGAGACCTACATTGCCAGTAGGGTATCGAAGATTCAGAAATTGGGTCACGGCGCCTAGAAACGGCAGCATATCAGCTCGAAGAATAATCCAGCCGATTGCGCTTCTAGAGGCATCAGTCCAAAGCAACTTCTCAAGCATAATTTGTGGTGGAATGGTCAGAGTTGGTTAACACATCCTTGCACCGAAATCAAATTTTTTTGGACAGTAGCAACAGCGACAGATAAAAGCAAAATTTTTGAACGTGACTCCGATTTTAATAGACCAGTTAGGATTACTGCAACATGTCTCAGGTTTCATCGTAACTGTACGACACAAAAATCAAACCGCAAGACCGGACGGCTAGTAGCAGAGGAACTCGAAATAGCACATAAAAAATCATTATAATAATTCAGAAAACACCGTTTTCAGAAGAAATTGCTGAACTAAGGAGTAACAAGGAGTTGAAGGAGTTTATTGGGGCAAATAATCGACTAGAAAAGGATCTAGAAGAAGCAATAAAGATATCAAGCAGTGAGTTAGCACGAATAACTGCAAAACACGGAATCGCTTAGAAGTTCATACCAGTGTCTACACCTCATTTCGGTGGGCAAGTGCAAATATTGTCCCAACATTTGAAGAATTCACAACGATACTGTGCCAAATTGAAGCATGCTTAAGTTCCAGGCCAATAACTCCTATATCAAGCGACCCAAATGATCTTGAAGCCCTAACTCCAGGGCACTTCTTCATTGGACGACCTCATCTAGCTATACTAGAACCTGATACCTCATCTAGAAAACTACACCAGCTCTGGAAAATATTAACTAACACGCATCAAGTATTCTGGGAACAATGGGTGACAGAGTACCTGCAACATCTGCAAAAACGTACGAAGTGGACGAGCATAAGCGAAAATCCCAGAATTGGTCAGCTTGTTCTCATTAAAGAAAGGGACACGCCACCAACGAAGTGGCCACTGGCAAGAATACATAGCATGCAACCAGGCAGAGATGGAATCGTACGAACAGTTACAGCTAGGCATCATGGAAATATGCTGAAGCAAGTAGCGTTCACCAATTTGTGTAAACTACCGGTAGAAATACCCGAGGACTCTACCAGCAATCCAACAGCAATAACACCAGTAGAGGAAACAGCTGCAAATATCGAATTGGCAAAACCAAAATCATCTTCTGACAAATGCGAAGAACGCTCAACACCTGAAACCTCTATATCTAACTGTATGAAGCAGAAAATCACGGCAGGACGAAGACGGACTGCACCTATAGACAAACCTAACAAAGTAAAAAGACTAAGAATTGCACCATGTCTGTGGGCGAGGGCTCTGCTAAATCCAACAATACTAATATCTGTCATGATACCATCAGAAGCTTTGAACGCTAAGAACAGCTCCAACCAGCATAATTATAACATCTTCAGGCCAAAATCAGGTTTTTATATAAAAAAAACTGGGCATTCGTGGCGAACTAAGACTTGAGGCAAATTTTTCGATTGCAGAAGTGATTCAGGATGAGAAAAATATTCTATTCATAGGTAAACAGATAGAAGATATGTGTCAGCGCACAAAAGAATTGACCGACTACACACACTGCAATGGCCTTCTGAACCATCTACAGATTAAACAAACGGAGCTCTTTCAACAAACAGAAAAGTTGCGAACGATAACAGGCTCCAGAAAAAAGAGGGGCTTTGTTGAAGACCTCCTTACCGCAGTTTTTGGTGTTAATGGTAAGGTCTACACTAATATTGACGCCCTCGATAAAAACCAACACACAATATTACAAGTCTTAAAGCAACAAAGCGTAGAATTTAACGCACGTATAACAAGCGTCAATCATCGCACTGACGCCCAGCTTGCCCAAGTTACGATGAAATTAGATGCAAAAATGGTTCGCAAAGATTGATAACAACAAAATTGGCTTACAAATCATATCCACTTATCTCATGGCGAATAACTATTCTGAGGAGCTCCAGGTGAAGCAGCAAAAACTAGTAAACACCATCTATGGATCCGAAAGTTTCCCACAGTTGAATGACGAACACAATCGATAAGCTATCATCAAAGATTGGCCCTCATTTTGAGATTCTGCATACTACAGTGAAAGCAATGACGATTGCATGCACCGATGAAAATATCATAATATATGGCTACTTCCATATAATTGAAAGCGATAGTTACGAGCTAATTCATGTTGCTGCAATTCCTTTTGAATCAGGTGTGCATCAATATCTGGTTCTTATCGTAAAAACTCCAACCCTGGCGGTTAACTTCAATCAACTAACGTATTTCAAATTGGACGATGCACAGCTGAAGTCATGCACAATTATAGACGAACGATACCGTTGTACTCCCAGCATGATCAACAACATGGATGCAAACCCGAACTGTATTATCAACGAACTATACAGTAGACAAAAGAAGCAACCGCGCCCCAGCATTGAGGTAACATCTCCTCAAACAGCATGGAAGGAGCTTATGATGAAAAACGCATGGCTATTTGTTGCAAGCCCACCAAGCACAGCATTTGTTATCTGCAAAGATAACAGAGAGGAGATTTTACTAGAGAAAATCCGCACCAAAGATAATTGCGCTATCCAAACCGAGCGATGCATTCTACGATCAGAAATGACGCAACAAAAGAGTACTGACGAGCTTCATGCAAGAGGTGTCCCCAGCTAAGTTCAGAGACAAAGAGTACCACGCAAAATCTATGGACCCAATAGCAAGAGTAAAGGAGCAAATTTTCGATGGTGATTGTTTCAAGCCAGAGCCATATACGATTACAACTACTTTACAACAGTTACGCAAGCACGCGGTACCGCTGATATCAACAATTCTGTTCATCATCGCGATCTGTATAGCCAGCGTCTACATCAGAAGCATTCTGAAGAAGACAACGATGCCGAATAAATTGCAGGAGTCCATATCAACTGCATCAGAAGAAAACGTGTCGCTTAATGAAAGATTCAACATTGTTCTTTCCGGTGGTGCCCCAACATGTTCAACAATTGAACAGAGTTTGCAACAGTAGTCAATGTCCATTCACCCGGTCATTCCTCCTATCAATATAATTGACCCACTTTCAGCCGCGAATTTGCCTACCTGAACTTGTAAGCCAAAATGTTTGCACTCTGAATGGACATTGACAGCATAAAAAAGTTTTTTGTACAGTATGCATTTTCATTAATGTTTTATTGGCTTCAATAATTGAAATGTATTATTATATATAGAATGCAATTTTCTTTAATGGACATTGACTTCGATAATTGCAAGCATTTTTGTCATCAAATATTTTGTATTTAAGTTCATGTGTAAATAATAATAAATGTATTCCTTCGTACGCCAACAAAGGGAATAAGTTGTTTTTTTATATGTGTACTAAGTAAAAATAATTATCAGCAACGGCTGGTGTGGCCGATCTTGAATACAATTACAATTTACAACTATCTATTGAAAAGGAAGGAGTATGTTTTCGATAAGCAATTCATATTATTTCCATACCATTTTTAACAAATCTTTTTGATATCTTTCAATGTTTTTCATTTAATGTATTACCTACAATATTTCATTTAATGTCTTCTTCTCCTTTTTCGTACCACTACAACCCCTCTCCAAGCAGTGATAAACTGTTTTCTTCGGCCGAGTCAGATCAGTGTTTTCTCGGTTTCCCCACTGACCTCCAGCCTTCAGTTCTCCCCACAAATACTTTATTGGGTATGCAATTTTCGTCCATACGTATCATTTATCCAGCCCATTGCAGTTGCCGCAGTCTTACAATCGTTGAGAGCTCCAGCTTGTCAAAAATTTCAAAAAGCTCATGGAATTCGCCATTGGTCCCCGTCTAGCTTCGCTCCGATTATTTGCCCCAGGACCTGTTTTTTGAAGGCGTTCAATGTATTTGCGGATGTTCGGGTTAGGGTCCATGTTTCACACCCATAACATAGCACAGGTCTTATCACCTATTTGTACACTTTGAGCTTTGTTTTCCTGTGTATGTAGCTGGTCTAGTAGTTTTTCCTTGACTAGGTCATGACGTTCATTTTATTCTCATTGATTTGTAGCCGCACTAGATATTTTTGCTTCGCTGTTGAGTTTCAGGAACAGTTCTTTGGTGGTTGTTAATGACTGTGACAAAATGTAGATGTCGTCCGCATAGGCTACTACTTGCGTCGACTTGTATAGAAATGTACCTCGTGTATCGACATGTAGCTTCCTTGTGACGTACTCCAGAGCCAATTTGAATAGCAATGGGGCCAGTCCATCCCCCTGATTTAGTCCAATTTACGTGTCAAGGGCATCGGTGAGTTGGTTATTGATGTGGACTGGGGAGGTTGTCAACATCATTGTCATTTTTGTAAAACAGACTAATTTGGCTGGGATCCCAAGGCAAAGCATTATTTGGTACAGTATGTTACCATCAATCTTGTCGTATGCTTGCTTAAAGAAAACGAAAATTTGGTGTACATCTATGTTGAACACCCAGAATTTTTCGAGTACCTGCTACAATTGGCCTATCGTTGATTTACTTGCTCTAAAACCACCTTAATACTCCCCAATAAAACTACTGGCGTATGATCTGATTTTTTCTTCTAAGATTTTTGAAAATATTTCGCACGCCGTACAAAGTAGTAATATGCCTCTAGAATTTTTGCACAGTAGCTTGTCACCTTTTTGTAGATAGGGAATATAATTGATTCGCTCCAATCAAAGTCCAAGGTACTTTATTAAAGAATATAAACAATAATACGAGTAATATAAAAACTTAATGGCCTAAATGGCTCTCTTAGCTTGTACGTTATTAACTAAACACATTTGATAAAAAAACCAAAGAAATTTCAAATTAATTAAGATACCTACATATTTTATGATTGGACAGGAAAAAGGAGAATAAACCAACTGACACTGTTCCAAATTATTTATTATTTTAACACAACAGTGATCTTTAATTCTACACCTAATATGTTATAACCTAATTCTAATAAAATTCAATCAAAAACTTTATCTTATACTAAAACATGCTATCACAATATTCCTAACATAGGCGTTTGCCCTTATCTCTAAACATAATATAATAAGCATAACATATACCTAACCTATCCCTAATTTTTAACACAAATAAACAGCAACACTAAATGTAGCAATAATAAGCTGAAACTCAAAAAGTAAGTAACGAAAAACACAAAAACAGAAAATAAACATGAATAATTTAACCATTGTCATTCAGCCACTAATGCCTAGATTGCTCCATCTCAGCTCAACCAGCTTCAACGAATCTAGCAAATGAGTATCTCCATTGGAATTGTCGGTCTCGTGAACTCAACTTCGGAGGATGTTTTGTTTTCTTATTGGTGGCGTGTCCATAAATGTGATATATGATTGGGAGAGAATCATAAACATATTGATTCATGTTCAAAAACACGAATGCTTATGGAGGAACGAAGCCAGTAGCGAGGCAAATCGCAATACAGCCGTCTCTAGGGTAGAACGGCTGTGAAATCCAGGCGTTTCCACTCACAGTTACAGATGTTGCGATATAATTCCGAAGAAGTTCCAATATGAAGATATCGACTCACGTCACTTCAGCAGTTTGATAAATTCTTCTATGCGATATATAGTGCTTCCAGTCCGTCTCTGACTTTCTTTACAAACCAGTATATGCACGAAGAAATTTCCTTTCGAAAAATTTTAATCTTTCCATAGTACTAGCACTCTGGTTGAACCAGATCTGACATCCATGTCAAAACTGGTCTAACCAGAGTCTTGTGACAGATAATTTTGACCTTTTGATCAATGTATCTGGAATGAAAGATCCTTCATAGAGACATGACTAATTTTTGTGCCTTACTGAGCAAGATTTTGACAAGCCCAGTATAGTACAGATACTGATCAAGATGAACACCGAGTTATTGAATATTTATGTGGAACCCATTCAGAACTACCCTCTCCAGCCATAATGTAGAAATCCTTCCAATTACGTTTCAGGCCTCGACTGACCCCCTGCAGCGTTGTCCGAAACAAAATTGTTTCGCACTTCTACGCATTCATTTTCATTCGCCAATTGCCAGTGTACAACTGCACATCATTGATCATTTTTGAAGTTTGCTCTGAACTATTGTAGCTTTTCGGTCTGCTGTATAGATGATCAGATCATCATAAAATGCTAACAATGATTGCGTTGGCAAGACGTTAAAATCAAATCGTTTCAATGGCTTGCAAATAAATATTAAGAAAAGTAGAGGCGCAGTAACTGTTTCCTGCTGTATAATTCGCGCATCGTTGTCAGATGTCCATCAGTTACTACAAATGATTTCCCGTATAACATATTGCAAAACATGACGACAAGGTATCTAGGGAACCTGTCCTGAAGAAATTTAAAAACGAGCCCATCTAACCACAGCGTATCGAAGGCTTTCTCCATATCAATGAGACACGCTCCAACATATTCTCTATCAATTAGTTTCGAGCAGATGTCTGAGGTTACTTTCGTTATCGCATGTATGGTCAAATGCCTGGCACGAAAATCAAATTGGTAATTTGGCATCAACTCATATTTCTCAATCTCGGCGTTTAATGCATTGTTTAGTATCACTTCAAACACCTTACTGATGTTAGGCAGCGAGCTGATTGGACGATAGCTTTATGGACTCGAAGATTCTTTTCCTTTCTACAAGATCGAAAATACCTTAGCTTTTTCCACTCATTTGGGAAATATGAATTGCTCAAAATGTTGTTGAACAATATGCAGTAACTCCTAATAGCAACCTCAGACAAATGTTGGAGAACTATATTTGGAATACCATCAGTACCACATGATTTCTTGTTGTTTATCCTGTCAAATATGAAACACAAGTCTTTGTAGCTGACAAAATAATCAATAAAATTCAAGCTTGGTATGAGGTCAGATAATAATGTTTCATTGAAATGAAGAAAAGATTCACCGTTTAGGCTTGATTTGAAGATGGAAACTTTTTCTTCAACGATCTCTGAAAATATTTGTTCCCTCTCTCAGGATTTGGTAGATGAACCAATTCAAAATGTGATCCAAGCAGGGCAAATTTATGCAATCCATTATATATAATCCTGTTTCCGTTTCCATCCGGAGTCGTACTATGAATTTTGATCTCATCCCTAGTGACTTCAAGATTAAATACCTTCACTCGAGATCTTTTCGGAATATGCTATTCACTTTCAACAAAAACGCCATCTGGGTCTTGTGGTTTAATTCCCCTTCAGTTTTTAAGCCCACCGATTGCTGATCTCACACCTGAAGTATGAATGGATTAATTTCCGGACATTCTTCAGGTGTAATTTCAACAAAGCCAACGGGGGTTGATTTTAGTCCAAAAATCGCGGATAAATATTGTTGACGCGTGTGAGAAGAAGGCTTTTCAATCTTTTCAACCTTGCAATGGTTGGTGTTTCATATCCTTCCATATTGTTTCGATGGATGTTTAATCTTTGGAACTACTTTCTCAATCGTTTCCAACGTCAGCTTTTCTAACTTCTACAAATAGAGATCTATTTCATCGTTAGTTGCATTCCTATTATTAGGAACCATTGAGCAAGAGTTGCCATAATCAGAAGGAGGACATTGCGCCTGGAAATCCCCAGTATGTTTTTTGAAATTCAACCGATGATTTTCATGTTGAACTGGAATGACGAAGAAATCATCCATTCGATGATCGATTTCCATCACGATTGCGTTATGGTCGCTATCATAAGGAAGCACCTGCAGTTTCCGTTGAGGAGTATTAAAGCTAAATTCAAGTCTTGCATCTGCAATGGAGAGGTCCAAATATGAATTTGTCCTAGGGTATGTTGGGAGCTTCGACCCATATAGATTGCACCTATATTCAATTTGGTTCTCTGTTATCCATGACTTCAGGAAACCACCTCTGGCATTATTAGTGGCGTTCGACCATGATGTATGCTTGGCGTTCAGGTCACCAGCAAGAATATAATATATGCAGCCTGTTCACTTTGAATATTTCAAACAAGGGATTGAGCTCCTCCTTGAAGTTGAGAACATTTTGACCAGTTGCATAGGTAGGGACTACAAAGAGGTTATCCCCACCTGGCAGTGAAATTTTGATAACGGATACTTCAAGAGATTTAAAGTTTTTAATTCGACTTTTTCAATATTTCAATTGGATTTATCATCGACACCACACCTTGTCCTCATTCCTAGGGTAGGCGGTAGTACGGCGAAGGCATACCACAAGGTGAACCTTGACCTAAGATCTAGATTATCAGGATATGCCACGTAGTTGGAAGCCTACGTCATGGACACAATTTTATCACCACAACCGTCTCAGAACTTGAACACATCGGGATGGAACATTCCCAAAAACATAAGGCTGGCAGATCCAGACTTCCACCGAACGGAGCGCATCGACATGTTTCTGAGTGCCGAACATTTCTAGGACGTCCTAGCCGTTGGACAAATAAAATTGGGTCCACAGCTCCCAGTGCTCCAGAACACGCTCCTGGGGTGGATTGTAGCCGGAAGAGTGATCACACCTCAAGTGTCTTCCGTGACATGGGCTTCCTGGCAGAAGATAACCACCTTAATCAGCTCATCAAGCAATTTTGGGAGGTCGAGGAAGTACAGGATCCGCAGCGCAAGCTTACGTTAACTGAAAGGGCTTGCGAAGTACATTTCTATCAGACAATGACAAGACGTCCCGATGGCCGTTTCTTGGTTAAGCTGCCATTCGGCAAGAATCCTGAGACATTAGGTGATTCCCAAGCGGTGGCCACTCGCAGATTCACTGCCGTGGAGCGTCGCCTGGAGAGGAACCCTGATTTAAGATAATCCATACGAGGACTTCATGGAGGAGTATATTTGGCTTGGGCATATGGAGGAGGTGACGTCGCAGCAGCGAGAGGAATTACGATACTTTCTTCCACATCATTGTGTCCTGAAGCCCAAGAACAGCACAACCAAGCTGCGGGTGGTTTTCGATGCGTCCAGTAAGACGACCACAAACGTTTCGCTGAATGATATGCTTCATACAGGGCCTACTGTCCAGGATGACCTTTTTCTATTTTCCTGAGTTTCGGAATGCATTGTTTCGTATTCACCGGCAACATCGAAAGATGTATTGGCAGATAATGCTCCATCCTGAAGACCGTCGGTACCATGGTTTAATTTGGAGAAATAGTTCAATGCAACCAGTGTGATACTATCAGTTGAAAACAGTAAACTGCGGCACAACGTGTGCCCCGTATTTAGCTACAAAATGTCTGCAGGTTCTAGCACAGGAGAATCGGCAGAAGAGTCCCCTGGGCAGCAGTGCATTGGAGAAGGATTGCTATATCGACGACATCATGACCTGAGAAGACAGCTTACAGGAGGCACTGCGAAAACAGGTGGAGCTATGTATTTGCGGAAATGGTGTGCCAACCATCCTCTCTTATTGAAGCAGATTAACCCTGAGGACCAACAGGTGCAGCTGGACTTCAGTAGTTTACATAAGGACAATATTAAGACGTTCGGAGTTATCTGGCGTCCGAAGACTGACGAGTTCCAAATCCAAATCAACTTGGATCCAACCGAGGCGAAGTTCTCCAAAAGAACGATGGCATCTGATATAGCTAGAATGTTCGATCCATTGGGCATTCTGGCTCCTGCGATAGTGGCAGCCAAGCTGTTCATGCAGGAATTATGGCGATTGGAACTGGACTGTGATGCAGCATTACCAGTGGGGATTCATACCCAGTGGTCCGATTCCCGCAGTGGTCTGCCAGCATTGCAGCAGGCCCGATTTTCTCGTCACATCAACACAGGCGAAAACCCGTGCAAGTACAGTTGCACACCTTTTGTGATGCTTCCGAGAAGGCATATGGCACAGCGATATACATGCGGTCTACACTGCGGAGCAGTCAAGTCGTCGTCAGGTTGCTGTGCGCCAAGTCAAGGGTGGCCCTGATCAAGACACTTACTGTTCCGTTACCAGTATTCGACGACGCACAGTCTAGCGAAGAACCATCTCAGGTAAGTTCCCCTCACTTGATGAAGGAAGGGTCCCAGATCAGCGGTGATGACATCCCAAGGACAAGGCGGCAGTCGATACGAACCGGCAAGTCAATTGTGGCGCTCCTCTTGATGTGCCTGCTAGCTCCCTTAGCGCACGCCTTTCCAACACAAGGCTAAACAACCAGACCCCACACGGGTCTATATTCTCAACCATTAGGTCGAGCCTACTTATCTTCCAACGAGTGGAAGTTGCTCATTTATTACAACTTGGGACCGTATTGGCGGAAATTGGCTGTTCTGCAGAACGAGACGAACCTCTTACAGCAGCTGTGTGAAGGTGAAACCGTGCAGACCAACTGAATTCTCGAGCATCAACCAAATCTTGAGAATCAGGTCCAAGAGAGGTGCTATCAACATAGTGGGTGGCGTTGCGCGATCATTGTTTGGCGTTCTTGATGACGATGATGCCAATCAAATGGCCTGGACCATCAAAACCACGCAAGGAAGACAAAACAAGCTGCACTAACTGCTAACCAACCAAACTTCCAACATCGACTCAACGCTGAACATCCTTGGGAAAACCGAACGAATTTCCCAAAAACATTTCACAGCGATAGAGCAGGAGTTAATCAGACTGACCAATGTCATCAAGGCTCATCAACCTGAGGGAAGTCAAACGCCGATGCTCGACTTGATCACCACGCTCTCCTTGCAAATGACACTCATCACCGTCAACTTCCAGAGAATGCAATCATCCCTCACCAGCTTAGTCACGGATACTCAACATGGGCAGTTCGATTCCTTGTTATTGTCCCAGCAACAATTGGGCACAGAGGTGACAAAGATCAGAGAGCATCTACCCGAGAACCAGCGGCTACTTATACACCAAGAGAATGTCCTACAACTCTTTCAAATAACGTCAATCAGCACCAAAGTGACCACCGATATCGTCATCTTTGAACTAAAGATTCCACTGGTAGCAGGAACGACCTTCGAGCTCTATAGACTTCTCACAATACCTAGGGTAAGATCCAACAAACTAGTGGCCATACAACCATCTTCACAGTGTTTGATAATCACGCCGCACCGTGACATTTAATACCCACTCTCGGAGTCAAACATTGACATTTGCCGACAGACTCATTCATTATACAGCAGGGAATCCAACATGAGTCGATGCGAAGTCGACTTATTGAAGCAAATTACACCCGCACCCAAATGCACTTCGGTGGAATTACACACCTCATCTGTCTGGTCCAACATCCCTCAATCGAACGAATGGATCTACGCTTTCGTCAACCAAACCATCGCTCACCTAGTGTGTGGCAGTAACACTTCCACACTGTTGTTGCAGGGCTCCGGTATCCTTCAGCTTGGGGCGGCCTGCACTCTCAAATCTGACACGGCTAGCATCCAGGGGCACGACATGTATGAGGGCCAAGCCATAACCATGCACGATGTCGTTCAACATATTTCTGCTGACGGCGGGTCGAACCTTGTGGACTCTTTCAACGAGTCCACTCATTTCACTGAGCCTGCATCTGAAATAGAGGAACTGCAATGACAACTATAAGCGCAAGATGTTTCATGGACCAATCAAGTGACCGACCACGACATCCACCAGTACACAATCGGCTACCTGGGCGTTCTCGAATTAGTCGTACTGGTGACCTGCCTCCACTGGCGTTCCTGCAAACAACAATCCAACCTTCAGGTCCAACCACCTGTGCCGTTACCTAGACGATACAGCTTACCGCACACCTTGGAGGAGGTTGAGCGGACCGTTCAGCGGGGGATGGATGTTGAGTTCCTGACATCCCTGAGCGCCAACCACAGTCTGATCCGGCAGCATCAACGCTTAGTTATTTAAGGTTAATTCACCGTAGTAATTACCTCATTTGTAATCAATTCGATTGGTTTATCAATTGATCGATCATTTTAACTGAATTCACCGATCGATTGATCAATCATTCATTGTTCTCTTTAAGAACAATTGAATTTGCCTTTCGCCGGCATTTCACCCAAATTCAATAATTTTATTTAATTCAAATATTTTAATTCAATCCCATATTCATGAATAGTAAATTTTGGCACACACTGTAATTCCATTTGCTATTTTTCATTCCCGGCCAAATTGCTGACCATGCACATTCATCTAGTGCATTAGTCCATAAAATGGATCTGTAATCGAAGAGTTCGGATTACATTTCATGGACAAACGCAGACGAGCCAGCGAAAAGACGCAAACTCAGCGTTCTTTCTCTGGCGCGTTTGTTTGGTCAGCAAATTACGTTGGAAATTGAACGTGGGCGATATGCTCGGCTGGCTCAGAAGGCGAACGAGCCCAGATAAAGTAAAAATAAGTAATATTAAGTAATCTTTCCAAAGTGTATATAACTCGCCTATTATTTTCTTTTGCATAGATTCTAAAATTAGTTACTTTGCATTTGATATCTATTTCCTATATTTACGAGAAATAATTTTATCTTTAGTCAAAGCTGTTGAATTTGTTGAGAATAAAGACGTGAAATAATAATTGCCATTGCTGTTGGCGATTTTCAAAAAAGATAATAAATTCAAAAGTCGGGACAAAAGATTCCCGGCTAAACACGTATCTTTTTCACTTTTCCCAAACACATTGACAGGTCTATATGCAACGAATGCTAGGCGTAGACCAGAATGATGAATGGGGATTGTATAATAGCAGTACATAACTCTGCTTGGAACTTATTAGTGGGGTCTCTGTTTACCTGTTTGTATCCCTTGACGTTAATGAAGTCTATTGTTTTTTTACATACTCCGCTGTTTTCAGGATCACCATTGTACGAGGTATGTACAAAAAGTAAGGTGACTTTTGAAATTTCGCGGGCAACGTACATTTGATTATCGATTTTTTGAATTTTTTTATGTTGGTACATTCGTTACAAATATATATTTACAGTTTCAGCTAGATAATATGTTTAGTTTTTTTTGTAAGAGGCAAGAAGTGTTTTGCGAACTCGGCGATTTTCGCTACCGAAAAAAATGGATCAAAGATCAAGATTTTTTTGGCCAAAAACAATACCACAATAATACGTCAGCCACTTTGTATAGTATATTCACCGGATTTGGCCCCATGTGACTTTTTCGTGCTCCCAAAACTGAAGAGACCAATGAAAAGACGGAAATTTGCAACGATTGAGGAGATAAAGACTGCATCGCTGGAAGAGCTCAAGGCTATACCGAAAAGTGCTTATGAGAAGTGTTTCGAGGATTGGAAAAAGCGTTGGCACAAGTGTATTGATTACTTTAAGGGGACAACATAAATATTCACGAGTAAATAAATATTTTTTCTTAAAAATACAAAGTCGCCTTACTTTTGAACACCCCTCCTATGTTCTTTGTCCGCCTTTGCCACTGTCAGTAGGTTATCCGTAAGTTTTTTCTGAACGTCTCTTAATAACTTGCGACCTTCGTGAGAGTTCGTTTTGCATATGCTAGTGTGTATTTTTTTTAATGCATCTATTGCAGTATGTTTTGAATGTATCTGTTGTTCCTGCGGCAATTTGTTAACGGCTAGTTCAGTGTCGATTACTAGTTGTTCTAGGTCTTTTTAGCGGTTTGTGTTAAATTAGTTGTGTTTTAGTTCCTAATATAACAGTTCCATTTTTTGTGTCGTATTCGTTTTTTGTATTTCGTTGAGCATTCGGAGATCAGCATTCAAGGGAGTGAATGCCCATTTGATTTTCTTTTTAGGGTTTTGTACTAAAATACAAAACTCTATTGCAATCACGACCTGTGTCCGTCTGTCCGTCCGTCTGTATGTCACAGCACTTTTTCTCCGAAACTATAGAGGCTACAGCCATGAAACTTTGTGGAAAGGTCAGAAATGGGTGACCTATTGAAAGTTCAAGGGTGGAAAAATTTTTCAAAGGCCTTTAAAGGGGGTCTCCCCATATAGGGAGGTGACCCCTCAAAAAAAAATTTCACCATTGGTAGTCGAGTAAGGTGTCGTTGGAAAGGTCTCAATGAGATCTTTTCCAAACAAGTGTTAAAATTGCCTTATAAGTACCGAGGGGGGCAGGGGAAGGGGAAATGTACGAACTTTTCGCGTACCCCCCCTCCCGATTGGACACCTTCCATCCGAAAAATCTGAAAAAAATCAGGGATGTAGGCCTTCATGAGTACAACAACAACAAATACATGAGAAGTCGAAATTCACTCAACTTTGTTAGTAATAGAATGATTTATTGATTTTTTGTTTTCTTGAATAAAATCCAAACGGTACTTTTAAACTCAATAAGCAAAGAGATGACTATTTATAAGATTCATCTTTTCTGAAAGTTTCATAAAGATCGAATGGTATTTACCGAAGTTATAGCGATTTGAATTTTCCTGTATTACTATGGAGCAATATGCCCCGTATTACTATGGAAACATATGGCTATGGAGCCATATGCGCTTTTTACCGACTTAGAAACTACAGCTTTGCTAGAATTTGCATGAAAATTTCAGGAGTGATAGATATCATGAAGATGAGTACATACAATTGAAACAAGTCGGAGAGGCAGGAGAGAGCTCCTAGCTAAAGGGCTTTGTAACCATTCTAGGATTCGAAAAAATAGGCCATGAATCGATGATTACAGTACAGAAGAGTGGCCCCTGAAAAAAAATTTCATGAAAGGTACCCGATATGAGTATCAATTGAAAGTTCTCTATGAGAGCTTTTCAAAACAGTTCTTAAACTGACAGTTTTTGCTTCAGTGGGGGCATAGGGGGGGAAATACATGAAAAATGTGTTTCCTTCTTCGCGAATGGACACCCGTGTTCTAAAAAATCTGAAAAAATTATCAAAGGAGATATTTATGGGTATAACTATAACAAATACCTCAGAAGTCAAAATTCGTTCAACTTTGTTAATAATAGTATGATCCTCGTATTTCACATTTTCTCCAATAAAATCGTCTTTGACATGTTTAATGATTTATTCGTTGCTGGTTACTGCATTTTGTAAGTTGAGTACAAAACCCTTCTGACATGAGCATAGGTCTGTCTACCCAACTTGTTATATTTTATCTTCTGCATATTATAAAATTAGTTTTTGTTTCCGTTTATATAAAAATTCCTATTTAACTTTTTTTTTTATTAAAACGTAAACTTTGAAGAGGACTGATTTGTTCCTGGTTTTTAATTTTCTTATTGTAAACGTTCATTTCTCAAAATGATCTGCCCGTATCCTTTCCTTTCAAACAGCGTGTTAAGTTTCAGGTGTTTATGTAAGGTGGCCCAGCACGAACAGAGGAGCTTGTGGAAAACCATGACTGAGCGCTAGCCAGCCTCAAAGTTCCACCCCCCGATTTAACGAATCCTCTACCAAAAATAAATATCTGCAACTGACTCCGGTGGTTGCAACAATTTTCATCTAAACTGAGTGCCATTTTTTCCCGATACAGCTTTTCTGAAACTTTGTCGCAAATCAAAGTCAAAATGTGACATTCAGCGTGCTTACAATTTTTTTTTGAATCACTTAATCAGAAGGAATATTTTCAAATATTAATTGCAGGTCAAAAAGTGGGAAATTTATTCCACCAATTTTCATTGCCATAGCAGGGTTGTGTACAATTCATACGAATTAAATTAGAAACATGAAATTATTTTGTAATGAAAATTAAGACAACGCTGATACTACATGCTAATGTACTCCTGCAATCCACTCTAAATTTAAACACGCTGTGTTTCTAATTTCATTATTACTTGCGTTTCCCTGACTCGATTGAATTCAACACGTACCTTCATATGAGAGTATCCTGCCAGGAATCCGATGGTGATATCATTCTTGGAACTCGAGTTCCAAAACGCTTTATGACCATTCTTGCGAGTGCTACTCAATGTCAGTGTGGGGCAAATGCAAAATACTATTAGAATCCATGATTTCCATGCGGTGAGCATTGCCATTTGTGCTTGTGGGTGTTAGTTGAGAGTCACTCAGGATGTGAAAGAGGATTATCCACGTATATTAGATGTTATGAACATTTTTATGTTCCGTTTTCGTATGTGCATCTGCAAATGAAAATGGAATGCATTAATTTTACGGAAATATCTAAATTATTCAAGATTTGAGTAATTTTCCCCTGGAAACATAGATATATACTCGTATGAAGTTTTCGAATTTCAAACGTGTGAAATGAAATATGTTATGCATTAATTATGGAGGAGATAAAATAATTTGCAGTTTCCTGTGATGTCGAATCTTCTTTCTTAGCTTTTGAGATAGTTGAGATTGAATAATTCCTTTTGCCAGAAAAATTAGAAAAATTTCTGTTCAATGAATAAAGGATACACGTATTTTAATATGTTTGTAATATTGAAAGCCAGTACTTGTGTAAATATTATATGGGCTGGATTGATTACTTGAATTCTTTGTACAATATTTTTGTTAGCGCTCTGAAGTTATGTAGTTTCAAAGGTATTCCGAAGCAAAAGAATGGGAAAGAGAATGATCAAAATTGATAAGTTCCCTGTGTTATTTTCGTTCTCCTGGTGGTGAATACTCTGCCGTGTTGAAAAATAAAATACAAGTAAGAGATAAGAAATTAACTATGTAACCATATGCTGATATTCAAGTTATGCTTCATCAGTATATATAGCCCAGAAGTAAGAAAGCTTTGCTAGAGAGGTTCAATTAAGTTGCATTTAAAACCTGAGCTCGACTAACAGCAGAGCTCACACAGTCTTGTGGAAGCCGTGCATCGTTGCGGACATTCGAAAGTCGAAGTTGTCAGCTAGTGAGTGAAAATAGTTAGTTAGTGAATGAACAGTGAAAGTGCGAGCAGGAGGGAAGATTCTCAACTACCAGGAAAAGAACAAGCTGGCAAAAAGGCACGGATTCTTCTGGGCGAGTGATATTTGCTTTCCTTGTTTTCGAAAGCGTGTTCTTTTGATTATTGTTGTTGATTCGAATAGAAATTGTGAAAATAGTTGGATAATCTTCTTAGTGTGTGAGTTTGGTTTGGGCGGATTGTGGATATGACAGACATATCCACAATGGACAAAGATCAGCAGATCGCTCTGCTGATTGGGCAATTGCAAACTTCGCAAGCTGTGCAGGCATAGCTTAACGAAGTCATAGAGCAGTTGAGGCAGGCTCAACAGCAATTGATAGAGGTTAACTCGGAGTTGGCAGAACAACGCCGAGTTAACAAAGAGCTCATGGAGCAATTGAGGGATTTGGTGCTGGCTAAATCAAAAAAGAAAACCAGAAACAAAAAGAGAAAAGTGGAGTCTTCATCTTCCTCATCAGAGGGCCCGCCGCCCTCTCCTCCTTCTTCAGAAGAAGAAGCGATGGAAGAGGAAGCGATCCAAGAAGTAGAAGAAAATGAGTCGATGCAGGAAGACTCTGCTGAGGAGGATGAGGAATTTTCTGCTCTGCCACCGCCGGGTCCCTCAATGGCTCTACCAGAGCTGGCCATCCCACCAAAAAAGAAGACCACTCCCACCGTGCCCACCACATTCAAATCCCCAGACGACGACAAGAAACGGACAACGGTACCCGTCATCCTCCGAGAGCCTGAAAAGTGGACCCAAGTCCTAAAGGACATGAAAGACCTCGGAATAAACCACGAATCCGCCAAAAGGGTCTACTTAAGGATCCAGATAGTTCCAGAGACACCACAAGACCACAGGAAACTTACAAGATACTTGACAGAAATGACGATACAATACCATACGTATATCCTTCCTGAAGAAAGGAATCTAAATGTGGTAATCAGGGGTCTGTATGGACTGTCGATTGACGACATTAAGGAAGATCTGGAGAGCCAGGGATTTCACCTCATTGAAATTCACTATATTAAGTTACGAGATGGGCCATCCAGGTTGGTGAAGGTCTCCTTCCCAAAAGCGAGACTGACATATACAATATAAGAGCAATATGTCACCTCATATCCACTGTTGAAGCGCAGCGCCCCCGTACAGGACAAGTTATGTGCCATAACTGTCAGCAGTTTGGACACTCTTCCAGAAATTATCACGCTCAGGCCCGTTGTAGTAAATGCGATGGGCTCCACCATTTTTCCCAATGCGTTAAAAAAGCAGAGGAAAAGCCAAAATGTGTGAACTGTGGTGGAGAACATCCAGCCAACTACGGTGGATGTCCTCGGAACCCAGTGAATGTCAGGAAATCGTTCGCACAAGTTGCAGCTGCTAATAACAACAAAATCACCACAACATCTACACAACAACAAAATGAAAACACACAAAAACAAAAACAAGCAAACACTCCACTAAACACAAATAACAACATGGACACACTCTTTGCCACCATGCAAATACAATTCCAAACATGATGCAAGACATGATGGTGAAAATGATTCAGGGAATGTTTGCATCACAAAACAGTTTCAACAGCACAATGACAAAGAAACAATAATGAGCTTTATGGATCATTTAACGATTCTCATATGGAATGCACATTCCCTGCTTCATAAGACTGGGGAGTTGACTCAACTTATATTTGATTATAAGTTTGATATCATTCTCATCCAGAAAATCTTTCTGTAGCCTGGAAACCGCCTACGCTTCCCTAACTATTTTCTGTACAGAAATGACAGAACAACAGGCAGAGGAGGCGGAACGGCCATTCTTGTGAGAAGGAATGTGAACCATAATCTCGTATTGACACCTACCCTACAAACGCTAGAAGCTACTGCAATTCAAGTGCGGACGGATTCTTTTGAATTCATGGTAGTCTCGGTATACAGCCGCCCGAAGGCAGCTACGCTCATTGAAGATATTTAAAAACTTCTGGACTTTCAGGGTCCCATACTCCTTGCCGGAGCCTTCAATGCCTATCACTGAAGCTGGGGAGCTGTGAGAAGCAATCGTGCTGGGACTGAGTTAAACCGATTCATTACAGATAATTCACTAAGCCTGCATATCCCCAACGAACCAATACATTGCGGCTACCGAAATAGTTATCCGCTCGATATTGGTATATCACGTACCTTTGAACACGATGTATGCATCGAAGTCCTCGACGAACTTTCATCCGATCATAAACCGGTGCTCTTCTTAATAGGAGGAATATACATAGACGAACCCCTACAAGTAAAGAAGAAAACTGATTGGCAAGCTTTCCAAGTCACACTGGCTAAAGAAACCATTATTCAAACACCTGAAACAGCCAGCGACACAGAGAAAATGATAGAAGAAATCACTGACAAAATAATACAGGCAAAAGAGAACAACACAGTCACAACTCTGACAAGGGTGACAAACCCCTATGAACTCCCTAACGACATCAAAAATTTGATAAGGAGGAGGAATCGAGTTCGGAGAAGGGCTAGGAACACAGGGGATCCTAGATTACGCCAGGAAGCAAATCAAATTACGAACAAAATTTGTGATCGGATATCGAAATTCCGCAATGAACAATGGGAGAGCGTCTTGCAAAGTCTGAAGCCTGAGAGCGACGCTTTCTGGAGGGTTTCCAAATACTTTCGTATTAAAAACAAACTTATGATACCCCGAATTCACGGCCCTTACGGTATCAAATTCGACAGTTCTGGTAAGGCGGAGGCCTTCGCAGATACTCTAGAACAACAGTTCTGTGAAAATTCATCCGGTGAGGAGGACCTTGATGAACACGAAGACCACGTCAATCAACAGGCTCATGAGGTCAGACATTACAGACTCCGATCTAATACAAAGCACCTGTCTTCAAGAGGTTAAAGACATCATACAAGTACTGAACAGACGGAAAGCACCGGGATTTGATTTAATATCAAACACCATGTTAAAATGGCTCCAGGATAATATTCTCGATGTAATAGCAGCGATTATAAACGAAATTTTCCGCTTGCGAAAATACCCCAAAATATGGAAATCGGCAACCGTTATCGTTCTTCCAAAACCTGGTAAAAACCTCATGTTCCCACAAAACTGGCGACCTATTAGCCTATTATCCTATCTGTCGAAAATAGTAGAGCGGGTGCTACCAAATCGACTAACTGAGGTTGTTACCGAAAAAGAAATACTTCTAGAAGAACAATTTGGCTTCAAGCCATTATACTCTACAGAACTCCAGCTTACTAGGATGGTCCAACACATCAGAATAGGGCTAAACCGCAGAAAATCAACGGGTTTGGTTATGTTTGACTAGCCAAAGCCTTCGATAAAGTCTGGCATGCAGGACTTATTTACAAAATGCATGAATCCCAAATGCCACTGCAGCTCATCCAAATTATTGGCTCCTTTCTAAAAGGCAGATCATTTCGTGTCAAAATTGACAACCACCTCTCAACCATGCGGCCGATTCAAGCTAGAGTCCCACAAGGATCACCCGTCTCCCCCATACTATACAAAATCTTTACTGCAGACCTACTTCGGCTGCCTTTGAATGTCCACAAGTCCCTATATGCCGACGATACCTGTGTTTTATACTCATCCAGACAAGCAAGAGTCATCACCACCAAACTGCAACTCTCCATAGACATACTCTTGAAGTATTTTCGCAAGTGGAAGATCAAGTTAAACTCAGACAAGACCCAGGCATTATTTATAACCAGAAAATGACAACAGCAATTGAAAACTTTGACTGTTGAAAACGAAAATATTGCCTGGTCAAGAACAGCCAAATACTTAGGACTGACATTCGACAACAAACTCTCCTGGACCGACCACATACGCAACAAACGAGGACATTGCTACAATGTACTATCCCAACTCTTTCCACTCCTTAAGGCCAAGAAACTCAACATCAAGAACTGTCTGCTGATCTACAAACAAATAATTCGACCGACGCTACTATATGGTAGTACAGCCTTCTACCAGACGACAGAGACGAACAAAAAGGCACTACAATCCATCCAAAACAAAAGCATTCGGCAAATTTTCGGAATCCCATGGTATGTTAGAAATACGGACAAAGCACTCAAACTGCTCGACAAAGTAGACAACCATCTTAACACTACCCTGGGAATCCTTAAACGCAAACTTATCCAACTATCCGCGCTAACTTCAAGAAAATATAATTGACAATAATTAGAATAGCACAATCTCGTTAATAGTGGTGGGCAAATAATTGCTCACAGATAGAAGGGAGCTAGGGTGCTATATCGCACCAGCTCCAAGGAAAACGAATCCAAGGGGACAGCAGAGCTTTATGTTAGTTTCTTAGTCAAGTTTCTAAGATAAAATCTCACGAAAAGAAATTAAATGATAACAAGCCTGTGATAACGTACCGCACACATTTTTTTAATTGGAAGAAAAGGAAGGTAGAAAGAATTTAATCGTACAAAAATAATAAGATTTATTTCTTTAACTAATTAAACGAAAAATTATTTGCCACTAGTCCAAAAAGTAAGCCTTCCGAAGTAACACATTTCAAATAACTGAAGATGACAAAAAAATACGCCCTATTAGAAAAGCGACCATTTTGTCATTTTTCATTCATGTCATGCCTCTAATTGATAGGCTTAATTAGGAAACTGCTAGATATAAATAGGCTTACTCTAGGGTAAGTTCATTTATTGCACTTTATAATGCTGGCAAGATACCAGGAAATCGGTCGTATTGTTGAAAAATAAATCTTGATACTCAGCGAGGTAAAATATTTTTAACTTTATTTTTCGAACATTTTATATTTACAAATTCTACTATTGTTAGCAATGTTAAGTGAATTTTAACTTTTAAGGTATTTCTTATTGTTGTTGTACTCATGAAAACCAACCACCATGCATGTTTCACCTTTAAAATGTACTATATGTTTTCATCAAAAGTTAAAAGCATGTGCTTTCAATGCTTAAATTGGGGAAAAATAACTTAAATATACTCAATATCCTCGTTTGAAACGGCCGTCATTTTGTTTTAAGATTACTCATATCACTCGATGTATAGATTCCCAAAGATGTGCATGATATACATCCTTTCTGTAACTATCATGCGATTCTTAGCAAGCCCGTAGTGTCTGTTTTGATTGGAAGCATATATTTAAAGCCACGTATTGTTGTTGTAACATTTTAAATTTAAACCACCATGACTTCCTTAACTACTGTCCGATTCTTCTGAATTTAACATAGTTTTCATTGTATTTAAGATCATACTTACGATTTTCTATAAGAAAATGCAAAATTTCTATACCTAAGAAATTTAGCGAATTTCAACTTCTCAGGTATTCGTCGTTTTGTACTCATAGAAAACTACCTCCACGATTTTTTCTTCAGATTTCTCGGACCACCGGTGTCCAATCGCCAGGGAGGGACACAGTTAGTGTTCTTCCGTTGCCTACACCGTCAACAATATTGCAATTTTAAAAACAGACGTTAAAGGATCTCATCAAGATATGATACCCTAATCGACTATCTTTGGTGAAAAAAAATACTTAAGGGTTCCCATCCTTATATGGCAAGACTCACCTTGAAAGCGTTTAAAATTTTTGTGGACTTCGAAACATTCTTTGACCAGAAATTTCTGAGCTGTTCACAAAATTTAATCACTGTATCTTCTATAGATCCTGAGAAAACTTGCGGTGACACACTGTCAGACGTACGGACAGGTACCGATATTAATAGGGTATTGTAAAAACTTTTTTTACAAAACTCTAAAAAATGATCACAAAATGTTAAAACAAATAGCGATTTTGTCAACTATTTTGTTTATTTCGTATCCGCAGGTTTCGACTTCTTTGAGTCATCTTCAGTGTCTAAAAAGATGTGTTGAAGGGAATGACTTTATACACTCATACGATGGGTTAAGCAGGTAGTGCTAAATTAGGTCAAGTACTAAATTAGGTAAGTTACAAAATTAGGTCAGGTGGAGGGATATTAGGTTTTTGTTTTTTTGGTTGTCCGTTTCTTCTGTTACATCTCGTTTCTGTTTTTGTCTAAATGTGTAGTCTAGTATTGGGAAAATTGCGTCAGAATTTGTAACAAGTTGTTCGTTAATAATGTTACCGTCTGTTTTTATATGCTTATAGATTTCAAGCCTTTTTAGGATGTCAAGTCGTTGTCCTTTGCTTTGTGTGTGCAGCAATGTCATAGAGTTTTTCATAGCGTCAGGCTTGTGTGCATGGTTTTGTAGGCGCGTTGCAAGATTGGAGTCTGCCTTGTTGTGTAAGAAAAATCGTAAGTGCTCTTTGTACCTTTTCGTTAGTTTCCGTGTTATCCTTCCATTGTATAACCATGCCGCAGTCCTTGCATGTCAGTTTGTATATATCGCTCTTCTCGTATATTGATGTGTCATTCAATTTTGGCTTCAGTTGTTTCCAATGTGGTTGTCAGTTTTGAATGCAGTTTGCAGTTTGTATTTCCTAATGAAGTTTGATAGTTTGTATGTCTCTCTTCCTACGTATGCTAACGAAATTGGCGTTCCTGTTTTTGTTTGTACTGTATAACAAGTTTGTCAATGTCTGGTTGTTTGTATCCGTTATTATTAGCAATTATGTAAATTTTGTTTAGTTTATTCGAGTATTCAGTAAGAGTCATGGGGATGGAGTGAAATCTCTGCACCATTGATCTGTACGCTGCAAGCTTATGTTTATTTATTTATTTCTATTTTACAGAATAAATCCAATTACAGAATAGATTAAGTGATTGCACAGGAAAACAGATCAAGTACTAGCACGGCAAGGAGAAAGAAGAAAAAAAAGTAATGCAAATAGCAAGTTAAAGGAATAAAAACTGCAAAAAGAAGGAGAAAAAAAAAACTACAAAGAATTGAAAATAAGAGAGTTGACATATTTTTTATAAACTAAATACAAAAGGGGGAAAGGCCCAAACTGAAAGACATCATGGTAACGTGAAAATCTGAGCACGGGTGAGTGAAAATACACCAAGTCAAGTGCAAATGGAACATCAGGGATATTTGACGCTCTTGTAGAACGCATAATGTGCCTCACTGGAACCTGGTTGACTAGTCGAGTATCAAGCAAACCACAGCAAAGCCTGTAAAAGAAACATTCATCAAGGTAGAGTCGTCGACGCTTTCCCAGCGAAGGAATATTGAGGATAGATAAGCTTGATTGTTAAAAAAATGTTCGGAATCTGGAACTTCAGGAAGACGATCCGGGTAAATCTTTTTTGTACAGTTTCTAGCGTGAGCTTCAAATACTTCAAATCAGGTAACCAAACTGGTGAACAGTACTCAAAGCTGGGGCTAACTAAACTAGAATATAATTTAACACACGATAAGGGATCGGGAAAAACATAGGAATTTCTTAAGATCAAGCCAGAAATGCGAGAGGCTTTAGAAGTAATTTTAGAAATATGAACATCGAACTTCAATTTAGAGTCGAAAGTGACAACTTAGTCCCTGAAATGTGTAACCGTACAAAGGTACGAATTATTTAACAAAAATTAAAAGCTTATAGGGCAAGGGTTATTAGAAAAAGAAAGATGGATGCACTTAGAAATATTTAGTGTAAGCTGAAGAACTTTTAAATAAAATGGCATCCAAATCTTCTTGAAGCCAGGCACAGTCATTTTTAGACGATATTACTTTGAAAACTTTGACGTCATCTGCATAAAGAAGACAGAAGTGGTTGATGACAACGGATGGCAAGCCATTTATAAACAGAGTGAACAAAAGTGGGCCAAGAATGGATCCTTGTGGAACACCTCAAGATGTATGGAAGGGGGTGGAAAGACACCCTTGAAAAGATACCTGACTAATACGTTTGGATAAGTAAGAGGATAACCAGTGGACCAAATAATCAGGACCGTTAAGATATTTAAGTTTGCTCAACAAAATATTGTGATTTACTGAGTCGAACGCTTTAGAGAAATCCAAATACAAGGTTTCAACTAGTAAACTGTCCTCCAAGGCTTTTGAAGCAACGCTCATGAGTTCTAACAAACTCGTTAAAGTTGTTCGCCCTTTGAGAAAACCATATTGTTCAGGGATGAACAAGTCATGAGTAAGTGAAAAAAGACAATTTTTTCCAGTCGACGATTTTTTCCATTAGTTTGTAGAAACAGGGCAATAAGGAGATAGGCCGATAATTAGCAATGTATGAGGTGCTACCTTTTTTTAAAAATAGGAGTAACATAGGATATTTTGCAACTCGAAGGAACAGAGCGAAGATAATCTAGAGTTGAAGGGAAAGGAAAGGAGGATACAAATAGAAGTAGCTAAAGACTTCACAAAATGATTAGGAATACCATCGGGACCTGAACTAACAGAGTCATCAAGCTCTAAAATAAGCTTCATAACAAATAGCAACTAAAAGGAAATGAAGATGGCGTGTGCAGGATTGGGAACAAAGGGTTATTGCTGGGAGTAGCATTAAAAATAGCAGAAAACTGAGTTCTAAAAAGTCCACGAATCGCAAGAGGTGAAGTTGCAAAGCAGCGATTCAAATAAAGAGAGGATAGAAAACTGGAAGAGGATTTGAGAGAGCGTATATATTTCCAAAATTGTTTTAAATGATTTGAGTTTAGAGAACCTTCAATATTATGAAATTAAGAAGACTTAGCGATCTGCATGTCTTTCTTAGCTATTGACGTCAGATGACAAAAAGCATTACGTGACTCAAGGGATCTGTCACGTGAAAAATGTTGACGTGCTCGATCTTTGGCTTTCAAGGATTGTCCCACATTTAGAGTTAACCAGGGACAGTCAGAAGAGTTCCATTTACTGACAAACGGAGCCGAGTTAGAAATACCAGCGTTTAAGAAGCCATAGAAATTGTTGTCAAGACCGTAAAAGCAGGAGAACCAATCAACAAAGCGAATTGTTTCAGAAAATTGCTCATAATTAGTTTTAAAAAGTTACAGCGCTTACTCTCGTTCTGACGATAACAGACAGAAGCAATAAAGGACATTTCAAAACGTAAGGAGGGATTATGGGGATCAGGAGAAAAATAAGGAAAAATAACTGAGGTGAGCATAACAACGATTGTTCTATTCCACAGAAGAATAAGTCAAGGATATGATCATTAGCGTTAAGTAAATTATTAAATTGAGCCAGGGAGCACATAGACATAAAAAAAGAAATTAAAGACCAAATTTGAGATATGTACGTCAGAATCAACTTGATTTCTATCCCATGAGAGCTTATGAAGGGTAAAATCTCCACATAAAAAAGGGGACAATTTGAAAATTGCGATAGGAAAATACTAGATATTTCGGTGAGAAAGTTATTGTGGACCAAAAAAGGAGACTTACAAGGTATATAGGTGCAAAAGACAAGAAGAGAAAGGGAAGACGAAATAACTATTTTTGTCCCCACGTATTCTATGGGAGCAGAGAAATGTAAATTTATCAGAGAGACACCAGTAAAGGTATTCTTGTAGGCGACTAGAACACCTACTCCGTCTAAATTGTTGGAGATTAACCTATCACTATCACGCCTAACAATTATATGATTTGAAAAAATTTCAGAGTCAAATATACTTTCAGCCAACCACAATTCTGAAATACAGATTATATCATCGTTAGAGAGAGAATAGGATGAAGTTAGATCCTTCAACTTGGATCTTAAGCCCCAAACATTTTGATAATAAATAGAAAATTGACTTTTAAGAGTGCTATTATGAAAGTTTTTAGGAAGAACCGACGTTACAGCTTGGGCAGGGAGCCCGGTGAATAACGAAAAATTTCTTTCCTTGAAGCTATGAATGATTTAACAAGCACTCCAAGTAGCCAGCAATCAGGGTTTAAGATATAATCAAACGATGCCGGAACAGTCAGTTTGAAAGAAGGTATAATTTTGTTGATCAAGTTGTCCTTCGTCAGCTTCTGGCAAATAATTATTTTCAGAGATGAGCCAAATTTCTTACTTACATAATCTAAAATGTCTTCAGTAGATTTATTATACGCAAGTCTTGATACGAAGATTTGTTTCGGTGGCGCTACAACTTTGAGGGATGGTAGTTCCTCAGGAACTTGGCGCATTTCGAAATTTTGTGGAATAGCTCCCCGATGAGATGAAGATCTCTGTGCCATATTTTTTGTAATAATAGACGAAGAAGGCTATGAAGTAGGCAAAGCGTCTGAATCACTGTATCCGTTAGCGTTGCGTTGCTTGATGATGATGAGGGTATACTCTGCGGCAAACACCTTATCGTGATGGAGAGATTCGTACCTCTTGAGGTTATATTCTCGTTGTTTGATGATGATGTTGACGATGGTAACAACTTACTCAGGCTCTTTGTTGTAAAGGATGAAGTCTCAGCTCCAACCACCGATGGAGGCTGATCGCAAGAAAGAGGAAGCTTCGATTTCTCGGAATACAATGCTTCAGTAGACCGTAGCAATGAACCGATATCAGAAAACGTGCTTGAGCCAGGTAGTTGTGTGGGTACGTTAGATGTTACGTGTATAGTATGATCAATTGTGATTGGTTTTCTGTATATTCTGTAGTCTAGTCGTGTTTGCTCGCGTGTCACGGTTAGGTCCATATAGCTGAGTTGTCCGTTTGTTTTTTTTTCTACGGTGAAATTTATATTCTTGTGAGTCAATAATAATGGAACAGTCATCCACATATCGTCTATAAAATATTGCATTGAATCTTTTGACAATTTTGGGTGTAAAGGCTTCTTCTAAAAGATTGTAAGAATATTTCTGACATTGGATACCCATACCCAGGCTGTCCTTGGTAATGAATGTGTTGTTATTGAATTTATAGTTCTGCTTGATTGTGGTGTTTATAAGCTTGGGCAGTTGATCGTCGACTTTTATTGAATAAAAGTTTTTCCTTTAGTATGGCCAGTGTTTCATCGACGGGTATAGACGTATAGAGGTTCGTGATGTCTAGTGATAAAAGTTGAAAAGTGGCTGTCAAAGTTAAAGTGGTAGTAGATTTCGCTAGATCACGGCTGTTCTTAAATATGCATGACATCAGCCATTAGCATTGCCAAGTACCGTGCTAATTGGATAGAAGGCTCTGTTTGCTGGTGTAGTTGTTTTGTTTTTTCATCAATTTGTCAAGTTTATTTGTGATGGTCTCATATTTAGTTTTGTCCTACGTCATTTAGAACTGTAGAAAATTTTCAGTTTGTATAATGTTAGTTAATTGTAAGTGTAAATGTAGTAGTTGTCGATTGATTTTGTCCTTTTTTATGAACAGTATTTTTATTTCATTTTTAATGCGGAGTATTTGTGCGCTACGTTGTTTATTTATGCAACAATTGGGTTATGTTTTATTACAATTTTTGAAAATGCTAAGTGCAAATGCCCTTGGACGAAAACGTAACGAGATGAAATAGAAGAAACGGACATCCATCAATAAAAACAACAAAAACCTAATATCCCTCTACCTGTCCTTATTTGGCAACTGACCTAATTTAGTACATGATCTAATTCAGCACTACCTGTTTAACCCATCCTACAACTATATAAAGTTATTCCCTTCAACACATCCTTTAGACACTGAAGTTGAAACGCGTCTGCTCACACAATAATGCAAGGCCAGACGGCTTTTCAAGAAAAAAAATGGTGATTTAATGAAAGGGTCCGCTGAGTTGAGGCGATACTAGGATACTTTAGAAATTAACGATGTTTCAATTGTGAATATACTTTAGCCTATGTGACTGATATCTAGTACCATCCTGGATCACATAGTCACAAACGATAAATATATTGTTAAAAAAATGATTGCGTGTTAGAAATCGCAAATCAACATCTTTAAATTAATGAAATGTAAATATAATAAAATTTTAAATTCTTAGATACTTAGATAAGGACATTTTCAAAGCAAATATTCATCGTCTATTAAACAATTGGGAATTTTTAAATATATTAACAGAATCTGAATTTATCTCTGCAACTGGGGAAAAAGTAGATGTGGTCAACATTTATGGATAACCAAAAATGTTATTGAGATTTCTTCTTCTTCTTAGCACTACAGCCCCTCTCGGGCCTATGCTTCCTGCAAATAGCGCCTCCAACTGTCCTTATCCATTGACCGCATCCTTCAATTTCGAAATCGAAGCAGCGACAAACTGGCTTCGTTGAACGAGTCAGACCAGCGTTTTCTCGGTTTCTCCACTGGTCTCCGGCCTTCAGTTCTCTCAACTAGTACCTATTTGGGTATCCGTTGTTCATCCATACAATTTATGTGGCCAGCTTCCGCAGTCTTATAACCGTTGAGACCTCCGGTTCGTCAAAAATTTCATACAGCTCATCGTTGTATCAAATTCACCATTAGCCTCCATCTAGCTTCACTCCGGTTATTTGCCCTTCAATATATTTGCGGATGCTTGGGTTCGGGTCCATGTTTCACATCCATAGTATAACACAGGTCTTATCACAGATTTGTATACTTGAAGCTTTGTTTTCCTGTGTATGCAGCTGGTCTTCAAAATCGTCAAAATGAATAAAATCTTTCGTTTGCAAGCTCTATTCTTTGACGTATTTCGTCTCTCATTGCCCGTTTTCGTTATTTTTGCGCCTAAATACACAAAATCGCCAACATTTTCAATACTGTACTCGCCAAGTTTAATATTTTGTGTTTTTGCGGTATTTTTCCTCGACTGCGTCATGAACTTTGTTTTATTTTGATTGGTTTGTAGTGAAACTAAAAAGAAGGCTTATATGGACTACAAGTGAAATAATGATGATCAACTACTCAAGTATAAGCACGAGTTTATCCAAGTGCAATAACTGCCCAGATGCGTTGTGAAAGAAACAAAAGCTCTTTACTTCTCCCAAAGCCTTAATGCAGAGTTTGACATTTCACATGATATAGAGAACATAATAAATGGTATTATAAATAATTCACTACATCATACCTTACACTGAATTCCTCAATCATACAAAAACTCAACTGCACCATAGTGTAACGACTTTTAAAACAACGTTTGAACAATGTTTTTTTGTGGTTGGGAGGTGAAGGCTATTTATGCCTTAAGCGTATGGCTTCCAGACGCAGAAGGGGTCTGGACTACCCGCCAGTATCTACCCTACTAACCTGAGAACATAGCCTGGGACAGTTTGACACATTACTTCAGGCCAAGCTTCGTTTTGCCACCAGCCCCCCCCCCCTTCTCCGGCATAGCAAGCCACCAGTGTACTGCTGGTCAACTAAAATCGCTGAAAGGCGAAGGGAGTGTCACAAGCTTCGACATGAGGCTCAACGGACGCGGAACGGTGACGAGGTATGCAACCAGCTGGCAGGATATAAGTCGGCCAGGAAATGCCTTCGCAAACTGATCAACAGTAGTAAGGCGCGCTGCTGGCAAGACCTAGTGGACAATGTGAACAAAGATCCGTGGGGCTGGTCATGCGGAAGCTTGGTGCCCTACGGAAGCCTTGTATACATGACGCGGAAAAGATGGACGTGATAGTGCGGGGACTCTTCCCCGCCCATCCCGTCCGTGTTGACGCTGTCCATGGTGAAATAGCAGTCGAGTGCCCACTCTTCACACAGCTGGAACTGGAGGAGGCAGTCCTCTCATTGAAAACGAGGAAGGCTGCAGGTTCTGATGGTGTTCCAGCTGAGGTGTTGCGGCTCGTCTGTCACCATTGTCCTGACTTGCTGCTCAACACATTCAACGCTTGCCTACGGGACGGGGTTTTCCCGGTGCGATGGAAGGTGGCGAGGCACATGCTGATCAGCAAGGGGAAGGGAAATCCCGAATCGCCATCTGCGTACCGCCCGTAATGCTTGCTAGACACGGCTGGGAAAGTGCTAGAGAAACTCATCAAGGGAAGACTCACTGACGCGATTTGGGCTGCTAGGGACCTATCTCTTCGGCAGTATAGCTTAAGAGCAGGACGTTCTACCATTGATGCGATTCCAGAGGTGGTGAACGTGGTCCAAAAGGCAGAGGCACATAGTCGCACCAAGCGACGGATCATCCTGTTGGTGACACTCGACGTCAGGAATGCCTTCAACTCCGCTAGATGGGTGGATGTTCTGGATACGCTGGAAAACTCTTTTCAAGTTCCAGAATATCTAATGCGGCTCTTGAGGAACTACCTAAAGGACCGAAGCCTGCTCTACGACATGACACAGGGCGAACGAAGGATGGAAATTAAATCGGGTGTTGCCCAGGGATCTATCTTTGTCCCGGACCTATGGAACATGTCTTACGATGGGCTACTGAGACTTGAGATGCCAGATGAGTCGCGCTTGGTCGGCTATGCGGATGATGTTGCGGCTCTGGTCGCTGGACGCACCGTTGAACAAGCGCAACTTAGGCTAGGTATGCTAATGCACCAAGTGAGGGACTAGATGACTGCTCGCGGGCTCAGTTTAGCACTGGAGAAAACCGAAGTGGTCATTTTGACAAAAAAGAGAATCCCTAGAGTAAGGATGCTCAGTATTGGTGACATACGAATCGAATTGAAGACAGCGGTGAAGTACATCGATTTGAAGATGAGTTTCTCTGAGCGAATCAGGGCATCGGCTGAGAAGGCTACTTCGGGAGTATCGGCTCTGAGTCGATATATAACCAACGTAGGGGGACCCAGCCCATCAAGAAGACGCCTTTTGATGATTGCTGTAGGGTCAGTGCTACTGTACGGAGCAGAGGTATGGGGCGACGCTCTCAGCAAGGAGGTATACCGAAAACGTTTGGCACAGGTACAGAGAACAGGAGCACTGAGAATTGCATCTTCGTATCCAACAGTCTCTGGCTCGGTGGTGAGAGTGATTGCAGGCGTGATACCTGTCGCCCTCCTTGCTAGAGAGCACCGCACTATTTACCTGCGCCGAAACGAGGATGCAAGGGAGATGGTTGTCCGCAAGGAGAGACAGCGCTCGCTCAACGATTGGCAGCAGTCTTGGGTGAATTGCACGAAGGGAAGGTGGACTGCGCGCCTCATCCTGGATGTGAGACCGTGGCCAAATCGAAGGTATGGTGAGACTGACATCTATCTGACCCAACTTTTGAGCGGGCATGGATGTTTTCAGCCTTACCTGCGCAAGATTGGTAAGTTACGGTCCCCCGATTGTCGGTTTTGCCCAGGAGAGGAAGACAATGCCTGTCACGCATTTTTTGCGTGTACAAAATGGGTCAGGCTGCAAAGGGAACTCTACAGGGAGACGGAAGAGCTCACCTCCCGACAATATAGTTGCGGCGATGCTCGAATCGGTTGACAAATGGAACCAGGTGGCACATTATGCTCGGGCAGTCCTAAAATAGAAAAGGGAATCACAGCAGCCGGGGGCACTGGGGCTGGGGGATCGCTCTTCTGGCATTTCCTCTTCCCCTCTCCCCTCTTGCTAGGAAAGGGACTTCCCAGCTTGAAGGCGCCCCACGGCGTAACAAAACGAGACCTGGCCCGAAGTAATGTGTCAAACGGTTCCAGGCCAGGTTCTCAGGTTGACAGGGGAGGTGTTTAGTGGATAGTTCCGTCACACCTGGGAGTCCCACACTCTGTGCATAAATAGCATTCACCTACCCACCACAAAATAAGAAGCTTCGTTTTGCTACACCGTGAGATCCCATCAATCTGGAGGACCCTTCCACTAGTGGAAGAGGGCAGAGGAAGAGGGATTGCTAGAAAAATGATGTCCCAGCTCATATCCACTCAAGAACTAGGTCAGGTTGAAGTAAGTCTCATTTAGCGTTCCATTGAACCAGGGTTTCATATCTGGAATGAGAAACGCAGTCCATCTTCTATTCATGCAGCTCACCCAGAACTGTTGTCAATCATTGAGTGAGCTTTATCTCTCCTCATACGTAAGTGTATCTCTAGTGCCTTCATTTTGGCGTAGGTAGATAGTATGACATTCTCTGGCAAGGAGGCTAATAGATACCACGCCTGCAATGGCTGGCACCACCAAAGCCATAAGTCGACTAAAATCCAACACGTTTGAAGCGGTCTTATCAACCGATGTCTTGATTTGCTCAGTGAAGCTCATCTTCAAGTCGATCAATAATCATAGGTATTTTACTGCTGGATTTGATTCAACTAGTGCTTCTTCAATGTTAATCATCCGAACTTTGGAGATTTCTTTCTTTATCAGGATGACCACTTTAGTTTTTGCCAGTGCTAGACTGAACTTGCAAGCAGTCATTCCGTAAGTTGCACCTGTTTAATGATACGTCCAGCAACTAGCGCCACAACATCATCTACATAGCCGATCAGGCGCAACTCCTCTGGCTACTCTAGTCTTAGTCGCCTATCGTCGATGTGTTGCACAAGTCTAGATCGAGGATGGATCTTTAAGAAATGCCCGATGGAACTTCCATCCCTCATTGGCCCTGCATCGGAGCATAAAGCTCTCAAAAGATATTCTGAAATCTAGGAAGGGTTTTCAGCGTATCCAGAACATTCACCTATCTGATGCATTAGAAGGCGTTCCGAACATCAAGTATCACCAACAGAGCCACCCGTCACTTGGTACACTTATATGCCTCCGCCTTGAAGCCGGATTTCTCCTTCTTCTTCTTCGTAGCGCTGCAGCCTTACTCGGGCGTATCCTTTCTGTAACAAGCACCTTCAACTATCTCAGTCCATTGACTAGGTCCTCTAACTTTGAAATTTGAGCAGCAATGAGCTGTCGACATAGACCAAGTTGGACCAGCATTTTTCTCGATTTCCCCATTGGTCTCCTGCCTTCAAGTTTCCCAAAAAATGTCTTTCTGGTTATTCGCTCTTCATCCATACGATCCACATAGCCAGACCATTGCAGCTTCTGCAGTCTTACAATCGTTGCGACCTCCAGCTCGTCAAAAATTCCATACTACTCATGGTTGTTTCGAATTTGTCATTGGTCCCCATTTAGTTTTACTTCGATCAAAGGCGTTCAATATGTTTGAAAATGCTTGAGTTTGGGTCCATGTTCCACACCTATTGCATAGCACAGGTCTTATCACAGGCTCGTATACTTGGAGCTTTGTTTTTCTGTGTATGTAGCTGGTTTTCAAATTCGTCAAAACTGAGAAAAAAATTTATTTGCAAGTTGTATTCTTCGGCGTATTTCGTCCCTTTGATTAGCGTTTCTCGTCATTTTGGTGTATAAATACTCAAACTTGCCCACATTTTAAATATTGACCACAATTTCCAACTCTGTAATAGCATCAATGGTAGAGCATCGTACTCTTAAGCTGCGCCGTCAAGGAAACCTGCAGAATGAATTACGTCAGAAAGTCTTGACTTGATAAGTGTCTCTCTCTCTCTCTCTCTCTCTCTCTCTTTAAGTGTTTTCAACCCGTATCAAGAATGCATGACGTGTGGTATGCAGACAGCAGCCCGAGTCTCTCTTGCCTCTACTGATGAATATGAGCTAAACTACTTTTTAACGTTTCGAGAAGATCTCTTCTCGTCGGAAAGCATTGAATGTACTGAGCAGCAAGTTAGAACAATGAAAATTGACGAGCTGTAATGCCTCCAACGCCGTCTGGACCTGGAGGTTTCTTTGGTTCCAGTGCTAGAACGTCCTTTTTCAATTCCAGCCATGTGAACAGTGGGCATTTAACAGCTGTTTTGCAGTAAGCAACGCCAACGTGGACGAGATGGGCAGGGGAAAGTGACCGCATCTTTTCTGCTTTATATATGCCGGGCTTGCCTAGGGCACCTCGCTAGCGGAGGAATTCACCTTTCGCGGAGGGTATGTTCTCTATGGTTATGCATATACAAGTATATATATATATATATATATATATATATATATATATATATATATATATATATATATATATATATATATATATATATATATGTGTGTGTACGTAGTCTGTATATACATATGTAAATATATATAAATATATATATATATATATATATATATATATATATATATGTGTGTGTACGTAGTCTGTATATACATATGTAAATATATATAAATTTATATATATATATATATATATATATATATATATATATAAATATATATATATGCATATATATATATATATATATATATATATATATATATATATATATATATGTATATGTATATATATTTATATATATATATATATATATATATATATATATATATATATATATATATATATACATTGTATATACATAATGGTATACATAGGAAGGACCACACGAAACCTAACGAAGATTCAAAGAACACTTACGATCTTTCTTACACAGCATGCGATGCACCTAAAAACCTATGCACACGAGCCTGACTCTATGTCGTTGCTGCACAAATAAAGCAAAGAACTGAGACTTGAAATATATAAACATAGAAAAACAGATGGTAATTAAGCAATAAAACAGATGGTATTAAGCAGCAAATGGAATGTTTTTGACACTAACATGCGTATTCCACCGGGTTTTGCCACACTTATTACAAAAGCTGCATGCGTGTTGCACAAATTTTGTACGCACTTGAGATGGCTTCCAATTCGAAAATACATTAACTCATTATTTTCAAGAAAACCCATATCGGAGTGCTATCAAATCCAGCAACCAAGGTCAGACTGTTCTAGATTTATTTACAAATTATTTTATATCAAAGGAAGGCAAAATTTCGTGGCAATATCGTTCAACAACACTGCAATGTCAAAATTTAAGCCAAAATATTCGACAAGACACGTAGGATAACTCAAAAAGTTGAATCGAAACCAACTTTTACCTCACTACGTAAGCTAAATGAGTGTGCTGTCTAGTTGTTTTGCATTTACAGCTTAGTTCGAGTCACCTAGTTACGTGAATTGATTCATCCACTTATTAGAAAACAATTTTACTCAGTTACGTGGATCAATTTATCTACCTATTAAGTAAAAACAATTTTACTTTCCTTTAAACTTTTATTATATTGCTTTCATTACAGGACTGACCTAAAACTACGAGTCGAGCTCAATATTTGGCCCCAAAATCTTATCCTACGGATTACAAGGTCATTAGGACCTTTACAAATCTTTTTGGGTTTTTGGGACTTCTTACATACTAATGATTTCTCACAATCTACTAATGAGCTTATGAGTCCTTTACAATTCATTCACGGCTTGTTTCGGATTCTCATCTTGCATATAGATTTTATTATTTTTGGGTTATCTTACGTGCTAATGAGTCATAGGGACTCGTACATTCCATTTGTTTTATTATGTGCAATTAACCACTTCCTTAGAATCGTGGTTATTTGTGTAGTCAGATGGTCTGGCGTAACTACCTAGTGTCATTATACCTCTATATACCTTAACATAATTAATAAAATCAAAATAATTTCAACATTCACAGCACTCAATTTCAACATTAAATCGACGTGAGCACGAAAATCATGTGGCCGAGTGTTTGCTTGTTACGTGTCCCTTGCGTATTTTACTTTTCTATCTGTTCCATCAGTAAAAAAACTGTATAATTACATTGTATTTAGCGAAACAACCCCATAACTTCAAAATTATACGAAAATGTGTCAAACCCATCAACAAGGGCAGTTTAATCGAATGGACTTAAATTTATCAATAACTTCGAATTTTGATTGAAATGTCTATTTCGAGAATCCGATTGTAAAATTTGCAGATAGATCGTTGTTTCACTGGATGTGTGGTATGTAAATACGGTAATAGGTTATACACAAGATTAATCAATCAATTCAATACTCATTTGCTCAATACTTCCCTTCATTTGTTAAATTATTCCAATTCACAAGTACTTTAGTACATATTTGCTCCCATGCCAAGTCTCGTCGTATTATATTGTGGTAATTGTGATCCCACAAATCCCATAAACAATGGTATTTTTCCACTTCGGAAATCAAATCTTCTATCTCCGACATTATTTTGCATCGGACTGTGTCAACAAGATGCGTCTGACACGGCGTCCAATCGAAACTAATAAAAACTTCTTGTAGTGTGCGGAATCTAGGGCAAATGCATCGAAAGAGCTCCATCCGATATTTTTATCAGAACGATTTCTGGTGTCCAGTCGACATGCATCCGACAGTCATCCGAAGCGGACATCAGGTACGTCACAATTCTGATAGTGTGCGGTGCCTGGAATAAAACACATGGAAGAAACGCCTTCCAGTGACCATCAGAAATTTTCCAATAGAAAATTTCTTATAATGTGCGGACAGCCTTAACCTGACGTAAAGTCTATTAGGAGCTGTCTGTGTTTCTGCGTGTAGGCCGCGCGTTTTTCTTTTCTTCCTCTGTGAGCCAATTCTCGGCCAATTTGGGCATTTAAGTCCCTTAGAACAATTTTGATATCGTGCGAGTTATCGTTCTTATTTAATATAAAGTCGAAAATTATTAAAAACCAATTATCTTGAAACAAGCAAATAAATGAATATTTTCGAATTAATGAATCATGTAAAAGTCCCATTTATTTGCATTAGCTAACACCGCTTTCTATGGGAAATCAAATTTGGGTTTTATTTACTCATCCTTGAAGACTTAAGGAACACCCAAGCGTTATTATCTTTTCATTAATTTCTTAAGATTCTAACTAATTAACTTAAGCTCCACCGAAACATCGAATAAGATTACCTAAACGATATTCTCGAATATCCTTAGAGCTTACAGCATAACATACAAGAACACGCGTTGCTCCATTTCCTATCCTGTAAAACGTTACTTGTTTGATTCCATTTTTACTTTAGAAAGTGTCCTAGGAATTTACTATCCTGCTTGGGAAAACGAAAACTAAGCTCACGTAAAGACACTTTCTAGTTCTAAGAAAATGTTATTACCCTGTTTATCGTCTTGCAACACTATTTCAAATACGGATTTTCTCAATTTAAGCATGAAATCCAGCTAAGCTTACTGTGAAATGGCTTTGCCAGGTAATAAAATATTTATTCGTTACCCGTGCTGGAGTTTTTCCGAAGTTTGTTCGAATTTCTTCAAATGCTTGCAATGATTGTGCTGCCATAAATGTAATTCTTTGATAAAGTAACTGAATTTTATTGTTTAAAACGCGCTCAATACAACTAAGTTGCACTCTTTTTGCTGAGGAAGAAGTGATTGTTTGTGGAATAATCTCTTATCTTGGCAATACGGATTATTTCACTTTTATTATCAGTTTACTCTGAAATCAGTATTAAATATATGAATAAGTAGAATAGACGATAAAAAAGTTGAGTGAGTAGGAGCAAGCTTTTGTCAGAAGTGTCTTGAACTCAACCTATAATATGAATTCATTTATGTTATGCATATAATATAAAAACTCAAGAAAAACTTCTATAATAATCATAGGCTTTATTTGTGGTTGCAAGGTGAATGCCATCGCACTGAGTGTGAGACTCCTATACACACAAGTTAGTGGACTACTCACTAAACACCTCTTCTGTCAACCCGACTGCCCAGCCTGGAACCGTTTGCCACATAACTTCCGGAAAGATCTCCTTTTAGTATGACCAGAGGCACCTTCAAGCTGGGCGATCCTTCTTCTAGCGGGAGGACATAGGAGAAGAGGAATTGCCAGACAAATGTTCCTCCAGCCCCAACGTCCCCAACTGCTGTGAGTCCCTTTTATCTTTATGGACTGCCCGAGCAAAATATGCCACATGGTTCTATTTGTCAACCGATACAAGCATCACTACAACTACAATATTCGGGGTGAGCCCTCCCGTCTCCCTGTAGACGCCAAAAATGCATGGCAGGCATTGTCTTCCGGTAAGACTGAAAATACCTAAGCTCGCTCAAAAACTTGATGTAGCCAAGGTCTCATAACCACAATAAGGTGCGCAGTCCACCTAACCTTCGTGCAATTCACCCTATACTGCTTCATTCGTTTTCCCCACGGATCTGTTTGATGCATACCCCATTTGATTGCTTTTGCATTCCAGCCAATATGGCAGAAGGTCGACGTCTTTCCGGTGTTACATACGACAAGCGCCATCATGGCCAACATTTCTAGGATTCGTTTTCCCCACGGATCTGTTTGAGGCATGCCCCATTTGATTGCTTTTGCATTGAAGTCCCTCCCGACAAGTACACGGTTTTCCAAACGGAGGTGTTATTTTGATATTAACAGAAAAATCCCATTTTTTAATATAAATGACCAAATGTTTATTTCATTATATAGAAGAAGGTATGCCGTTAATAATGAAAAATAATATCAGGCAAATGACTACCACGACCACGTTTACAGGACCGTATCCTTTTCATGAAATTTTCTATAACCAAATCACAAAATGGCTACCCTATGTCCTCGATAGCCTCACGAATTCCATCTTTGAGGTCTTGAATCGACGCTGAGCTATCGGCGTAAACCTTGTCTTTTTCGTGGCGGCAAAGGAAGAAGTCGCAAGGTATTAAATAACAAGATCTCGGTGGCCAATTGTGGTCACCAATCCGAGAGATAACACGGTCCGGAAACTTTTCCCGTAAAAGATCAATGGTTTCGTTGCTTGTGTGGCGCGTAGCGCCGTCTTGTTGAAAGTCAACGTTGTCCTGATCAAAACCATCCGATTTCGGCCATAAAAGATCATTAATCATCTCTCGATAGCGCAATCCATTCACCGTAACTGTTGCTTCAGCCTCATTTTCGAAAAAGTAAGTTCCAATGACTCCGCCGAACCATAAACCGCACCAAACGGTCACACGTTGAGGATAGAGAGGCTTTTCAACAATAATTCTTGGGTTTTCTAAGCCCCAGATGCGACAATTTTGTTTGTTGACGAAGCCACCGAGGTGGAAATCGGATCATTTTCATGCATTTCAAGGACCCAATCACCAAAGACACGACGTTGTTGATAGTCGACCGGCTTGAGTTCTTGTGTTAACTGAACTTTATAAGCCTTAAGGGGTTATATATAGTTAGAAGGCCGAAACAAAAGCGAATTTTCCAGAATGTTTCTTGAGAAAATTTTTAAATTTATTAATCGAAAAATTTGTACACAGATATGGTATCTTTTAACTGTATTTAGGACTTTAGTAAAAATATTTATTTGCAAAGGAGCTACAGCTCATCTCCGGGAGCTCCTCTCAAAAAAGACGTTTTGCGGTGACCACTATATCTCTGAACTGGGTAATCTGAAATCAAAAAATCAAACAGATTTCTTTAAAGTCATATTAAATCTAGTAATTAATCGAAGGAATATGCAAAATAAAATTTTTTGACAACATGGCGGTTTCTAAAAAAATCTTTTTTTGACCAAAATTTCGGCCTTAAATTTTTTATAAAAAAAAAATATTTATCGCTGAGAAAAAATCTTCGATGAATTACTAAAAAATATATTTAAGAAGCTCGTGTTAAAATTTGAGACTAATCAGTTTAGCCATTTTCGAATAATGTTGGTCACCGACCCATTTTGAGAAAAACGCGTTTAAAGTTTGAAAAGCACTTTACATAGGGTAAAAAAATTTTTTTTTTCAACTTACATGGAGTCGTCTATTCCAGGACCATATACACCCTCCGCCCCTTTGGCAGCTTATAATACCTTGGGCTGATGTTATCTGCGGGCCATTCTTCCATCTCGTGTGCTCTCACGCGCTCTGAGATCGGAAATGCTCACGCGCTGCTCATTTTCTCTTTCGGCATATGAATGCCCATTGGGCCAAAGTGCAATTCCTATTACCTTCATATAATACAATAGTGATGCCATGCCTTCATTAAATATGCCGGCAGCTATGTATGCAGCGATTTCCACAGTTTTCGAACCAGCCGGGACAATTTTGGGAGAGTATTTCCAAATCACTTGATTGTAGCTCTCGTTGTTGTTTTGGCTAAAATCACCCACACATCTTTCTAACAAATTCTCACTGCTAAGATCTGTATAAATTGTAAGTATAGCCTCAGCAACATCTTCTGATAATGACTCATAATCATGTTCGAAAGTGAATCATTGATTGGGAGCTGCAGCCCTCTGCCAGCTGCACCATGAGCCTGGTCCGTCCGGGCACTTATCGTGTTGAGGTTTTTCGTCAGTTGAACAATAATGATAATATGTGGCTCAGATAGCATTATACATTTTTTCAACGGAATCATAATTTCTCCTTATTGTTAAGCCATAAAGAACTGTCAACTTATCGATCATCTTTCCATTAAGTTTGCCTTTTCCACCGAGAGTTTTTTTTGCATTTTTTTACCTTTTTTGTTTTAAACTGTTTCAACATTTTTTTTTTTGACACAAATTTGATGTCACGTGCCTATTCTTTTCTGTACGTGTCCAATACATTCTGCTGCTAGTAGCATTGGTTTGTACTGTGACGGTAAACCTACCAACAGCAATGAACCGGCTATCTAATCGGCGATGTGGAATCCGGCTGATTTAAGCTTTGACCACAATGTACTCATTTTATTAACAAATTCTTCCATTGAGCTACATTGATCTTGTTCCAATGATACCATTTGTTGCAATAGAGCAACTTTTCTACCGGTTCCTGTATCATCAAACGCTGACACTACGCTGTCCCACGCTTCTTTTGCCGTTTTCGCTTCAGCAACATACGTATGATGGACGGCTCAAGCCACAATGTCAACTCACCAAAGAATTTCAAATCTTTGTCTTTTTCGGCTGTAGTCGCTTCTGCTGCCAACGCTGTTACACAATAGCACCATAAACCTTTCGTAATTAAATACGCTTTAGGACCAACTTTCCATTCGGAATAATTTTCACGGCGCTTCAAACGATTGAACAGTATTGAATTATTCGTGCTTGCCATCGTATCGATATTGGGTTCGCTGAGTGAATATTCTTTTAAATCGTCGTTTTCAATGTCAGATCCAATTGAACTCAAAAATTCTTCCGGTGTTACGTTGATTATCGCTAAACTGTCGTCGTTCTTTTTCATATACCAGGCACGCGGTTAACCAAACCTTAATTGTTCGTTCTTCTGTTTAAACTATTTTACTTGAGAGTTAACTAAAATAGACTGCGGATGGACCATAATCTAAGGGATTTATTCCGATTAATATTCTACAGCAGTGAAATGTTTATTTAGCTAATCTACTGGGTATAATAAAACACGTCTGTATCCGATGAATGCTTATGTGAAAGAGAATGAATCTCATGCTTTATTTGATATTGTATATTATCGTTTGACATTTATACAATAGTCTACTCATTTTATCCAATAATATGTCATCAGAAAGCTGCCTGTCGATTGAAGACGTACGTTAGTATACAAGTCAAGCCTAGTAGTAGCCTAGGCGGATAACTTCAATATTGCCAAAGAACTGAAACTGGATAGCGAAGCAAAACTAGTAGGGCTACAAATCAATGGAAAGAGTCGATAGAAAATATCTCAAATACACAAAATATCCCACTTGGCGAATACAATATCAACAAGTTGAAATAGCAGGAGAGTGCTCCTGCCAGAGGGTATTGTAAAACAATTAGTAAATCAAACAATATATTCTGCATATCAAAACTTGACTCATATACAGATTCCATAAATTGAGTTCGAAGAATTATTATGGTTATTATATTTTCGCCGCCATTTTGTTTCAAGTGTTTTGGCCCCGTCGCTTAGTTAGTCATGATAACCCATCAATATTACAAACCATTCCTTAAAATTTTATCAAAATTCCTACATATTTATAGTGTCTAGGTCCGTTGCAAACGTGTATCTCCCTAGTATCACGTGTTAATGTTGTTGTAATAGTTAAATATTAATCGGCTATAACATAGCTGTTTATGGTTCGATTATTGTGAAATTTTCAGGACACATACAATTGCTTTCAGAAAACTTAAAAGGTAGTTTTAGGGAAATTTAAAGCTCCATTTCAATTTTATAGGCAAAAATGTAAAATTTATAAAATGTACTATTATTAACAAGGTTAATCGAATTTCGACTTCTAAGGTGTTTGTTGCCCTTATACTCTTAAAGTCTCACCTCTATGATTTTTTCAGATTTTTCGGGTCAAAGGATACAAAATTTTTGTACATCTCCCCTTCCCCTGCACCCCTCAAAACAAAACTCGTCATTTTAAGATTTGTTTTGCAAAGTTCTCATCAAGACCTTTCATTTGGTACCCATATTGCCTACATGCGATGAAACTTTTTTTTCGAGGGCCACTCCCCTATATGGGGAGACCCCCTTAAACACCTTATAATTTTTTTCTCGTGATGAAACTTTGAAGAGGGCATGACTTTGCACCTACTTACAAAATCTTGTGTTTCTGGCTTATGTAGTTTGTGAGAAAAAGTGGTGTGACACACGGACGGACAGACGGACAGACAGGACGCGATTTTAGTAGGGTATTGTAAAATAATTTTACAATAACCTAAAAATGTGGGCGAAGTTGTATACTTAGGCGCTAAAATAACAAGAACCGGTTAATAAAGGAACGAATACGCCAAAAAATCCAGCTCGCAAATAAAATACTATATTCAACTTTGATGATCTTGAACTTGAGATATAATACAGGGAAACAAAGCTTAAAGCCCATGAATCTGTAATAAGACCTGTGTTATGCTATGGGTATGAAACATGAACCCTAAACCAACCACTCGCAAATATATTGAACGCCTTCGAAAGGCCGGTCCTGAGGAGAATAATCGGGGCGAAGCTGAACGGGCACCAATGGTGCGGCGCATTCGATACAACAATGAGCTGTATGAAATTTTTGACGAGCCAAAGGTCTCAACGATTGTTAAATCGCGGAAGCTGCAATAGGCTGACCACGTGAATCGTATAGATGAACACCGGATACCTAAAAAGGTATTCGTTAGGAGAATTGAAGGGTGGAGGACAGAACTAAAAAAACGCTGGTCTAACTCGGTCGGCGAAATTGGAGGACGCGGTCAATGGACTGAAACAGCTATCTGTAAAAATTGACGGCCCGAGAGGGGTTGTAGCACTACGAAGAAAAAGAATATAGAACAAAGCGTTTTTGGATTTGACTTTGGCCTATTGTGACTACTCCAACAACGAGGTCACTAAGATGTAGCGGAAAATTTTAACACACGATAATCACATATTATTTTGTCTAAATAAATTGAGGGATTCTATATGTAAGTGAATTTTCTATCTCTACTCTAAACTCTTCTGCTACTTTGACATGTTATATAAAATATAGACCCCCTGTACACAACATGTTTGGATGCCAATCCTTTATATGAATTTCCATTATCATTTCACCAGAACTATCTCTCATATTTCAGAATGTGAATTTCTACTTCAGAAGAAAATTATTGTACCGTAAATCATTCAGGGAAATTCATGGCATTACGATACACAATTTCCTCATCTTAACAAAAGCACGAATCATTGCGAATTTAATTTTGTGAAACCGTCTTTCTGACTGTAAAGGACTTGCGATTTATTTATTCAAATTTCCAAGAACCAATAAAATTAATTTTTAATGCATGTACAATACATGAAAGCCTAATTTTGTTGTCAGCCAAACAACTCCTGTCTCACTTTGACTATTCGAAGGACTATCTTAAAATTTAAGCTTAAAATTACTGCAAGTGTAATCGGCTTAGCAAAGTTAATTTTAAACATTTTCCACGAATATTCAGCATTCCAGCAATTATCATTATGAAATTATTTTACAGAAGCGCCACCCAACTTATTGGAAATGAATAACAGAGAAAGCAATTGCCTTAAACCAGCTCCTCTTTGTTATTGTTACTACATTTCCACCCCTCCTACATTTATTAAAAGCTCCATAATTTTAAAGCTTTAAGGATTATGACTTAACGATGCCTTTCTCAAAATTTGTTTATAGCATCCATTAGCCTTTATGCACAAAATTATTCATTATTCGAAATATAAATGCTTATAGATGCATATTTTTTCAAAGAATTTTGATAAATGTGGCTGTGAAAATAAAAATGTAGCTACTCCTACAGGGTGCCTCAAAAGAAAGTCTACATTAAATATCAGATCGTTAAATTGGAATTTAAATCGTTATATGAAGATGTTGATAGCTTCTTGGGACCTGGATTGGAAAACTTTTCTATATCATATACTTCCAATACGTCTTTGTCACGAGCATTGCTACGGGTTAGTTGAAATTTTCCTTAACAGATTGATTTACAGGAGACATGGCATAAATTGACCTCCACGCAATCACGATTTAAGTCCTCTAGACTTTCTTTTATGGAGAAATCTCAAATCTAAAGCAATATCCCACCATTTTGCCGCAAATGAGAGAAAATATTCTTTACAAAATGGAAGCCATTACGAGGAATTTTTATTTTTTCTTTGTCCAAATGAATGGTATGGGCGTGATTTTAAAGGATTTTGAAAAAAAATTTATAATAGTCTATTAAAATCGATACCCGCCAGTCCGTTTGCCAGTGGTTGGAGAATGAAATTTCTATAGTCGAAAAATTCGAATGATTTTAAGTGGTGTCTCCCCATATGAGAATTTGAGCCTGTTACACGAGCGCGAAGGGGTTTAGCACTTTCTGTCATCATAGGATCGATGAACTGGCACGCTCTTTATTTTAGCACAAATAAAACCAAACACACAGATAAAGATAACTAGCAAATTGAAAGGTCTATATGACTAAAATGTCAAGACGTGCGGATTTGGCTCGCGTGGCTGGACAACTGAACTCTTCAGGGCAATTGAGGTTGACTTGAAGACGACCAGCTGGAAATATGCAGTGGTAAACACGGGAAGTACTGCTATGCAATAAGCGCGTCTCAACATTCAGCCCACCTCGGCATGCGTTTCAGCAAGGCGACTGTTATGCTGAAAACAGGGAGAGTAATTGTTCTTGACACTCGCCGTCTGTGGCTACTTCGAAAGAATTGGTAGCCCAGGTACCATCAGCTTGCAGGTACCTAGCTTCGTACTGATTTACATCAATGACTAGTTTTCATTCGTTGCATTGTGAAGTAACGGCAAGCGTACGTCTCATTGGGGTGATCCTAGGCTAAGTGTGCCCATTAGTTTTGGCTTGGCTTTTGCAGTGAATCGTGCGCAATGGATAGAATTATGTGGAACAGACCGGATGCTGGATTTTCCGTGAATTGTCCAAAATGACCTTATGAGATAACTCCAGGTTAGTTGCGGCCGGCCATGATGGATCTGATAGTGTCCATGTAGAATTATCAGTCTAGTCAGGCCAATGGTTTTTGTGTAGTATCACTGGATGTTTTTCGCTAAACTAAGCATTGCATTTGGTTGACGTCCGCCTACTCAAATAAATCCAACAGAACTCAGGAACGGTCGAAGAAATAGCAATGCACACTTCCGCGTAACGCCGCGAGCTGTCTGTAGCGTATTGATTTCGGGAGTGAAATGCATTTTTTGCACGAGCTTGATAACCACGATTCTGTTTTGATTCAACTCTGCTGCGGTTATCCAGGTAGGTATTTTCCTTGTGACGCATTCGCTTTTGAGCTATGTTGGCAAACCTGAGGCAAACTACTGTTGTGATCTCGGTGAGTCCCTTTGAATGTAGGCGTGCTTTGCCGTGGCAATCATTCAAGCCCGTTCCACCAGAGTGCAGATGCGCTTAGTACTACGGGGGCTAGCCTTCTGGTCGCTAAGTCAGCTGGGTTTTCTCTGGTTGATACAAATGCCAACTTGCATCTGGTACCATAGTGCTAATGTCGCTGTCTCTAGTAGCTACGAGCATGACCCACTTAGATGGATGATCAGTGAGCCAACTGAGTATGACAAGCGAGTCTGCCCAGCAGTAGGCACCGGAGATATTCTGCTAAGGATTTCTTTATTCCGTTGATGAAATGGGCTTACAAATGTGCTTCACACAGCTCCAGTCTTGGTATGGTCAAGGTTTTATTCAGTGTCACCTTTACTTTTGGAAGCGTTGTCAAAAATACAGATCCTTATAAAAAATATAAATAAATTGACAATTGTGGCTGACAATCGCACGTTACCTTAGAAACACATTAAAGATTCTTCCCAATGGAGAAAAAGACGAGACCTGAGTTTGACTTTTCCTTTAAATGTTATAATTTGTATATTAATTTTAAACACAACTACAAGGTTAATTTATTCAAAATGGTGTTAGGTCCCCTAATTGGTTCCGGTCTGGGTGGCGTTGGCAGTGCTCCTCCTACTGCTTCTTGCGACGCTGTTTCTGGAGGGCCCACGCTTGGTCGCAGCAACCCAAACTTAATGCAGCAGTTCCCCCAGTTGGCCCCGCAACTTTGTCTGCTGACCTCCTCTGCGTGGCTTCGAGGGGGGTACTGAGGAGGTTTGTCACTTCTGCTAGCCTGTGGGCTCTTGTTTCCGCTGCTGTCGAGCCCTATACTCTTCCAATTTGATGAGCCGGGGGCCGATAAGGATTCCGCCGCGATAATAACGTCTAAAGGGGGCCTAATGGTTGTTGGCGGTAGAACTGTAGCTCGGCGGGCTTCTGGGTGAGGCAAGACAGCGTAGAGATCCTCGGACCACTCCTTTTTTACTCTTGGGCTGACGGGAGCCTGCGAATAAATAGAGTGATTAGCTAGAAGAATCAGGGGCCTCTTGGGTGGAGGCGGATGGGCCCGTGGAGCCGCTTGCCATCCACCAGGCCTGGAAGTGCCGAAGAGCCAATGTAACGAGTGGGATGCCTAGGGCCAGGCGTAAGCCAAGGAATCCTATTCGATATTGGGGCCGAAGGCAAACGGCGACAGATAAGGTCCAGCCAGGTGTAAGCTGAGGAGCTGAAGTAGTGATAGGATGCCCAAGACCAGGCGTAAGGTGAAGAATCCTATTCGATGGCGACAGATGAGGTTCGGCCAGGTGTAAGCCGAGGAGCCAAAGTAATGATAGGATGCCCACGGCCAGGCGCAAGACAAGGAGTCCTATTCAAAGGTGGGGTGGGTGGAAAACGCTGACTGATGAGGTCCGCCCAGGTATAAGCTGAGGAGCCAAAGTAATTATGGGATGCCAGGCGCAAGCCAAGGAACCCAATTAAGTTGAAGTTGAATGTGCCCAGGCTAAAGCCGAGGTGCCAAGTTACGTCTTTGCTTGCTGAAAAAATACAGAGAGCGATTGCTCCGCTCCTTGCGATTTTATGCACGTGACGTGCTGACGCCGCCGATCTGGGCTACTGATCTTTCCCTGATCGATCAGAACTCCACCTTTCAGATACGTAGAGGTCTTCCGGCTGAGAATGTTTTATTTTCTTAAACGGGGTGTTATCCGTCAGGAGTAGGAATTGTTGGGAGAGGATATTGCTGGTAAGTAATGTGAAGTCGATGGATAGTATTAGTGAGTAAGTATTGTTTGTAGAGATGGCATACGCATGCATGCGGTAAAATTGCATTGGATGAATTTGGAATTAGGGTACTAGTCAAAATAGGGTTTGAGGCGATTGTTATGGACATTAAGAAGTCTCTTTCCTATCACAATGCTTTTATTAACCGATGAGTTTATGCATTTTACTTCAAAGGGACCGACCCAGACCTGTGTTAGCTTGCGTTTCCGGTTTTCATTCTATTGTAGGGCTTTCTTCCCTACATGCAAGTTGATTGTTTTGCTTTTTGCAGTTAGGGCATTTTTCTGGTTATATCATACAGTTTTTGTAGTTTGTATTTTTGCATATGGTGGGTTTTCGTTTTGATTGAATTGATCCCATATCTGCAGATTTTGGTCTACTTTGGTGCGCAGATATTCAATCAGTGGTATGTGTGCTTTTTTTAAGGCTCCGTTTGATTGGGAGTGGTAGGCAGTGGTCTGCAACTTCTTAATGTTAAGTAGTTTGCAGATCTGTTTGAAAACTTGTCCCACAAAGTAGGTACCCTGATCTGTGACTAGTTGTTGGGTATTCTGTAGCAAGTGATGATTTCTCACAGAATACGTTTACCACTATTCCTGCCTCGATATTGGGTAGGACGTACCAGTCTACGAACTTGTGCGGTTATTCTGGAATGTTGGCTTTTCGAGTAGCGGGCCTACAGTGTCTAGGTAGACTTTATCGAACGGCCTCTCTGCTATATCAGTGATTTTCATCGGCTTGCGGTAGTGTGGTGTATTTTTCATGGTTCGACCCTTGCCGCACTTGTTTACGTATGGTTTTATGATGGATAACATGTTTTTCCATGTGTATTTTTTGCGTGTTTTCTTATACCTCTTTGCTATACCTTGGTGTCCATAAAAGCGGGAGTCATGGTACTCAGATAGTATCGTTTTGATTTCTTCTGGGGTTGTCAGGGTGCTTATGGGGCTATTTTGGTGTTCCTTTGTGGAATTTTGTATTTCATCTGCGGGGCACGGGTTCGCAGTATTAGTGGGGATTGATTTCTGCTATTCCTGAATTTGTATTTAGGGGTCCGGAATGGATTGGTTCATATCCTGGCATGGTGGGGCTGTATTGTTATCGGGTAGCTCTGAAGAGGGGTCTGGTTTATTTGAATCAACTGGTGGAGGTTCGGGTTCGATCTTCCGTTCTCTGTCGCGGGCGACTTCATTTAACTGGGCTTTGTTCACCTGTGGGCTAGGAGCAGTTTCCAGGATTCTGCTTAGCACATTTGCATTAGTGTGGTATTTTCCTGGTTTATATTCGATACGATAGTCGAATTTGAACAGCTTGTGGTGAAATGTGACTAACCGAGTAGTCGGATCTTTCAAATTAAAGATTCCTTTCAAAGGCTTGTGGTCAATATACACAGTAAAGCGTCTGCCTTGAAGGTAGCAGCTGAAATTATTTGCTACCCACTCCATCGCTAGGGTTTCTTGTGAATTGAGGTGTTCGTATAGAACTAGTTCCTGCTTGATTAATGCTGTGCACATAATTTTATTGGGGAGTAATTGTTCACTTTGGGTTGTACTTAAGTGACCCACTTGTTTCATCGTATCATTGCATTGTGGCCTTGGTTCTTCATTTTCTATGAGTTTGATAAAGAAGTCGCCTAGTTTTTTGAGTTGAAGTGTTGCTTTCTCTAGGCTGACTGGTGTTTCCCTAGCATTTAGAATCCCTATAACAGGGTAGGCAGGGCTTACGATAAACTTGCCGGTGCAGACATCATCAGCTATGTCCATGCTGGAGCACTATATGTCTTACTTTAACACTCTCAGCATTTTTATTAAATTTTGGCTTCGTGGTTGGAGTGTAATGGTTTCTTTCCAGGTCACCTGACGACATTCGCGATCTTCTTTGGCATCATACCTTGGGCCGCTTGTGTTTGTCGGTGCCTCAGATGAGTTATGATGTTATAGAGTATCCATTGCCCTTACTAGGGCCATATCCGTAGGAGCCTGAATAGGACTGATGAATCCAAAATTGGTTTGCTCTGATTGAGACTCCACACTTAAGGTCGTGTGCCGGTGCCTTTTGAAGTCTCAGTCACGTTTCATTGTCGCTGGACTTCTCCTGTTGGAACTTCCAGTGGATTGCGAAATTATAACAACTGATGGGAGCCTGTGTTTATACAGAATGGTTAGCTAGAGAAATCGGGGACCTCTAGGATGGAGGTGGATGGACTTGTGGAGCCGCTTACCATCGATCAGGCCTGGGGAGTGCTGAGGAGCCAATGTAACCAGGAGATACCCCGGACCAGGTGTAAGCCAAAGAATCCTATTCGATGGTATGGCCGGTAGCGAACGGCAACTAACGAGGTCCGGCCATGCGTAAGCCGAGGAGCTAAGGTAATGATAGGATGCTCAGGACCCAATTTAGTTGAAATTAAATGTGGCCAGGCTAAAGCTGAGCTGCCAACTTTCGTTTTTGCTTGCTGAGGAATCACAGAAAGCGATTGCTCCACTCCTTGCGATTTTATACACGTAAAGTGCTGACGCTGCCGATCAGGGTTATCGATCTTATCCCCGATCGACCAGAATTCCACCTTTTATTTCTGCTGACCGTGTATTTCCGTCAATCAATTTTCTTTTATGAGCAAAGCTCAGTACTCTATGCTGGTTAAAATGCTGAACTTGCATTCGCTTCAATCCAATTATCTTCATTAAACAGAGTTCAACAATTCAGTCAGGTGAAATGCTGAACTTGCATTTTCTTCAGTTCGATTTTCTTCACTAAACAGAGTTCAATAATTCAGTCAGGTGAAATTCTAAACTTGCATTTTCTTCAATTCAATTTTCTTCATTAAACAGAGTTCAATAAGTTCAGTCAGGCGAAATGCTGGACTTATATTTTCTTCATTCAATTACATGACCAAATGCATGATTTTCTTTTTATTCTCGAACGTGAACATTCATCGACTAACGCGTTTGTGATGATCAAATTTCCAACTGCATATCATCGCTGCTGTGTACCTAAGTGCATGGTCGGTTACTTCCGTATTCCCTGTACTTGGCTCTATTGGACTTTCCTGACCTTGAATTGCATCGCTATGACGTGCATTATATTTGTTTTGTATCTATCTTTCTATGAAGTTTATGATAGTATAATGAATTTTTAGATAGTAATTGCTGTGTATCTTTTTTTTCTATGAGGTTTTTGATAGTCTCAGTGCCTATTAATAGTATAAATTTTTAAAATATATACGTACAATATTTATGGCGGTTACAACGTTGATTATCAACAATTTTATTTGGGCAATCGTCTGACTGGCTAAGAGATTTTCGATGTTTAGTTACGTCCTTGATATAACGATTCAGCTGCTACGTAACACAAGCATTAAGTAGAAAACATGTTTTTTGAAGTTCGTAACTATCGAGTAAACATGAGAAATGGCTGAGAATCCGTGTAACGCCACCTTGTCAACCGCAGCGGCGCGAAATCAACTTGGATGCGGATTCTTGCAAGATCTGGAAGTCACTGGATGAAAAGTTTCCAGTGGCTTTCGATATCATGAGTCAGCGCTTGGTCCCACGGCACTCTGGAAATCGTCCAAGCCACTCTAATGGATCGAATAGTTTCAGCATCTCTTAAAGCACGATGTGCTGACTACATTTAGCAGCAGAGATGATCGGTTTCATTTTATTACGATACGATTCCAAGGGTAGATACACACTCGTCGAATTTGAAGTGTTTTTCCAAAGGTTCTGTATTCGATGTGTGGCTATACATTAAGCCTGGACAATTCGAAGTCCATTCGCTAAGAGAAACACCGGCATCTGCGAGGAAGTTTAAAAGTTGCTTCTTGCGATTCTGTACTGCATTGATGTCGTCTGCACCTGCAAGAAATTCGTCTACGTACTTGCTGCGAAGAATTATTTTGACCGCTTCAGAGTGTTCTTGTTCATGCGCTGTTGCGAGCTCGAGTAAAGCTCTCATAGCTAAAAACAGCGTGGACTTTGTATCGTACGTGACTGTATGTAATCGATAAGTCCCTAGCTTTTGGTTAGGATTCTCTCAGCAGATTATTGGTTGCAGATCTGCGTCAGTTTCGTTCACGAGAATTTGCCGAAACATTTTGACGATATCGGCGGAAAAGATTTTTCGAAAAAATCTTTATCGAGTGAGTAAAAACCATGAAACCTCTTGTAGCTTCGGCCCTGCCAGAATCAAGTCATTGAGAGACTTGTCATTGCTGAAAACCTGCAAAGCATTTAAAATGACACGTATCCTGTTCCACCGGGATCAGTTTTGAGGACTCCATGATGAAGTTACTTCGTTCTGATATTTCGTTATCCTTAAACTAATCCATGTTGTTCAGGTTGATGTACTCTTGCATGAATGTCTGATACAGCTCGGCAAAATTTGGATTGCGTTTGAGCTTTAACTCTGTTAGTAGTCAACGAATCTAGCGACACTTTGAGATTCTCTTTAAGTGGTAAACGCACCACAAATCAGCCTGAGTCATTTCTCGGGTGGGTAGATGCGAAATGTTTCTTGCAGTAATTATTTTCCGGATTCTTGATCACATGCGATGATGGCGACTCTTTGATTTGCCAAAAGATGCGTAGTAATTTGTGTAAAGAGTCCACGGCACTCACGCAGAAATTTTGAGGAACTGCGCTGTCATATTGTTTTCTAAACAATTGGCCGGTCGTCTTTTCCTCGACTGAACTTGACAGTGATAAGTTTTCCGTAAAGTTCGGCTCGAACGATCAATTCATTCGGGGACTCCAAAGACAGAATCGGCAAGATGCAGTCTCTTGATGTGACTCCAAGATGCGTTTTCAACCTTCGTTGCTGGCAGGAATTGAATCAACTTCTTCATTACGAATGCATTCATTTTAAGTTCAAAGTCTGAACGTTGTGGTGGCCTTAAAGTCACCGTGACTATCGCTCAAGCCTTGCCTGGTGAAGTCTTGTCTATGCCTACAACAGGTATTTGTGCTACAGTCTTACCCAATGATAATCACTGAGCCACTCTTTTCGTGACAGATGACAATTCCGCGCGTTCATTAAGCAGCGCTCTGACTTGAACCGTGTCGCCAAAACTGTTTTACAGCTCGACCATTATCAAATAGAACTTGATGACTGATGGACACTGTTTATATGTACGTCTAGCTGATGTCTCCACAAAGCTGCTTGCTGCTGTCTTAGAGGACGAGCGTGTTCCTCCGTTCTTTTCACTTGGCTGGTTGGAGCGTTCGTTGTGTTATGCTTGCGTTGACAAATAAGACATCATCCCGGCGCTCTGTTATCAGCATAAACATAATTTCGTTTAAGACAATTCTCACACTGATTTTTTGACACAATTAATTCATGACGTTGCGTTGCATTCATCCGTTTATATTTTTTGCAGCTTGTCAAAAAACGTTGTCCTTTGCAAATAATGCAGTCGTTGGATCTTTTCTTGGCCAGCTGCGAGTCAGTTGCCAAGACATGCACTTGCGCGGATGAATTGGCCTTTGGCTTTGAAAAATGGTTGGTTGGTTCCTTCAGGGCTATGTCGTTAGCTTGCGCGGATTCCTTTGTGTGAACACATGTTTCAAGAAACTGCTTGAGATTGTAGAACCTTAGAAATTCATCGGCTGCTCCTAATGACTTTTCGCACTCTTCTCGTCTCCCAAAGTGCTACCGGACACTTTAAATTTTCAAAGCCTCTTTTTGCTTCTTCCATAACGTCTACGATGCGAGCCAATTCTTCTATGGATTTCATCACGTTGTTCCGACGTTTTGCTGCCTTGCCTGTGAGTGACCTGACTGAACATTTCAATTTCATAATGGGGGAAATCGAAGCGACACTCTGCATCCAGGTAAGAAACATCTCCTTAAAGGTCTCCCACTCGAGACGGTCTCCAGAGAATTTCGACATATCGATGGGAGGTAAATGGGAGCGTTGCTTCATTGTGTTAGATGGCACATCGACGTAATCTTCGTCTGCTTGTATGATGGACTAATTGCAACCAGGCTGGAGCGCATTTAATATCAGCGTTGTTTCTTGAAATAAGGTAATGACGTTCATGAAATTCTTTCCAGCCAGGGCCGTAGCCAGCCGTAGGGCCCCCCCCCCCCCCCTGAACCTCTGCGAATTGAACAATTTTCCTATAGACATAAACTATGTATTGAACAGATGTCAATCGACAATTTGCTGTTTCTTCAAGACGACGACATAATTATGCGTTTATTTCACACTTTAAAACATATCCTCGTCCATGTATTACTAGAACTAGAAAAAGCCAAACAACAGTAGAAAGTAAATGTATGAAAATACAAAGAGAATCGTGGAAAAGGCCACAATAATTCAACGTTTTGGACAGGATCGAGATGGATTTCAAGGTTGAAATCCAGACAGGCAGCGGAGAACATAGTGATAGTACCAACCCTTGTGGTGTAAAAATTGGTTTAGTTTCTACATATGTTTAATTGCAAATGCCATCTAAAGTGAAGTGAAATTAGGGATTGTCAAGTCGATTTCGAATTTAGTCAAAAGTCGACTTTTGCTCGTTAAAAGTCGATTTTTTTTAAGTCGACTTTTGCTCGTTAAAAGTCGATTTTTTTTTAAGTCGACTTTTGGTGATCGACTTCGACACAAATCGACTATTTGCGTCGACTTTCGACTTTTGTGACCGGTATTTTCAATTTCAAAGAAACTAAATAAAATGCCGTAAATGAAATCCAGAAAATGTAATTTCATTTGATCTTTAGGCTCGAATCCCTGGGAAATAACCGTTAAGATTTACTCTCTGAGAAAAACAAAATTTCTTTTACCTATTTTCGGAATAGGGGAGGCAGAATAGTGTACGACGGGAAAAGTATAGAAAAATTTACCCGGATAGAAATTGAAACAGTGCCAAATTTAAGACCGTTTTCATATTAACTTTCTGGGGTTTTGTAAAATAAAAATTCTGATTTCATATGGCATAATTTTTTTAAGAGATATGGTAAACCATGTCCGAGTGATTATACTGCCAATATTTTTGAATTTTGGTTGGCGTATATAACCGAAAGAAAAGATTTTAAAACGAAATCTGCAACCTGAGGGATAATGGAAATGTTCCGTTTATGTGTGCCTAATGCATTGTGCCATCTTCTTATTTCCAGTTGCAGCAGCTTTTATACTAACAATAAATTATCTTAGAGATTTTTCAGACCGTCTTAAATTTTAAAATTTCTGGCACGAAGAACAATAGGAAATGTTCTTAAATATATACAGCGAAGATTTCCGTTTTTACCCAATTTGCAATTACAAAGTCTCTGCAAATGCATTGCTGTTTCAAAATAAAAATCGACTTCAGTCTAGTGAAGGAAAACTATCAATAGCACTATCGATACTATCGATAGTATTTCGCTATCGTAACACTATCGATAGTTCTTTGTACTATCGATAGTTTTCGGTAGTGTTTCGCAAAAGCATTTTTCTTCTTTTAGGCTATAAAATTCCATTTCCAAACATTTGCGGCTTAATTTTCTACCATTGGCATTTTCCATTTAAGTTGTTTTGCCTGACATCATATTGGAAATTCAGTCGATCATGTTCAATAGGGGTGCCGTTCTAAATTTCCGCACAAATCTATTTCAGAAATCAATGAAAATAAAACTTTTAGTGCCGAATGGCAATTCTTTAAACTATCGCAGCGGCCATCAAATGCATTTGTTTATCTTCCCGGCCATTCGCGTTCCCTTTTTCCGAATCGTGCCTGCAGTTTTTTAGGGTTTGTAAAACAATTTTTACAAAATCCTACCAGTTTCACGAGCTATCTGTCCGTCCGTCCGGTTATCACAGCAAATTTTCTCGGAAGTTTAAGAAGCTAGAAAGATGAAAATTTGCATATAGGTCAAAAGTGGTGCTCTCTTCAAATTCGGGATACAAAAATTATAAGGTTTTTAGGTGTTGCCCCCTACATTGACGTGATCCTTAATAACAATTTTTTGTCAAATAAAGTCAAAATGGATATCCAAAGAAAGGTAATGATGAGAGCTTTGAAAATCAGGTGTTAAAAGTGAAGGAGCATCATATGAGAGTGCGGGAGAAGTCAAAATATGTATATGAAGAATCGGTGTCCCCCGTTTCGCGATAGGAAAATGAAAATGAAAATGAACACATTAGCAACAAATACCTCAAAAGTCAAAATTCGATCAACTTTGTTCATAATGCTATGGTTTGTAAATTTTACGTTTTTGCAGGTAAAATCGCCCTTAAAATCCTGACCTTAAATTTTTTTGTTTTGTTTTTAGAATCAGCTGTGATTCTTCTTATTGACCATTTGGAAGTTCCGATTGCCGCGCGACTATCCTGTAGTCGTCCCACACCCAAAAAGAGTAAAAAAGTTGCTGTTATAAATTCACGTTGGACTATCGAAACTATCCATAGTTTTTTCAAAACTATCAGGTACTATCGATAGTGCTGACTATCGATTGTTTTCCTTCTCTACTTCAGTCGACTAAAGGTACCGACTAGTCGACTTTAAAAGTCGATCATGCAAGTCGAATCGAGTTCCATTCACTAAATGATACAGTCTTCCACAAAAGTCAAGGTACAGTGATAAATATCATGAAAATTGTTTGATATTTTTATTTAAAAAACCTATAGTGATAAAATTTTTTTGGTATTACTTCAACTATAATCATTGCACTTTAAATTCATGTAAAACAAAACGAAAATTCTGTCGTATTAATATATTATTACATATGATGTGTTGGAAAGTCAATGAATGAAGTCCACAAAAGTCATGGTACACCTAAAGAAAAATGATACAAATTGTAATTATAGTCTTGCAAAGTTATTTGAATTATACTTTTCTTAATATTTTGTCGGATATCCTTTCATCTGAATTACTGACTTCAGTCTTTTAGGCATAGAATATACCAATTTTTTAGTAAACTCGCTGCTGATTCTGGCCCACTCCTCCAATATAACATCCTTAAGCTGCGCCTTGCTTGATATCACTCTTTTTCGGATTTTTGTCTCAAGCTCATTCCAAAGATGCTCTATAGGGTTCAAATCAGGGCTTTGAGGCGGTGTAGCAAGCATGCGAGTATTGTACAATAGCCACATTCGAACTTTATGCGCAGTGTGCTTAGGGTCATTGTCCTGTTGAAACAAGAAATCTTCTCGTATACCTAATTTGGCTGCACTTTGTTTCATGTTGTTTCGTAGAATCTCTAAATAAGAGTTCTGATCCATAGTATTTTCGATGAATGTCAGATTTCCAACTCCAGCAGCAGCCATGCAACCCCAAACCATAACACCACCGCCTCCATGTTTTACTGTTTTAATAGTGTTCTTGGGATTAAATGCTTCTCCTACTTTTCGCCAGACCCTCTTATGCCCATTTACACCAAATATACAAAATTTAGACTCATCCGAAAATAAAACATTATCCCAAAACGTTATTGGTTTGTCAATATATGCTTTTGCAAATGTTATTCTTTTTTGTTTGTTTATGGAACTTACAAGAGGTTTTCTTCTAGGCGTACGAGATGAAAATCCAGCTTCTACGACAGCTCTACGCACAGTTTCTGCGCTAACCTCCTTCTTATCATTAATTCCAAGAACATCGCAGATTTTTCTACAGCTTAGAAATGGATCTTGTTTTACCATTCGCGAAATTTTTCTCTTGTCCTTTGCATTTAGTTTAGATGGACGACCTGTTCGGAGCACATTTTCCACTCTATTTTCCTTCTTAAATCGATTTATCACTTTTTGAATGGTTGACCGACTTCGCAACACTAGTTCAGCTATTTCAGAATTTGATTTGCTCTGATTTGAATGCAGATTAATAATTATTTCACGCCCCTTAATACTCAACTCCTTTCGACTCATTTTTTTAAAATTTTATTAATAAAAAAAAACACCACGAATACGGACGCGATATTAAAGACAGCGGCCTACGGTTGTTAACTCACTCTGATAATATGAACTTGGGGGATTCCACTTTTTACAAATAACAGGGCATTTTCTGCAACTGTACCAAGACTTTTGTGGAGTAGAAAAGAGACATTGCCAACAAAAAATTATTGTCTTCAATGATCATTATTGCCGAATCCCTTTAAATTTATGAAAACTTAAATTCAACAGAACTCGTATCATTACCATTTCATAACTTTTGGTTTTCAAATAAAAATATTGATTCAGTAATATAATTTTCAGTTACCGATTCTCTGTACCTTGACTTTTGTGGAAGACTGTATATACTTTTCATACAATCAGTTGGAGGGCATTCGCGAAAGTAAGCTGAAAGTTCCTTGGAACTTGGGCACATGTAGGCTGTACTATAAATGCAAAATTCGTGTGGTTGCCTTAGGCTAGGTGCCCATTGCGTTTTTAATCGCGCTGAAAAAAGTCTTTATTTAAAATTACACGTGTTTATATGTGACCCCGCCCACAGGGTATTTGCGACTTTTTTGACGCAAAACATTTAGCGATTTTTCAGGAGAGGACAAAGGATGAGTATGCATTCGCTTATAAGATGAAGCGACACTGTCTCATTTCCACCCACATTTTTCGCGCCCTGTGCGCATCAGCACAACTGCCAGCAAGCATTCACGGTCATCTAAGAGCATCACAAATATGTGCAGGTGTGTTCTCAAATACTCGCGCGACTATTAGTCGCCCTAGGCGTTATGGTGCGACTTTTAAATGCGCGTGATTTTTAATCGCTCGTTTTTAAGTCACCATGGGCGCCCGGCCTTAGTTTTACGTTAGCTTGTGGGTTTGTGGCATATATTCATCTGTGTGGCATATCTCCATCTCTTATTTTAACTATATTGTTACACATCGCAACTGTCACAGGCGTGAATGAACTGATTTTGTTTCAAAATTATTATTTACATCTCATCGGCATGAAACGTGTACAAATTCAAAGCCAACTACAGATCACGATGATTCAGAGGAAAACGTGTCAAATAAAATAATGTCTGTCGCAACACCTACAACATCAGAAGTTTCCGGTAAGTAATCTAATTACAGCATTCACTGATTGCGGGTTGTTAGGGTTTTGTGCTTCTTACAAAACTCAATTGAAATCACGACCTGTTCTCTGTCCGTCCATCTACCACAGCGGTTTTTCTTCGAAATCCTAGCAGCTACAGATACCAAACTCGGTAGGTATATCAGAAATGATGGCCTCTCGGAACTCTTTTGGTATCAGAAACATTTTCAACGGTTCTTAAGGGGGGAAGGGGCATAGCGGAAGGGGACCCTTAACATTTCAAAAACGAGTCCTGAAATAGTGTTGCAAGCTTCGTGGGGTGCAGTGGTGGGAAAATGTATGAAATTTTTGCGTGGGTTATAAAAGCTGAAAAAATCATGGAGACTGTCCTTTGATGAGTAAAATAACGACAAATGCTTTTGAAGTTCAAATTCACTCAATTTTGGTAAAAATACCATGATCTATGAGTTTTACATTTTCCTCAATAGAATCGCAAGAGTATCCTTAAATTCAACGAATTGTGGTATTTCGCTAGTTCTATTCTATAACTTGTAAGTTTAATACAAATCGATGTATATTTAGAAGCTATGGCCGTTTTAAATTTATTCAATTTTAACAACTACGCATGATTTTTCTACTCGTTTAGCTTTTCATTGAACCAGAAACTACAGTTTTGATTGGATCTTCTCAAAAACTTCTGATTATATGAATACCATAAATATCTTTGAGATCTCATTCAATCAGTAATATTAGTAACACCACAACAAAATAACGGCGGCTTAAAATGAAGTAACGTTGGTTTTCTTTTAAACCAAATATTCATGAGCATGTCAATGAAGGAGTTCTTGTGGTTATTCATTATTGGTGAATGCATATATAGTTTGGGAACAAAACCCTTCTGATACGAACGTAGGGCTGTCTACTCGACTGGTTTTCCATTTACATTTGTAAAAATTTCGGCAAAATATTTTGTTCCAAAAAACGTCATTAAACCTCATCAGACCTAATATAATGGATGAATAAATCTCGACAGTAATGCAACATTGAGATTCTGTGTTCTTTCAAAACGTATTTATTTAATTTTCCGGATAAACTCAAGACACAACAACAGTAGAAAAGATGTGAATTCTCTCAGGTCACTTTTAACACTGAATACATCTGACTAAAAATAGACTCGTGCAAGCCGTTTCACATTAAATTCAATGGAATGTTATCGTCTCTTACTTTAACGTTTGTTATGTTGAAATTTCTAGGGATACCGTTTACATATAATACAATAACATTTATTAGTTATTGTATGCATAAGAATTTTCTAAACATGAATTCATTTATTATTATTTTATGTACTTATAATTGGTCGCTAATGGTAAACATTTAAACAAACATAGGTATAGCTTGAAGAACTGTTTATTGTAAAGCATAATGTTCAATGAATAACTATGTGATATTGAGATGATTTAATCAGCAATTTACAATTTCTATTGAACTCAAATAGCGTGTTAGGGATTTCTGGTGTAAAGTAAATTGTTGTATATTTGATACATTGTGTGGTAAAAGTTTAGACAATGGATGTGATTAGTAGAACTTATGAAATTTAAATGAATTCCTGTAACGACTTGAATCCTCATGACGATCTCTCGAATAATAAATGATCTAAAAATTGATGATGAACAATTCTTTTGATTTGTTTATGCAATTAATTCTTCTCGTTTATTGCGGATGACGTTCTGCATTCTCGAACTTTTAATCATGATTCTCCGAAGACGAGTGTTGTCGATCCAAAACTCGACATTGGCAGTATGGATAGGTCCTCCTTAGACAATTGCACAAAGAAGCTTGTATTAACTTCATCGATGCACTCAAACAGGAACGCATATCCCACTACTTGCATAAATGGTCGCAACAGAAGTTTTCAAGAATCTTGGATCAAAGATTTCTCTTTCCTGTATTATTCTGAAAAAGAAGATGGCGTGTACTGCAAACCGTGCTGGCTGTTTTTTCATGAAGGAGTTGGCAGAGGAAACCATGAAATCCCAGGAAAACTTGTGACTAGCTGTTACAGAAATTGGAAAAATGCGAGAGAAGATTTTGGGAGGCATGCAAACAAGGAATACCACAAAATTTGTGTCGAAGTTGCCAAAAATGTTCTCGAAATATTTTCAGGGAAACGATCTGATATTGTTTCTATATTGGATTTGCAGCAAGCCAAAGAGAAAGAAGAAAACAGAGCAGCAATCATACCGATTATTAAAACCATCCTTTTTTGTGCTGAGCAAGAATTACCGTTGAGAGGCGAACACGATAGTGAGTCTTTGTCGTTAACAAAGCCACAATTGAATGATGGAAAATTGCGAGCTCTTTTGCGATTTCGGATTGATTCCGGGGATGTGAACCTGAAGAGACATGTTCTCAATAATCCCAAAAATGCTTCTTACATGAGTCCAGATATCCAGAATGAAATAATTCAGATCTGTTCTGACATCATCATCAGAAAAATCATTAAGAAAGTTGATAATGCACCATGTTTCACCTTGCTCAGGGATGAAACTATGGATATATCAGGCACGGAAGAAATGCCATTATGTCTCAGATACCTTGGCTTACGGGAAGATTTGGGCAAACAGATTATTCGTGAAGATTTTGTAGGGTTCGTACCAATTTACAGCCAGACTTCTGAAAAAATAACCGAAGCTCTTCAGAAACGTTGTGGCGAATTGAGTCTTAAAATGGAAAAATGCAACGGTCAAGGTTATGATGGAGCACGTAGCATGTCCGGTCATGTCAGTGGCGTCCAGGCAAGAATGAAGAATCTGTATCCATTGATGATGTACGTCCATTGTTATAGCCATCGTTTGAACATCGCATTGTCAAATGCCATGTCAATACCACCTGTTCGGAATTGTCTTGGGATTGTGAATGATGTTATCAATTTATTTAGAAACCACGCATATGCGACGAAAATTTTTCATGATCTCATACAAGAACATGCTCCAGAGAGCAAGAAGAAGAGGCTTATTCGTCTTTGTGAAACAAGGTTCATTGAACGCCATGACAGCATACTATCCTTTGTCGAACTATTCAAGATCATCCACATGGCATTAGAAGCAATTTCTGGAAAATCTTGGATAATTTCAAAAACAGCGGTTTGCTAACTTGCGGCAATCCAGAAAAGCGAGTTTATTGTCAGTCTCTTGGTTTGTGACAAACTTTTCAGTTTTATGCTACCTTTGTCAGTTCGACTACAAGAAAAATCGCGTGATTTGGCTTTAGCAGTGAAGCATGTTCACGAAATTATTGATATTCTTCAAGAAGAACGAAAAAATGCAGAAGTATCGTTCAACGAAATTTTCCGAGCAACTGAAAGCTTGCGAAAGAGGCGTTTGATATTGAAATCAAAATTCCTAGACTCACAGTAAAGCAAACAACTCGTTCAAACCATCAAACAGACTCTTTTGAATCCTTCTTTCGTTGTGCTGTGTTCATTCCTTGTGTCAATACGCTGATTCAGAATTTGTCAGACAAGTTCCTCAACGAAAATGAGGGAATCCTATCGAGCCTACAGATACTTTTACCAGAATTTACATCTTTTGAAAAAGTAGATGACTTGGATAATCTTGCGCCATACTTTGATGATCGAGTCTCAGAATCCGCAGTTAGAGCGGAGTATAAATTGTGGTGTGAGAAATTATCAGGACTGAAGAAAGATGCCGGGGTTTTGGAAGTTTTGGATTTTTGTGACACAAACAGATTTCCAACAATCAAGTATCTTCTAACGGTTTTGACGACTCTTCTGGTTACAACAGCAAGTGTGGAGAGATCATTCTCGACATTGAAGAGAATCAAAACTTATTTACGTAACTCGACTGGCAACGAAAGACTCAGTACGCTCGCCGTACTGTCAATACATGAGGACTTAGGTGTCGACCCGAATGAGGTTCTCAATATAATGGCAGCAAAAAAATCTCGAAAATTGAAATTTTGAATTTGTGACCCTAATAAACGTCATCTGCTTGACATTAAATATGTATATACGTAATTCAAACTTAAAAATTATTGCGGGTATAATTTGCAATAAAAAGTTAATATTGTATGTTTTCGTTATTATTTTTACTTTAATGAAAGATATATCCGTATGATCCCCCCACACACCTTACTAACTACTAATTTATAATTATATCACGGCCCCCCCGAACGAAATTTCTGGCTACGGCCCGGCTTTCCACAGTTCATTCGACTCCTCCAACATCGTCTTGAATCAGCTTACCGAATGTTTATTTTCCGCAGTTTTTGGCATGCAAGATTGGAACGATATTATCGGCTTAGATGTAGTCAGCTGATCGGTAGTGTTGTTATCAGTCGTCATTTATAGTGCTCGTGATACGACAAATTGTATACGATGAAAAATATGTCGGATACGTGGAGAATGTGTGCGTTGCGCTGCTTGTTAAGAAGGGTACTGCGGTGCCGAGTACGATTTGCACTAACCTCAATCACTGTTGTCTTTATTGAATTCATCTGATCAGCGGCAAACTGTCTTCGTCGACTGAGTCAGACCAGCATCTCCTCAGTTTCCCCACTGGTCTTTGCCCTTCAGTTCTCCCAACCAATACTTCTTCGGGTATCCATTGTTCGCACATACAATTCATGTGGCCAGTCCATTGCAGCTTCCACAGCCTTACAATTGTTGAGTCCTTCGGCTCGTCGAAAATTCCATACAGCTCATGGTTGCAACGAATGTGCCAATGGTTTCCATCCAGCTTCGCTCCGATTATTCACCTAAGGACCCGTTGTTCAAAGCATTCAATATATTTGTGGATGCTTGAGTTAAGGCCCATGTTTCACACCCATAGCAGAACACAGGTTTTATCACAGATTTGTATACTTGGAACTTTGTTTTTTGCTGTCTTTGCAGTTGGTCTTCAAGGTCGTCAAACTTGAAAACAATATTTTATTTGCGAGTTGCATTCTTCGGCATATTTCGTCTCTTTCCTTAGTGGTTTCTGTTATTTTAGCGCCCAAATACACAAATTCGCTCACATTTTCGATACTGTATTCGCCAAGTGTGAAATTTTGCATATTTGAGGTATTTTTCCTTGGCTGCGTCATGAACTTTGTTTTATTTTCATTCATTTGTAGCCCTACTAGTTTTGCTACGCTGTCGAGTTTCAGAAAGAGTTCTTTGGCGGTTGTTGATGACCGTGACAAAATGTTGATGTCGTCCGCATAGGCTACTATTTGGCGCGACTTGATTAATAATGTATCTTGCGTATCGAAAGGTAGCTTACTTACGACGTACTCTAGAGCCGAATTGAATATAATGCTGGAAACCGTTTTTTATCAGAAAACAGGATTGTCCACAATTTTTTTTCGAACACTGAACGTGCTCTCATGCAAATTGCAATCGAGCATCTTATGTTCCTACATCAGAGGTGGCTTACATTTCAATTTTTTCCATTGTTAACTCTCAGCTTGCTGCAAAATACGTTGAACGTTTCGTAAATTTGTGTGTACACCTGCCTGTGCGCTGATCTCACGTGTCATAGCCATTGAATTTGAAGCAACTCGCAGAATGGCCCGCTTTTCCCGTTCAGTAACTGCTGGTAGTCGACCTCCTGCGTGCTTCTCGTTGCATTTAACGGGATCTTTTAAGTAATTTGAGATCGGTGCTCGACTTCTCTTTAGTATCCACGCAATTTTGGAAATAGCTTTTCCATCCTTTTTAAGCTGGTCCACTAGCTTTCTTTCGGTTTCATTTAATTTCTTCCCGCGTGGTACATTGAACCGGGTTAATTTGCTCGTTGATCCCCTTTCCGATGTTTTATTGTAAAAGGTTTTAAATCAACTAACAACACTTTAAAAAGGTTATTGTCGTATAGTTTTGATGTGTCTCTGGGACGCCCCATCAATAAAAATTCCAGAGACATTACCGGAAGTCGATCTTATTTTACAGTTTTTCTCAGCCCTTATGAACTAATTATTCCATACACCCAGTTCTCTTTTACCTACTCGATTTTCCCTTCAATCATTAAAATTTGTGCTATTCCTTAAGTATTGTCGCGAATTGTATGTATCATATAAGTTTTTCTCGGGTTTGTGGCTCGGTTATGTAGCGTAACATAAATGCATGGCTTTCTTAAGTTGAGGACAAAACCTTTCTGTTAAGAGCATTCTTGCGTCTACGCGACTTATAAATAATTAATAAAAACATTATAAACTCTCTTATGAGGCACTCTGTACTGCATGAAAAATTTTCCTTTAGTATGTACGAGGTGTGTTCAAAAAATATCGCGAATTTTGTTTTTTTTTCAAAAATTATTTATTTATTCATGAATATCTTTTTTGTCCCCTTCAAAGTAATCCTCATGAGATATTATACACTTGTGCCAACGGTTTTTCCAATCTTCCAAGCACTTCAAAAAATCATTTTTTTTAATCTTGTTCAGCTCCTCCTTCGATGCCGTCTTCATCTCGTCAAGCATAGCGTAACGTCGTCCTTTCATGGGCCTCTTCAGTTTAGGAAACAAGAAAAAGTCACAGGGGGCCAGATCTGGGGAACACGGTGGCTGCGGCATCATTAGTGTGTTGTTTTTGGCAAAAAGTCGCGCACAAGCAACAATGTGTGAGCAGGGGCGTTATCGTGGTGCAAAAGCCAATTTTTGTTCTCCAACAAATCCGGGCGTTTCTGGCGGATTGCTTCGCGCAAATCGCGCATAACTGGCAGGTAATATTCCTTATTGACCGTTCTTCCCTGTGGCAAGAACTCATGATGCACCACGCCCCTGCAATCAAAGAAAACTGTCAGCAAAACTTTCACATTCAACCGAACTTGGCGCGCTTTTTTCGGTCCTGGTTCATGCGGCAGCTTCCATTGAGATGATTGAGCTTTGGTTTTCACGTCATAACCATAAACCCACGATTCGTCACCAGTTATGACCCTCTGGAGCAAATTTGGTTCGTCGCGGACAGGGTTTAACATCTCATTAGCAATGCTCATGCGTTGCTGTTTTTGGTCGCAATTGAGCAATTTTGGTACGAATTTCGCGGCAACCCGCCTCATGCCCAAATCGTTGATAAAAATCGAATGGCACGAGCCAATCGATATGTTTAGGTCCTCAGCAACTTCTCTAACGGTGATTCGACGATTGGCCAATACCATTTTCTCCACTTCATTAATTTTTTCGTCTGTTGTTGAAGTGCTCGGGCGTCCGGCACGCTCTTCGTCGTTCACATCTTCTCGGCCTTCTAAAAACATTTTGTACCACCGATAAACGTTGCTTCGGTCCAAGGTAGCTTCTCCGTATGCCACAGTCAACATTCGGAATGCATCCGCGCACTTAATTTCGTTTTTCACACAAAATTTGATACACGTTCTTTGATCCATTTTTTTGAATAAGTAAAAATCGAAGACGATTGAAAACACGTGCAAGTAAAGCAGCTATCACCAATCAAGTGAACATTCAAAATGGCTGAGCTTGTCGGCATAAGTGACAGACATGAGTACCAACATAACGCCACAAAAAAATCGAAATTCGAATATACGTAACCCGCGAAAGTTCAGAATTCGCGATACTTTTTAAACACACCTCGTATAATTCCTTGTATCCTCATCTCAGAATGTATTTAATGCTCGCAATTCTTTACACAGATGCCAAATTAGACTTCTCTAGTTTCCCTTCTGAACTGCCCTCACTCTACAATAAAGTAGCTGTTCTGGACAGTTCAGCATAAATTTATACCACGAATCCCTCAACTGCTTTCGTTTAACTTTCTTTGGGCTGGTATTCTGTATAATAGACGGAGCAAAAATAGATGTCTTCGATGATGCCACAAATACATTCACTCTATCATGATTACTAGTACTTCATATCCTCGAATGAAATGTTTACTTATTTTGTACTTCATTCAACGATTATGGTAAACAAGAAATTCATTAAAAGCTAGATAGTAGGAAAACAAGCATTATACTAACCGGGTTTTTTTAATATGCCCTTAAAGTATTTACTCAATTTATTGATACATGTAGTGGAGGAAGTATGAAATGTATCAGCGGAAGAGTTAAATTGTTACAAGTGAAAAGCAATTATTTACTTTCAGTTGAAAGTGCATAAAGATTTAAATTTATTCAATGGTAAACAAGATCAGATCGGAAGCTTAGCTCTTTCATCTGTATTCTTAATTCACCATAATCTAATAGGAAATTGAAAAATGGATGGAATACCAAGACCACAATCAAAATACAATTAATACATACGAGTATATGAATATACAAGAAAGAAATGAAACATACTGGCAGCGATATTAATTGTCTAGTAATTAAACACAGATAAAATCTGGTTGCAACCAATACAACAATAGCGCTCGCCAACAAAATAACATATTTTCTTACATGGCAAATAATTTCATGTGATTCGTATTCTACGTGCCAGAATAAAATATAGGGGTTTCCATTAGGGACATAACAATTTTGTATCTTTATATGAACGCATCTTTAAACTTGTTTAATAAACTGTAAATGTCAAACCGTTAGTCTATAGTAAATTTAAACGCTTTCCTTTAATTATATTTTCTATGAAATTTAATTTTTATTGCTATTTAAAATTTTCATTTCCTTGCTTCATTTAAATTTCTTCACTTCATTTAAATTTTCTTTGGTTAATTTAAAATTACTCTACTCCAGTTAAATTTTTGTTTTAAGAAAAATTTTAAATCTTCCCATTAAAATTTAGGATGTGGAAACACTGATTTAGTGCAGGCCAACGGTGCATTACATGATGGAATGCATTCGAGTTCAGCTGAGCAACACGGGAAAAAGAAGAGAGACGAGCTTTGGTGACAGATCGGCGAGTCTGCTATTCAACTTCACGGTGGTCACGTCGCGACACCAAAGATAGAAAGTTTTCGAGAAGAATTTTGCATTCGAGATTTTCTGCCGGGCGTTGCAAAATTAAAGCGGAAAAACTAGTGAAGTGATTCTCACCTAATTGTGCGCCGCCTTGAAAAAATACATTCGGTACGAAAAATTGTTGGTAAAAGTGCCGTCAAAATCGTTTTAAATCGGGTAGTAAACTCAAAAGTCTTAATTAAAAACAATTTCCAAAGATACACCCTTTTAACTGCGACACATTACCATCCCCATGCGGAATTGTGCTTCCAAGAAAAATTACAGTCGCGATCATACGGTTTCGAGGCACAACCAACTACGAAACGTTTCTCGACCGCCTTCGGCACGAGTGTAGTAAAAGTTAATTATCGTGCCGTCATTCTTTTTGGGAATCGTTGAATTTCTTTTGTGAACACGGGCAGTAATCAACAAGCGAATCGAAATTAATTCCTTCGTGAACTTGAAAAGTAAATTTTCCCTTATAATGAACGGAGTGCCGTGTTGGTTGCCACAATTAAAACAGGGATACCGAAATTGCAGTTGTTGAGTATACAGCACTGCAGGACAACTCATTGGAAACTTTGGACGGAACCCTATTACGTTCCTTTATAAATAGCTCTTCAAATTGGGTGAGTCTTGAGTAAACGGGGAATGTGTCAAGTACACATTTGGACAAGTGTACTACATCAGGACAAGGAGCACCTATTATATCAAAACCACTTGTGCCAAAATGCTTGCGCCATTTGCTAGAAATTGACGAACCCACTGTTGCTGATGTTGTTCGTAAACACGAGGATTTCATAAATTCGGCGGCAACCCTTCAATGACCCCAGCGTCAACCACGACCAAAACTGACGATAGATACAAGCCATATGGTAGCAATTTGCATATGTATTAGTCGGCCTACTATGGACAAGCTTCCGGTAGCTGTCACCCAACTGCGGCATTGGTAAATGCTTATGTTTCGTCATATATACTATTTTCCGAATAGAAAACGTGCCGAACGCATTCCGTGCATGCTATAAATTCAACCTGTATAGCCCATTGTGCTCTTGAACTTTCCAAGACGAGCAAATGAAGCACACGTTTTGCACCTTCGACTGATAGCTCAGTGCTGAGATGTAAACAAACTCCTATAAATTCATTTTGGAAGGCGATAATAACTAAACGGGTGTAAGAACTGAAATTATTTTCACTTCACTAGGAGCGCTATTGTGTTCTCCGCGGGCCATCTGGATTTCACTGTAGAAATCCGTCTCTAAATCCTACAAAATCTCGAATTTTCGTTGGCATCTCCGCAATTCTTCATATAACGCCATGTAAGTTAGCCAGCAAAGTCGGCCTACTAATGGTCATGTGTGTGGTAGTAAGCGCTGCTGTCATATGGCTTGTATCTGTCGTCAGTTTTGACCACGACACAATATTCAAGTTGATTGTCGTGTGACTTCACCACATTTCCGGGGGTCGGTCGTAAGTACTAGATTTTGTAAAAAGAAAAAATTGACGGAAAAAGGCAAGCAGTGTGTGAATACATATATAGCACACGGGTTCATATATATGCTTAGCAACTATGTTATTGCTACAAAATGAGACAAGGATGGCAAATTTTTATTTACAAATCGTCAAAACGGTACCATGGGGTAATAAAAACAACAAAAACAATTAGTAAACAAGAGGCACTTTTGGGAAAATAAGCTTAAACACATGTGTTTTTACGTAACATAGTACGGAAGGGGATTTGAACGGTGTCCTATTTTTATAAGAGGAACTTGAAAGAAAGTTTACGAATGTATATAAACTATTTTGAAAGTATCTTTGTCATTTCCCGAAAATTTAATTCTAAGATAAAATGAATTAAAATTTTCACGTTTAAGCGTAAGAAGATTGAAATAACCACAAGAGTAACTACAAGTAAATGTAAAGATTTTATGAACATACACATTTAGTAGTCAAATCAGTTTGAGAAAAGCAAAGAAACAAAAATGGTGACCATTTCTAGTAATTAACGAATATTTTAACCATAGCTTTGATATATATAGTCCTCGTAGCTCTTTTATATAGTGCGACCTTTTTGGGGTAGAATAATGACATATATCAAAAGTGTCCCAAGAGTAGGTAAATATTTAAATGTCGAAGCAAACGATTACTGTAAGGATTTGTTTCATATAACAGGGTTGAATTATTTAGAGATACCCAAACTAGCTTTTCCGACTGCCGAATGATATTAAATAGAACAAGAACTAACGAATCATTACTCGAAGCTTGTGAATAAAAGAAAGTCTTACCATGATCCTATATATTAAAATTTTTGATCAATATTTAATTTTGAAATTGTGCCTAATTCTGAAATTTTCCAAAAGAGCCTCATGTGTTATTTATCCTTTGTAATTTTGCGCAATTGGTGTTTATGCTTCAGGAAGTAAGACAAATCTCTACAAAACAGCTAATAACATTTTTTTTCAATCACATTATTAAACATTATGTAAAAGAACTTCTCTTCTCACTAACGTCTAAATCTTAATTTACTTTAGCCCCTTTAAATGTAAAGTAGAATACATGAAACGAACAATCGAGGAAGTATAACGGTCATTGATTTTGCTGATTTATTATAAAACAAAATAGTCTTTGTCCAAGATATATTTACTAAGAGAAAAATAATAAATTTCAAAATGCATTGCTAGATAAAAATAAAATCGTTCTTTCCATTTTGTTCCCTCTGACTGGGTATGGGACCCGCCACGTTGGAAGGTTTTTTTTTCGAAAAAATGGTCTAGCCATCGGGCACGCTCCACCTGTTCTTAGTTTCAGGGGCTCATGCCGGGTTGAGTGGCTTTCCATTCATGTGCCTTTTTTATGGCATAGGGTTATGTGACCCGTTCACATAATTCTATGACATAAATCGGTCACATCCACATTTCTCGTTGATGGGAAGGCTCATGCAAAGTATTTTTGTATGAGTTTTCCGCTCAAACGTGAAACATATGGCCACGTCAACATTTGGATCTTGATCCGGTTGGGCGGGTGCGAGGGGGCACCACATCCATCCGGTTGCCCAGCTCTTACTTGTGGGCCATAAGAATCGTCGGGTAATGACGAAGTCTCCCCAAGTCCGTCTGTTGTGACTCGTTTCGACTTGCTCTCTGAGCAAGCAATTTTCCCCTTCGTTAGTTACCTACATTTCTCGACTTCGGTCGACCTTTTTTTGAGACCCGAGAATTCGTGAATGCGAAATTCTTTTTGAAGTGGGGCCTTGTTCAGGGGAAATGAAATCACATAATGCAACGCTAGCCTGCCAGCGCATTCACGCGTCCCCAGACAAGGCCATTCTCGGCGGATCTTAACATCTTCTTCCGCCGAGGCAGCAGACCATCGCTGCAGTCCTGTACGGACATTTTATACCTACATTTCATTACACAAGATTCAGTCGTAACCAATTCAATGTGATTGAAAGCTAGATAAAAATAGTTTACACCAGTGCTCATTGGCTTATAAATTAAAGGATACAATTGAGAATTATTTGCAAAAAACAGCAAGAAAGGAATTTACATGAATATGAAATTTTGAACTTACAAAATTTGATATGATATTTAACAATAATAATTTGAAATATGTATCAACCATAAAAACGTGTTATTGTTGTTGTAACTCCATACAATTAAAATGGCTTTAACTCACTTAATTATGATTCGATCTCGATTAAATTTTGCGAACGTTAATATCTTATGTCAGTCTATATAATTTCAAAATTTCAAAAAAATTAAAGGTACCGTTTTGATTTTATGGCCGAAAACGTAAAATCTACAAATCATACTTTTATTAATAAAGTTGAGTGAATTTCGATATTTGAGCTATTTGTTGCCCTTGTACTCATTAAGGCCTACATTAGTGATAATTTTCAGATTTTTCGGCTCAAAGGTGTCCAATCGAATTTTCGATACATTTTGCCTTCCCCTGGGCCCCCTAATTCATAGAATGATATTTTTATTTCAGATTCTAAAATTTCTAATCAAGACCTTCCATTTGATACCCCACTCGACTACCTTTGATTAAAAAAAAATTTTAAGGACTAATTCGTTATTAGGAAAAAATTTTTTAATTTTTGGTAAGACCTTAACTTTTGAGAGACCATCACTTTTGACCTTTTCACAAAGTTTGAGCATTCTAGATTCTATAGTTTCTGAGGAAACTAGCTGTGACGCACGGACAGACGGACGGACAGACGAACAGACAGGTCGCGAAAATAGTAGGTCTTTGCAAAAAAAAATTTTACAAAGACCTTAAAAATGAGGAAAATAAGAAGAAATAAATAAAATATAAGAGCTAAATTATTAACCACAATCAAATGCGTAATATTTGAAACCCGGTGAGTAAGATAATGGCTTATGTGGATCTAATGAGGAAGGAGTAATTAACGAGGAATTGTCTGCACAAAATGATTTGATAGGTGAGATATAACGACTAACATTCTCTAAAGGTACGTTTCGATCAAATAATCCCATTACAACTGGATCAGGGTGAGAACCCCAAAAGATTAAGCGCTTCATACTCTGTTCGATCATGAAAAATAAAATTGGTCTCATTTTGGTCTCACCGTAAAGTATACTGTTTCTGAAATGTTTTATGTTTGGCCTTTTGTATTTCGATAAGCATTTTCTAAGGATTTTGCGTTCAAAAATTTGAATTTCATCAGCAACAGTTGAGGAAACAAAATGCCAAACAGGAAAACAATGGGTAATAATTGGGCGAATAAGAGTTTTGTACATTGAAAGTTTAGTACTGCAACTTACAGATTTGCTTGAAAGAAGAGGTGACAATGCTACAGATGCAACAACTGTGTAGTGAATTGGGTATAGGTTGATGTCCGTTTAGGACTGCAGCGATAGTCAGAGGAGGCAGAGGAGGATGTTGAGATCCGCCGAGATTGACCGTGTCTGGGGACGCGTGAATGCGCTGGCAGGCTCGCGTTCCGTTGTCATGGGGCGGGTTCTTTTCCCCAGCACAAGGACCCACTACAAAAGAATTTCGCATCCACGAATTCTGGGGTCAAAGAAATGCCGACCGAAGTCAAAGGGAATTCCTGACTCAGGAGACAAACTGAACCTGGGGAAGACAGACGGACTTAAGAGGACTTCGTCGTTACCGACAATACTTATGGTAGCGGTGCCTCTTCGCGCCCTCCCAACCGGACCAAGATGTAAACGTAGATGTGGCCATGTGTTTCCCATTTGAGTGAAAAACTCATACAAAAGTACTGATTCTTTCCCTCAAATGAGAAATACAAACGTAACCGATTTATGCCATAGAGTTATGCGGTAAAATCTCATAACCCTATATCATAAAAGGGCACGCGAGCGGAAGGCCACTCTACCTGGCAAGAGCCTCTGTTAAACAAAAGAACCGGAGGAGCGCGCCCGATGGCTAACCCATGCTAGTTGAGGAGCCTGCCATCGATGCGGGTCCTATACCCGGTCAGGTCGACCGAAATGGAAAGACTGACGGTCTGCGTTTAGCACTTCATTTTATTTCTTCAAGATAATTTACTATCCTCGAAGTTAAAACTTATTTCAAGAAATCTGTGAACGTTCGATGGAATACGAGATAATAAAATAAATTTGAGTTTTCTGCATGGTGTATCAATTTCTATAGTAAGGCTCCTACCTAATTTTGTTAATCAGCAAATACTTATCAATCTAACAACAATAATATAAAAGGAAAATCAAGAATTAATATGAGTACAAATCAAAAGAACCTGCAATGCAAGATCGTGGATTTCAAGTATTTATATTAAATATGAAACTAAATGAAATATTCGAGAAAATATTAATAAAAGAAATGCAAAAACAACTCACCTCATTCCCTCGTTGAGCGCTCGAGTGTAGGAATAGTGGTTGAAAAAAAATTCCAATGAACTATAGCTATTCGGGATGTTGCAAAATTCTATATTGATTCCTAAAACTCCTATACCATTCATGACAAAGCAAACAAAGTTAAAACTTGTTGGAAATTATAATGTTGATCTAAATTGTGAAAAAGTTCAATTAGTATTTGACCAGATTGAAGTATACGGGTAAAGCTTCCAACTTCTTAAAGTGAATTGGCTTTCACGATAAGCTCCCGAGTCTTTTGATTATCTTCTGCCGTTACAACAACCAATTCTTCATCAGGTTCTTGCTGCTGTTCCTGTAGGTTTCTGCTCGCAGAAAGTCGATGGATTGAAATTTTTTCCCCGAATACAAACACTCGCGATGGCTGAGCAACCACGCATTGCCAAAATCACAATGGTTTTATAATAAAATGATGAACTTCAGCAAATGTTCACTCTAATACATATACTTGGTAAGATTATAAACGTATGGTTGACTACTTCCGTCTCACTAATTGCGTTGCTGTGCCATGCTTGATTTTGAGAAGACGCTATTTGAAGAGTTATTTGCACAGAAACTTTATATGGTTACTTCTACCGTTGAGTTGCGTTTTTCTGCTAAATATTCAATGCATCTACTTCCACGATCATAAAATCACTTCTTTCTCCGATGCACTCAAAACAATTCCATTTACAAGTAACATGAAGGGATGATAGAGGCAAATTCGATTCCAGGTGTGAATGAACTGCATTTACTTGATCGACTCGAAAATTGACCATGCACGTCAGAGAATCATTTTTCTATTTCATCGCCGCTTTTCTCGTTAGCACATCACTTCAACGAAACTGACTGATTACGCTTTTGATTGGCTTCGTATAAGGAAACATTTATTTCACTGGCAGCCCATTCAATATCTTATCACATTTTTGTTTATGTTTCTTCACAATTCTTTCTTATTAAATATATATCCACCATTTGTTGATGACTGTTTTTGCGCGAACATGTTCTCACAATCAACTTTTAGATAGAATGTGTCACGGTCGTAAGTACACTCCCCTTTCGCCTTATGAAACCTAATTTCTAATACAATTATCGCTACAATACAGATGAGTTCTCAGCAATCTCTGATTTGCACGGTTTTTGATGCAAATCTCCACATCGGGAATTCATGACACATCTTTCTCTATTCTCGATTGCATCCATTGAGACAGGCCGACACCCGACGATATACTTTTCGGATCGGAAGACGTTTTCGTAAATCTTCCCGAATCACTTCTGGATTTTAAGCACTTACGCAAATTTGTACAAAATTTATTTACTGCATCAATTTACAAAAATTAAATTCCGATACTGACCCGCCAACGAACTTATGGCCACAAAAGTTTCTTACTTAACCATGAAGATTCTCGCAGTTAAAGTGTAAAAATTATTAATTCAGCTGTAAAGTGGCTTGCTTTTGTGACTTATTCGAACAGTCTGTGATTATTTTTTTATTTTTCTTTTAGAGAATTGTCTCAGCTCAAAAATTGTATCAAAAGAGTTGCTTGTATAAAAGATGTTTGATAGCGCAAGTATTCGCAAATATTATTCTGTATACTATATAATTTCTGATGTCTCGTTGCTCGGAGGAATGATGACAGCGTCGATTGTATATGTTGTTTGGCAACTTTTTAAGATAAGACTATGCGAAATTTTATATTTACAATATAGATGAAAACCGAAAAGGAAGAAAATTGGAGAAAATAATAAATTTTTGTTGCTGTGTGCAACAGGGAACGAAGCGTCAAGCTTTCCTAATACTTTTTACTCAACTCTAACATCATAAATTTGGGAGCTGCACTTTACTGTTCCTTTTATGGTAATAATTTTAAAACACTCAATGATAGGATATATCCCACTACACACTTTCAATTTCCCACACTTGAAAAAATTGCCACACTGCTCGGATAATTAACTGTTCACTCCGAGTCACCGTTGAGAATCAAATTTTTCACTTGAGAAAACACTGATAATCCTATATGCGATGTCGTGGGCCAAAAGTTCAACAAAATCTACACTAGCCAAAGTCTTCGTTTGCGCTAGTGTCTGCGTCCACGCAAATTGAAATAGAGATGTGATTAAGCGGAAACGGTGGAAGTAGGTCGAAGCAGCACATGGAGCACAACACTTTACATTTTATGTTTTCACAATTTGTAGTAATCGAGGAGCTATGGCTCAAAATGCCAGCGCAGCAACCACAAGAACTGTTTCCACCGCAATTGTGGATGCGATGCTTATGTTCAATAAACAAACAACACAGCTCTGGACGATATTCGTGCAAAATTAAATCTATGCAAATCTAAATTCGAAAGTTTGGATGCCGCCAGCAAACAAAGCATAACAAATTCGCAGAACTCAATGCGAAACTATTTTAATGTTGAGCCACAGGCGGAATTATCTTCACAATCGCAACCAGCTTCTCCTCCAATAGTAAGTATGTTTAGTCGGAAGTAGTCAGCGCCATTTGATGTAAATCAAAACAATGATAACCAAAGTACAAATAAATCGCGCCAGCGATGACGACAACGAAAGTGTATAGAATTAATGAAACTCCAATATTTGAAAGACGGAATATGAAAACGTTTTCCATATTCAAACACTCTGATTCGGATGAAAATCTTGTAGCAAATAGTCCAAAGCCAGCTGGTCAAAATCTGGACGCTAGTGGTAGACATACGAAGCAATCGAAAACTCACGAACAACCAGATTTGCCGGCTGAAAAAACGTTTACATTCAAACAAAAAATTTCACCTACATCAGAACTTAAAGCGAGTCAAGGGTTCCAATCGAACACAGTACAGATGGCGTCGGGTGCGGAAACTGAAAAGAAATTTCATGCTGATCGGAAGCCAGTAAAATCATCTTATATATTCAATCAGAACTTTTTCAATTCAAACGATTCACCTGTGCCATACAAACGCCCCGAATACTTGCCGTCCTCCTCGACAAGCACGGCAAAAACAAGTAATCGCATAAATGTGCTTACGCCGGAGAGTATTCATCGTCTGAATGCAAAACTTACCGAACAAAAGTCGCTAGCTGCAACCTCATCCGGCCGGCAATCAAGATTTGTCGCTGCTGCTCCTCTATCACCACCTTCTCATGCATTGAACTCTACACATTATGTTCGAAGTGGCAGCAGCAGCAATCATAATTTTAGAAATGTAAGTAATAACAATAGTATTATAGGGAATCAGCAACATAACTCACCGATTATAACTCAATTGCTCAATAATTCGATGACCAATAAAATTTTTTCATCTAATGCTCAAATTAAGCGTAGTAGCAATAATGAAACATCTGTTCATCAAAATCTTAGTGGCAGACACAGAGCAGGGGAGTCGAGTTTGAGAGGTCGAGGAGTCGTATCGGAAAGGTCAACGGGAAAGCGTCGGAGCGAGGGAATTGAATTTCACGTGAAAAGGTGTCCGTTCGTTTGCGGTACTCCCCTCACGACCAGGTTTTTTATGTTTGCAAGTTTAAAGAAATTTTTCGGATTGACGCGTTTGGAAAAAAATCGAGATCGTGATTATATTGCGGAGGGTACTTTACTTTGTGACTGATTGCCTGTCTGATAAATAAATAGGAGTGGGAAGCTGTGATCCCGCGGGTATGGTCACATGAACTCGGTTCTTCCGGATATCGTTTTCCGACAGCCTCCACATTGGGGCTCTTACTGTGCAGTTAAACTTGAGAAATGACCAACGTGTTCACTCGAGTAATATTTGTGAAAGTGTTCTTGCTGTTGTGCCGGCTTGTGTCGTTAGTCCTCAATAAAGATTAAGGACTATTCCGGCTGTTCCCAGTCAGAGTGAAGGATGTCAGACGGATAAATAATTATCACAATTTGAAAGTAGTGCCGTAACTGTAAATGAATGAGCAATTGTGGAAGTGTGTACACAATTGACAGAAGTGGGTGATAAATGCATTTCATTCGCGTTTACGTACAGTGAAATCAAAAGTGGATGTGCAAATTAGCCGCATTGCGATTTATTTTACATCCGAGTACGTTATAAGGTGCATCGAAATTATTAGTAGCACAAAAAATGGCTATTATTAAGTTACTTCGGTTTACTTGATACGCATTTAGATACACGAACCTAAATATCCTCAGAAAAGTATTGTCCTGTAGTAAGTCTGTTGCTTGGGGTCATGTGAGCATCAAATATGAAACAAAGAACAGATAAAAGTGGATTATGTGAAATTGCTATGTTTGGAAACAAATGAAATATTCAGAAGACGTAAAATGAAGCGAATATGTCGTTTTGAAATGTAGACGATGAAAATAGTTCACTTGTTATATCAGAGGCAGTTCAAGAAACTGTGGGAAGGTTGCCATGCAACGTCACAACACCAATGCCCGAGGACAAGAAAACTAATATAAAATTGCAATCGATAGAAGTGCTGGCCAACCCGGGGCATAATCTGTGACGGGATTTCGAAAATACTAAAATAAGTGTATTTATGCTAGTGTAGTTCGCGCTTTCCCTGCCTGTCATTTATACTGAGAGAATTAACCACGCGACCACGAGAATGTATTCAGATTCCCCTGAAAAGTGTATCGGTGAAGAAGAGAGGATCAGTGTCTTATCCAAGGAGATTTGAACCCATCAAAGAAAATTCTAAAATAAGTGTATTTATGCTAGTGCAGCTCGCGCTATCCGTGCCTGTCGTTCATACTGAGAGAATTAACCCCGCGACCACGAGAACGTCTTCAGCTTCCCTGAATAGTGTATCGGGCGATCCTGATTTAAATTATTCCGGCAATACTTTTAAGATTGATGATTAGTATAATTCTTTTTTTTTGTGTCCAATGTCCAGCAATTTAGAGGATACCTGCACCCATCGAGCGCTCGACGGACCATGCAGGTGAGTACCCTTTTAATCTAAATATACTATTAAAATATTTTTTATTATAAAATTTATTTATATTATATATTATTCAGCTAATTTTACAATGTTATAAAAAAAAAAAAAGTTTGAAAAGAAATAACATTTTTATTGTCTCCTACGCTTTCATTACAATTACTACATGCACATTATAGCAAACTTATTTAAGGCGCTATGTAATGAATGCAAACAATAAGGAAATATTCTTTGAGATTTATGTTCGGTGAAAGTAACGTAGATGAGACTTCAACGGATAACTGAAGAGTAAAAAAATAGAATACTAAATATTTAGAACTTTTGATACCAATAGTAGCAAAAACAAGTTGAGTAAGCAGGAGAGTGCTCCTACCAGAAGGTCTTTGTAAACATCCTAGGGTCAGAAGCAAGTTTTCTAATGGCGTGAATCGATAACTTGAATTATTCATCCAATACTTAGATATGAAATTGTTCAAATTTATACAAAAGATGCACAGTTTCTTTCATAAGCACAGTGCAGCCGCCATTTTAATCTAGCTTAAATGATTTTTCTGAATGCTCGGCTGATTGAACATGTTCAAGTTAAACACTATTCCTTAAATTTTCATGAAAATTGAAAGAAAATAAAAGTACCTAAGTCAATTTTAAATATATATATAGGGTTTTCCAATAAGAGGTGTTATTTTGAATAGATCTTCTGATTTAACACCTTGCGACTTCTTCCTTTGGAGCCACGTGATAGAGAAGGCCTATGCCAATAGCTCAGCGTCAATTCAAGATCTCAAAGATGAAATTCGTGAGGCTATCGAGGACATAGGGCAGCCACTTTCCGATTTGGTTATGGAAAATTTCATGAAGAGGATATGGTCCTGTAAGCGTGTCGTAGTGGTTATTTGCCCAATGTTAGTTTTTGCTATTAACGGCATATCTTCTTCTTTATAATGAACTAAACATCCGATCATTTATTTTAAAAAATGGCATTTTTCTTTTAATATTAAAATAACACCTCTTATTGGAAAACCCTATATGAACCATAAACACGTGTTATCGTTGTTGTAATTCCATATAATTGAAATGGGTATAACTCACTTGATTATGATTCGATCTCAATTAAATTTTGTATATCTTATGCCAGTCTATATAATTGCAAAATTTCAAGAAGTTTAAAGTTACCGTTTTGATTTTATGGGCAAAAATGTAAAATCTACAAATCATACTATTATTAACAAAGTTGAGCGAATTTCGATTTCTAAGGTATTTGTTGCCCTTGTACTCATAAAGGTCCACATTCGTGATAATTTTCAGATTTTTCGGCTGAAAGGTGTCCAATCGCGAGGGGGGGGAGACACAAACTTTGGGTACATTTTGCCTTCCCGTGGACCCCCTAATTCATCAAATGATTTTTTTATTTCAGATTCTAAAAGTTCTAATCAAGACCTTTCATTTGATACCGCACTCGACTACCTTTGATTAAAAAAATTTTTTAAGGGCCAATTCGTTATTAGGGGGGACCCCCCTTAAACATTTTTTAAATTTTTGTCAAGGCCTTAACTTTTGAGAGATCATCACTTCTGACCTTTTCACAAAGTTTGAGCATTCTAGCTTCTATAGTTTCTGAGGAAATCAGCTGTGACGCACGGACAGACGGACAGACGGACAGACGGACGGACGGACAGACGGACGGACAGACGGACAGACAGGTCGCGAAACTAGTAGGTCTTTATTAGCTAAACTTTTTAATTGGATCATTTCACCCTTTTCACATCAATTTAATGTAAATCTATACGACAAATTTGCTCTACATTTGAAGCTTTATCTAACGTCGCGCGGATATCGATCACTCTTTCGGATGGCTCCGATAGCTTTTTAAATTACTTTTTATGGAATTGTTTGCAGCTACATATAAATGAGTTGCATATTTTGAATAATAATTTTTCTGAAAAATTATTAGAGAAGAAAAATGTTAGAAGAAGGTGGTTTCGACGTGTGCACTAATTCTCCTCAGGCCATCACACTTAGATACACACCGGTGATGGCGACCACCATGCTCAGAGGTGAGGGAGTTAATTTTTAATTTTTCTACTAATGCAAACTCAATATGTTTTTGTATCTGCAAGTTATATTCAAGGTAAATTTCTCTTGTAAGTATTTGTATTAGCTAAACTTTTTAATTGGATCATTTCATCCTTTTCACATCAATTTAATGTAAATCTATACGACAAATTTGCTCTACATTTGAAGCTTTATCTAACGTCGCGCGGATATTGATCACTCTTTCGGATGGCTCCGATAGCTTTTTTAAATTACTTTTTATGGAATTGTTTGCAGCTACATATAAATGAGTTGCATATTTTGAATAATAATTTTTCTGAAAAATTATTAGAGAAGAAAAATGTTAGAAGAAGGTGGTTTCGACGTGTGCACTAATTCTCCTCAGGCCATCACCTCTGAGCATGGTGGTCGCCATCACCGGTGTGTATCTAAGTGTGATGGCCTGAGGAGAATTAGTGCACACGTCGAAACCACCTTCTTCTAACATTTTTCTTCTCTAATAATTTTTCAGAAAAATTATTATTCAAAATATGCAACTCATTTATATGTAGCTGCAAACAATTCCATAAAAAGTAATTTAGTAGGTCTTTGTAAAAAAAATTTTTACAAAGACCTAAAAAAAGGAAAAGTTGACTGCTTTTTTTCGTTATTTTTTTATATAATTTAGAGGTCTGGTTTATTATTAGTTTAATATATTTTTCGTTATGAAATAAAAAATGGATTAATACCGTACCCAATGGTCTTTCCTTTCTCCCGACTCTGACCGGGTATAGGACTCGGTACGGTGGCAGGCTGCCCCCCAAAACCATGAGCCAGCCACCGGGTACTTACTAATCCCTTTTTCTGTTTCAGGTGACTTTTTGGGTTGAGTGGCCCAAGCAGAGTACCTTTTTATGGCATAGAGTTATGCAATCAAATTGTATAGTTCTATGGCATAAATTGGTCACCGGGGTACTCCCCTTCTGATGGGAAAGTTCATACAATTCAAGTTGTATGAGTTTTCCACTCAGAAGAGGAATACCTGGCCACTTCAACAAGATATCTATGGATTTATTCCGGTTAGGTGGGTACGAAGGGGCTCCACCACCACCCGGTTGCCCCTCTTTCATTTGTGGGCCATGAATTTCGTTGGGTAATGACGAGGTCACGCCAAGTTCGCCTTTCTTTTCAGGTTCCACTTGTTCTCGTAACAAGTTCCATCCCCCTCGGTGAGGTTATCTACAGTTTTTGCGACTTCGGTCGCCTTTTGAGCTGTAGTCCAATTCGTGAATGCGAAATTTTTTGTAGTGGGTCCTCGTGCTGGGGAAATGAACCCGCCCCACGACACCGCAATGCTAGCCTGCCAGCGCATTCACGCGTCTCCAGACGAGGGCATTCTCGGCAGATACCGACACCTTCCTCTGCCGAGGCAGCAGAACATCGCTGCAGTCCTTTATGGACTTATTGAACATCATACTTCACTACAAATTTTCAAATCGAATCCTCGCGTAATTGCACCGAACGAACAATATAAATATAAACTTTAAAACGATTTGGGATCTTATTTGGTCCAATTTCCCAAATATTCCCGACTTTGAAACGTGGCCAAGAAAATATGGCAGTTGTTCTTCGCGTCCACGCCATGTCGCTGTCCAAGTCAAACTCCACGATCCATCCCGAAAATGTTTTTCTCCCGATTCCTTTCCAATCCCAGCCAAATCTGCATGCCACAACGGTGGTTTTCTAGTGCCCAAGCAGATTTCCCTCTTCACTTGTCCGTCGTCTACCGTATCGTCACGCCGATGCGGTAGATGAAGACGAGCCCCTTGCTCAGCCACTGTAGATTGCATTTGCAATGCAATCCGTGAAATGTTGTATATATATCAGTGTTCTCATGTTAGAATTTTCAATTGCAGATTTGAGTTATTAAGTTAATAAAAAATAATTATATATAGAAAAGTTAAATTATAATGAAAAGATAAATCTCATGAAGAATGTCAATGTAGAGAAAATTTACGTTTAATATATAAAGAAAAATATAAATTTATATTTAGAATAAGAATTTAAAATTTTATTTATTAATTTTTTTTTTTTTCTAAGTTTCATATTTCACAAAAGTTTAACTTTTAGTAATTAAATTTTCAAATCTGCAATTGAGTTTTTGGATCAGTGTTATGCTGGTTTTCGGGCAGTTTGCTTAGGTGACTGCTCGATTATTTCAATTGCTTTTCTCAGAATTGACCGAACATGGTAATTAAATTTTAGCCTATGATATAAGTGAATGCTTAAATATTTTATTAATATTTTGAGAGGAATATTGTGCCCATAAATTGATAAAGAGAGTAATTTACTTTCAGCTAGAGCATTTCTATGACCTTTCCCATAAGCATTCCGAAAGTAAATTAACTCACATTTTTCAGGCTTCATTTTCAGAGCCGAATCAAACATATAATTTTTCAGCCCTTGAAGATGAAAATTAACTTTATTTAAAGCTGTTAAAAGACTTGTGTCACTTGCAAGAAGGATAATATCGTCCGCATAAAGAAACATTTTAAAATTGTCATTTATATTATTTTGATGACCGCAAGGAATATCAGCCAAATAAAAAATGTAATAGAGGTGGACCAAGAATAGAACCCTGCAGAACTCTAGAATATACACTTATTAAAGAAGAGTAGGAATCATCTATTTTAAACGATAAACTATGGTTAGTAAGAAAACTTATGAAAATACAAGCTAAAGGAATAGGGCAGTTACAATTCAAAAGTTTGTAGATTAAATCTGTGGCACCATGGAACATTTCAACATCAGCGCATCCTTCTCGGCGCAAGCAAGTCTTCGTCCCCCGAGAGATTTTCACCTTTCGGCCGATTTCCCATGTCAGCGGCACGAGCAGTTCCCTCGAGAAAAGGGACAATTCGCCTGAGCCGCTCTTCTAGGTCCTCATGAATTAAGATACATGAGAGAACCTAGGCAAACTCCCTACCGGTTCGTACTCGAAACGTTATCATCAACAACAGCATCGTTAACATCATCATCCACATTATCAGCATCAACATCGACATCATCAGCATCATCATCAACAACATCATCATCACCAAAAACAACGACACCATCCTTCATCGTCGTAGCCACCCACCTTGTCGTAAACAAAGGGAGTAATAAATTCTGTCATTTACAAAGAGTAAATAACAAAGAGTAAAATATAAATATAAAGTAAAAACTAAAGACAAAGATTTTCACTTACAAAAACCTTTTAACCAAACCAAACGAAAGCCTTTTCAAGATCAATTGCACACGCCACTATAACTTCTTTGTTTCGCAAACCAGAAGAAATTTTGTCATGAAGGGATAAGATCGCATATTCAGTAGAAATTTTTTCCTTGAAACCAAATAATGGGGTTAGAAAATATTTTAAAAGATTGCAGAATAATTTTTTCAAGAATTTTTGCCTAGGTTTGAAGGGAGCGGGATGGTCTTAATTTCTTAAATCACCATTTGATCTTGATTTTGGCAAAGGAACTAATGTGGCTGCTTTCCAAGCAGATGGAAAGTAACAATTATTAATGAATTATTTGCAATGACGACAAGAGGTCTATAAATTGAGTTTTTTACATTTCTTGATTACTAAGTTCGGAATGCCATGTGGACCAAAAGATTTTCTCAGTATTCAAATTCACTATTAAAGATTGGATTTCATTAAAGCTGGTAAAAAAATCACGAAAATTTAAGCAAGTGTGATGTGCGTAGTGATTATTAGGAGAGAAAAATGTTAAAAAAGGTCCTTCAAAACCCAAACTAAAAGAATTGATTTTACTCCCTACAAGTTCTTTTAAAGCATTGTTAGCAGAAGGTTTTTCACCGTAAAGATTGTTTTAAAAGGATATCATGACGCATCTTGCCTCTTTTAATTTAACTTATGCAATTAATTTGTGAACGAAGTAGAATGTAGCGTAGACTAGGTACGGTTGTGCCAGGGTACGGAGTCGTCATATCAGCGGAACCATAAAGAATATCGGAGAGAGTACAATAGAAGAGAATAGTGGCGTGCCCGTCTGAACTTGTCTCACAGTATTGCTGCAGCCATCTTGTGATACTAACGCTAGCAAACACCTACTCTACATTTGAAGAGTAAAAAGTAAGATTTTTTATTGTTTCGTTTAGTGATAGTTTTTTTATATGTACCGATAGAATAATGCGTGTTTTTCCTTCGTATAAGTTAAACAGTTATAGTAAAATAACGGTGATTACTTTGTTAGTAGATTATTTTATTTTGCCATGGTGATTGTTTTTTTTTTGTGAAAGAGTGTATTGGGTGCGGTTGTGGCATATTTGCTGAGTACGTTTGTGACATACATTTTTTTTTATTTTTGCTTTTAGATGTCCAGAAATTGCGGGAGGAAGACCAAAAGGGGGCAATGCGATATCAAACAGTATGAAGCAGCTTATAGAGAAGTCAAACGAGGGACTTCTTTACGAAAAGCTGCGATAATGCACAAAGTAAATCGCATGTCTTTATTACGATACATTTGTAAACGCGATATAATCTGCACAGTCCAAAATGAAAATAACATCAGTATGGGGTATTTTGCGCATAATAAAGTATTTTTGGGAGATCAAGAAGAGTAGCTGTCCAGATATATAACATGTTGCGCAGCAATATATTTTAGCCTTTCCCCGAAAAAGGTGCATAAGTTAGCTTTAGAGCTTACAATTAAATACAATTTAAATCGACTTACTACATGGCTTAAAAATGAAATGGCTGGTGAGGAATGGTTTCGTTCATTTATGAACAGAAATTCTACACTGGCTGTTCGTCTAGCTCAACATACTAGCCTTGTGAGAGGAACAAGCTATAACAAGCCAATTGGGAAGTATTTTATAACAATTTGCAAATAGTATTGGGCAAGCATGCTTACGCACGGCAAAATATCTACAATGTAGACAAAACAGGCGTCCAAAAGTCTGATAAGATAATTGCAAGACATGGCATACGGCAAGTGCGGGCTCATATTTCAGCTGAATGAGGCACATTAGTCACGGTTGCTTTTGCAGTAAATGCTCTGGGCAATGCTATTCCTCCTTTATTTATAGTTCTTCGGGTCCGGTATCAAGATCATTTTGTTAGGGATGACCCAGTAGGATCGATTGGGACTCTAAATTCTTCTGGCTGGATGTAAGATGCATCATTCCTAGTATTTCTGGAGCATTTGAAGAAACTGTCCAATGCTTCTGCAACGCATAAAGTCTTGCTGAAGCTAGATAACCATTCCTCGCATATTCACATTTCTACATTGGAAATGGAATCACTTTGCTTTCGTTTCTCCACATTACGCGTATATACTGCAGCCCTAAGATCGACCTGTCTTCGGACCCTTGAAAAAATATGGAAATATTGCTTGTGATGAATGGATGTGAAGTCACCTTGGAAAAATAAAGACAATAAACGATATTCCAGGTATTATCAAAGTTGCTATGCCTCTGGCTTTCACGCAAGCAGATATTCAGGCTGGGTTTTACAAAACTTGTATTTATCCATACAATCGGAATCTATTCCAGGAAATTGACTTTGCCCCATCTTTGTAACGGGCAGACCAAATCCTGAAACTGAAGAGAGTAATGCAAACCCTAATATACGAGAAAACAATCCTGCATCTACCAATGAAATACCACTGCGTCCATCACCAGAATTTGACCTTTTAGAAGCAGAAACCAAATTTCGATGGTAGACAAAACAATCCCGGACCTATCGATGATATACTGCCACTTTTATCTTCCATATTATGTTCAGCCAACTACGTCACTTTCGACTACACCACCATGAGGAGGAGGAGTATTTCTGTCTGGTTTGTGTAGACAAATTTTCTGAAAGTGAAAAATGGATCAAATACCAAAGAAAATGTGAGCTCTGGTCCCACTTAGCGTCCGCAGATGACAGTTGCCATTATATTTGCCAGAACTGTGATGAGTCTCAGTATTTTACATTTAAGTTTTTAGACTAAGGAGCAATGTAAAATTTTTTATTGTTTTTGATACTATGTGTTGATACTTACACTAATGTATACCTTTATTGAAGAAGACATTTCCAGTTTTTGTTCCATGGACTTGGATATGACATTTATTTATACTTGTATTGTATATCGACAAAGTCACTGTGATTAATAGTAAGAATTCTTAAATTGGCTGATTCTAATAATAAGACTAATTTAATAACCGTAGATGCTACAGTGTTTTATTAGTTACATATAAGCGATTGAAGTGTTCATATTTTTTTTAATCACTTGTTACGTAAATTTCATTATTTTCTAGAAGAAGGTTATGTTGCATTATGCTGGATATTAATTTCAATAAAATGATTTTAGATAATTTAATTTTTTTTAACTTGTCAATACCAACCTCAAGAACTGTCACAACCGCACCCAAGCACTGTCACAATCGCCCCTGGGTTGAGGTCGGTTGTGAAATTTTTTCCTTTTTTTCTTATTTGCTCCTTTGAGCTAACCATTGTTCTTCGAGGCAAAATTTTAGTATTTTTATGTGGATAAATGTACACTTTACGATAGAATATACCTTTCTTCCAGCTTACTTGCATGCGAACAAAATTTTGGGTGATTAAGAAAAAATTATCACAATCTTACCAAGTCTACCCTACTGTAGATTTGCTCTATTATAATTTTTGTAAAATATTCTTTTTAGTTTTTGCTACCATTCACTTCTAGTATCAATTAAACTGTCATATTTCGAGATATTAAATTTTCTGGTATGTGCAAAAGAGTCCATACATAAAGAAATCATCGAAGAGAGAACATGGATTGACTCATCGATTTGTTAGTTGTTAAGTACACGCTCATCCGGGAATTTGTCCGCCAAGAGATCAGATAACTGTTCGTCAAAACAAGGCCAATCAACATTCTTAAACGAGCGAAATAAGGAAGGATGATAAATAATTGGATATAAGTTAGCAAGAGGAAGCGTAAGAAAAAGGGCTTGACGATCAGAAGGAGCTGCAATTGAGAAACAGTGATGTGTTACACAATGAGCATTTAGTAGTGAAGGCGAAATCAGGAAATTATCCAAGAAAGGAGACCCTCTGGGAAAAGTAGGAATGCCTGCATTATTAATTGATATGGAAGTGCTGTTACCTGACATTAACCAATTGCTAATAGTTCTACCGTTAATGTTAAAAGTACTATCACCCCAACTTGGATGTCTAGCATTAATGTCACCTATCCAGCAAATTGTTATTAACTGGAGTGGCAGAGGAACATGGAATGTTATTAGGTGGAATACTATACGACACTGAATTTGCTTTTGCAGCACGTTCTTCTGCCAACTTTTTTCTTAATTTTACTCTTTCTGGACACCCAGAAAAGTTAGTTGGGTGACCACTTAAGGAGCATAGCACGCAATACACAGGAGGTGTATCATGGTTATTTGAAGTCTCATCAATGATACCCTTACGTGGCACACATCATCTACGTGTTCCTTTCCGCAAGCAACACATCTTTTTTAATATCCACAATTTGAGGATACGTGCCCAAAACGTTGCCATCTGTAGCATTGTGTCATAAAACAGATTTTTAGAAGCTTCTTTAGATCATCTTCGATACTTAACTTGAATTTGAATATATTTAACTTGACATCGTTACAGTGACAACATGCTGTTGATTGATTTGTTATCTCAAAACTATTTAGTTCTGAAATTTGTGACAAGACATCATCTTTTATTTCAAAGCGCTCAACCCCTTGAAAATTACTATAGGGTTACGTCTGATAGAAGGCGTAAACGAATGTCCTCGCAGTTTCTTTTCCTTTATTAAATTGAAAATGAAGTCAAATGTTTCGATTTTGTCAACAATAATTTTATGGAGCGAGTCCAAAAAACTTGATCCAGTACCTGCACGTAGGGAATTGTTTGAAAATAAGTTTCACCGTTAGAGGGTTAATATTGTTGATAAAAATGGGTAGAAGCCATGAGGACGGAGTACCAATATCAGGATAATCCTGAATAATGTTATCACTTAGTAAGGCTAAGAAGGTATTCTTGTATGGAAAAATTATTAGAGGTAAATTTACTTACTATTAAGATCAAATTTATCGTTATGTGATGGCTTAAAAACTAATTTACCCGTTGCTGCTTTAAATGTTCTAATGTCTTATTCAATCGCTTTGTCTGAGACTTGTTTGAAGAACTTTCCATTTCACATAATGACATCATTCGGCGAGTTTGCAGGTATACAATGATCTGCAACTGACATTGTAACGAAGTTCTTATCTGCTGTTATTTCTTGAAGTTCCTTCTCGATGAATTTCTTGAAACATCTATTTGTGAGTACCTCGAGTTTTCGGGTCTTGATTTTCTGATGCTAGCTTGTGCCGGAATTTTGACAGATTCCAAAGTTTTTCACATTGTTCTCGAACTCCTATTTGAAAATGTTTGACACGTGGATATTTTCTTGCACACGAGAAAAATAAAATTGTTGTCCTCGATCGCCATGTTCTCGAATTTCTATTTGAAAATAATCGTTGTCCTCGATCGCAATATCCTCGGATTTCTACTTGAAATCGTTGTCCTCAATCGCAAAGGACAAATTCCTGGCCATGCAATATTTGCACAAATTTCTTCCTTCGTTCAGTTGGAAAATACGAGATCTCCTTTTTTTCAATTATCCAATAAAATATGTTAACAGTTTAATTATATTTGACACAAACAAAAACACATCTCTTCGTTGTGACTGCTGGCACCGAACTCCTTTGTTAAGCATACTCCTCATTGAAACTGTAGTGGATTGGGTAGATGAATGTATGTGAAGGACTGCAGCGATGGCCTGCTGCCACTACAAAAATATTTCGCATTCACGAATTACGGGGTCAAAGAAATGTCGACTGAAGTCGAAAAGGAGGTAACCTACTAAGGGTCAAAGAGTATTGCTGACACAGAAGACAAATTGGGCCTGGGGAAAACAGACGGACTTAAGATGACTTTGACGTTACCGACGAGACTTATGGATCCAGATGACAGCGGTGCCCTCTCGCACCCTCCCAACCGGATCAAGATCCCAACGTAGACGTGGCCATGTATTTCTCATTTGAGTGAAAAACTCATATAAAAGTACTTTGTATGACTCTTTCCCTCAAATGAGAAATAGAAATGTAACCGATTTATGCTATAAAAAATTGAGAAAATTCATAATTGTGTAAAAGGACAAAAAAAATTAAGAAAAATTTACGGGAATCGAGATTTGTATAAAAAGGCAATAAAATTTAGCAAAAATTTGAGAAAATTAATGATTGTATTAAAAATTAACAAAAGGATACTTACCCAACATCCTCACCGGGCGCCCGTTGATGATGTGGGTGAATTCCTGAAAAATAATTTCTTTTTGTTGACTAATTCGCACATGTACATTTATTTTTCTTTTCCTTTAACTTGGTCAATTTAAAAAAACGCGCACGTGGCAACGGAAACCATGCAAATTAACAATTTTCCCCCTTTTTTGTTTTACGTCTTTTGTTCGACTCAGATTATTTAATACTATGCGCTGGTTCTGCCACATCAATTTCTCGGTCATAAACGTTAGGTGATGATGAAAGTATTGAAACGTTAATTGATCGCCGGCTATTGTAGCGAGCTCGTGCAGCCATAATTCCTAAACATTCTGTTTGTGAGAACGCGCAGCTAACCATTAGCAATCCCCGCCGTTTGCACAGATTAATTACTATGCTTGAAGACTTCTATTTCGATAGGCTCGCAAGTTTTCTCCCACGGCGCTCAACCTTGCACGGATGTAAAGGAGGCGTCACAGTTCTCTACTCGACACAAATCCAATGATAATTTGTAACCAACGTCGTCCAAATCACACCTGAAGGAGTTCAGGACGTTTTAAAACTGCACAACCATAGCCTGCAGTGATTGCTCAGCGTTGTGGGCAACCACGATTAGATTCTATTCCATCCACATACAGATAAATGAGCTCCGCAGCTGTTAAAAGTTCAAGTTAATCTTTAGCGGCAAATTGTGCTGTTAACAGCGAATCCTATCCGTTTGTCACAAGCTCATTTCCTCGTGCCAAATCACTTTGACAAAACGAATCCGCTATAATCATACGGTTAAAACGCAAGTCGACATCAATGTATCTCCCTTGGGGTCCTGATTGATTCTGGGAGGGTGGAATATTTTCCGAAATTGTAGCAAAGGAAACTTTTTTACTTTTAGGTTATGACTCTTTCCCCATGAATAGTAGTTAATTTCACTGTCCAAATTTCCACTTCTTTCTTCTTGTTCACTAATACTACACAATTTCCAACCTTACTATCTTACGATGTTCGTATTTCCGGCACTTTTCGTGCGACTTTTCCCGACAAATTCTATTCTCACTTTTCACAATCTTTTCGGTCTATTTCCCGGGATTTACCAAAGTTTTCACGGACAAATCACATGTTCTCCATTTTCCACATTAGCTCCTCAAATTGCACTGCATTTGTTTTTCCAATAACATCACATTCACTCGTTATAATAAGGTGTCGAGATCGTATCTACGGAACGGAAGACAATTTCCACTGTCAAAACACTTCAAGCACTAAGCAAATCAATTCCCACAGCTCTCATGTTTTAAAAGGATTTTCGGATACAATTCGATCTAATTTCCCAATATTCCCGACTTTAAAATGCGGCCAAGAAAATATGGCAGTTATTCGTCGCGTAATCCCCGTGTCGCGGTCGTCACTCACTTTTGCTACATTTTGCCACCCCCTGGGCCCACTGATGCATAAAATGACCTTTTTACTTTCAGATTCCTGTAGTTTTAACCACGACCTTTCATTTGATACCCAATTCAACTACCTCTGATTAAAAAAATGTTTAAGGGCTACTTCATTATTAGAAAAATTTTTCATTTTTGGTAAGACCTAAACTTTTGAGAGACCATCATTTCTGACCTTTCCACAAAGTTTGAGCATTCTACCTTTTATGGTTTCTAAGGAAACTTGCTGTGACGCACGAACAGACGAACGGACGGACGGACAGTCAGGTCGCGAAACTAGTAAGTCTTTGTAAGAAAAATTGTTTAAAGAGCTAAAAAACGGATGGGTGAAAGGTTCAAAAGAATGTCCTCCTTCTGATGATGGCGACGCTTGCTCAATGGTCCCTAATGACAGGGATCTAACTTATGACGAAAAAGATATCTATTTGTTGAAGTTAGATAAGCTGACGTTGGAAATGATTGGGAAAGGAGTTCCCAAGATTAAACATCGAAACAATATGGAAGGGTGTGAAATGACTTAATCCGTTCATACTTGCTGACCTCACTGGGCAGCAATCAATGGGCACAAAAATTGAGAGGTATTAGCGACAAGACCCAGATGACGTTTTCATGAAAGTGAATAGCTTATTCCGTTAGAAGTCTCTAGTGAAGGTATCAAATCTTAGAGTCGCTAGTGATGAAAAAAACCTTCTTGATTGTACGACTCCGGATAGAAATCTAAACAGGATTATATGAGATGGTATGCAGAGACTTGCTCTAATTGGAACTCATTTTGAATTGATTCGTCTACTAACCCTGGGAAAGGGAATCAAATACTTTCAGAAGTCGTTGAAGCAAAAGTTTCCAACTTCAAATCAAACCTGAATGGTGAATCAATTCTTCATTTCAATGAAACATTGACATCTCACCTCATAACGAGCTTGAGTCTTATTGATTCTTTTGTCAACTATGAAGAATTGTGTTTCATATTTGGCAGGAAAAACAGCAAGAAATCATGTGGTATTGACGGTATTCCAAATGTTATTAGAAATAATTGTATATTGTTGAAGAACATGTTGAATCATTAATATTTCCCAAAAGAGTACAAAAATGCTAAGGTATTTCCGATCTTGAAGAAAGGATGAAAATCTTCGAGAACTAAAAGCTATCACCCGACCAGCTTACTACCTAACCTCAGCAATGTCTTTTAATTGATGCTAAACAAAGAATTAAACGCTAAAATTGAGAAATATGAATTGATGCCGAATCGCCAATTTGGATTTCATGCCAGGCATTTGACTATACACTCGATAACGAAAGTAACCTCAAAAATCTGTTAGAAACTAAACAACAGATAATATGTTGGAGCGCCTCTCATTGATATAGAGAAAGCTTTCGACACGGTGTGGTTAATGGGCTAATTTTTAAACCCCTTCAGGACAAGTTCCCCAGACACCTTGCGGCTATGATGTGCAATACGTTACACGGGAAACCATTTTTAGGGTTTTGTACTAAAATACAAAACCCTATTGCAATCACGACCTGTGTCCGTCTGTCCGTCCGTCCGTCCGTCTGTATGTCACAGCACTTTTTCTCCGAAATTATAGAGGCTACAGCAATGAAACTTTGTAGAAAGGTCAGAAGTGGTGACCTCTTGGAAGTTCAAGGGTGAAAAATTTTTTCAAAGGCGTTTAAGGGGGTCTCCCCATATAGGGAGGTGACCCCTCAAAAAAAAATTTTCACCATTGGTAGTCGAGTAGGGTATCGTTGGAAGGGTCTCAATGAGATCTTTTCAAAACTAGTCTTAAAACTGCCTTATTGATACCGAGGGGGACAGGGGAAGGGGAAATGTTCGAACTTTTCGCGTACCCCCCTCGCGATTGGACACCTTCCATCCGAAAAATCTGAAAAAAATCATAAATGTAGGCCTTCATGAGCACAACAACAACAAATACATGAGAAGTCGAAATTCACTCAACTTTGTTAGTAATAGTATGATTTATCGATTTTGTGTTTTCTTGAATAAAATCTAAACGGTACCTTTAAACTCAATAAAATTTTGCAAAAAGATGCCTATTTATAAGATTGATCTTTTCTGAAAGTTTGATAAAGATCGAATAGTATTTACCGAAGTTATAGCGATTTGAATTTTCCTGTATTACTATGGAGCAATATGCCCTGTATTACTATGGAAACATATGGCTATGGAGCCATATGCGCTTTTTACCGACTTAGACACTACAACTATGCTAGAATTTGCATGAAAATATCAGAAGTGATAGGTATCATGAAAATGAGTACATACAATTGAAACAAGTCGAAGAGGCAGGAGAGAGCTCCTAGCAAAAGGGCTTTGTAACCATTCTAGGATTCGAAAAAATAGGCCATGAATCGATGATTACAGTATAGAAGAGTGGCCCCTGAAAAAAAATTTCATGAAAGGTAGCCGATATGAGTATCAACTGAAAGTTCTCTATGAGAGCTTTTCAAAACAATTCTTAAACTGTCAGTTTTTGCTTCATGAAAAATGTGTTTCCTCCCTCGCGAATGGACACCCGTGATCTAAAAAATCTGAAAAAATTATCAAAGGAGATATTCATGGGTATAACTATAAAAAATACCTCAGAAGTCAAAATTCGTTCAACTTTGTTAATAATAGTATGATCCTCGAATTTCACATTTTCTCCAATAAAATCGTCTTTGACATGTTTCTTGATTTTATTCGTTGCTGGTTACTGCATTTTGTAAGTTAAGTACAAAACCCTTCTGACATGAGCATAGGTCTGTCTACCCAACTTGTTTTGCATTGTTTCTCTTTCGAATCTTCGTTTTGACTTTTTCTCGCCCGTCATTGTTTTCAATGGACATGATCAAAGACATATAAACAAATGGACGAGCAACGAGAATCTGTGTACTCGTCCATGTGAGAAGCAAATTTGCCACATAAATAAGTTATAAATAACTTACGCTCTCGAAACTATATGATTCCCTCTGCTTCTCCTTCCCCTTTTTTTTCAGACAGGTTTTTCTTTTCTCTCTTCAGAAGAATCGCTTCCCCCACTGACACCCGCCCACACCAACGAAATTTCATTTCAGTTTGAGTATAAACAATAAACAACTCTCACGGAAAACTCGAACGTCAAAGCAAAAGAAAATCGAAAAGTGCGCGAACCACGCGGGAAAACTCATGTGTCAAAGCGGATGGAAATTTCGTAAATTTTTAATTAAAACTGTGAATTAAAGTTCCGATTACGTACGCGCGATCTTCAAAATTAAAAACTTTTTAAATGTGAACGTGTTTCGCTGTGAATAGAGTGCTAAATTAAAAGCATATCGCCTCAAACCTCAACTTCACACAACTTTAGTGCAGGTTGCCAACTGCTTCGGCTCTCACGGCCGGTTGCGGATCCAGTACTCTCTATATCTATGGACATGATAGTTGTATTTGGTGGCTGAAGCCATCGGGCTCCTCCATCTCGTTGCTTTTGCAGTGAGATTCGAGGCAGTATTAATCAAACGAGGGGTGGGCCTTGAGTGTCCCCTCTCCGCTTTTCGAGACTTCTTCAGAAGTAAAATTTCTGGTATTCGATAATTACTCAAATAATTCGATTAAAATGATTAATTCCCAACTGACTTTTGTAAAAAATTTAGTTTTTAAAAATTATTGACAGGAGCGCTTAAAAACACGTCAAGTCAAGTCAAGTCAAAAGCGCTTTATTTACTACTAATCGTTATAAATTTTAAAAGAATATAAAGCAAAATCCAAACAATAACAATAAAAAAAAAACTTAATGGCCCAAGTGGCTCTCTAAATTTGTACGTTATCATTTAACACATTTAAAAAAAAAAACTATAGCAAATTCAAATCAATGAAGATTATCACATATTTTTACAATTCAATTGGAAAAAGGAGAAAAAACCAACCAACACTATTCTAAAATTATTTATCATCTTAACACTACAGTGAACTTTGATCCTACACCTAATATGTTTTAACTTAATCCTAATAAATGCAATCAAAAACTTTATCTTATACTATAAAAATCTATAACAATGTTCTTAACCTAAGCGTCAAACCTTATCTCTAACCTAATATAATAAACATAATATAAACCTAACCTATATCTAATTTTTAACAAAAATAACCACAACACTAAATGTAGCAATAATGAGCTGAAACTCAAAAACTAAATAACGAAAAACACCAAAACTGAAAATAAACACGAAAAATTTAGACATTGTCATTCAGCCACCAATACCTAGATTGCCCCGTCTTAACTCGATTAGCCTCAACGAATCTAGCAAATTAGTATCTCCATTGGAATTGTTGGTCTCGTGAACTCAAATTCGGAGGATATTTTATCTTCTTATCGGTGGCCCGTCGATATATGTGATATATGACTGGGACGCCGTCAGAATCAAAAACATATCGATTCATGTCCAAATACACGAATGCTTCTGGAGGAATGAAGCCAGTAGCGAGGCAAGTCGCTATATACCCGTCTGTAGGGTGGAACGGCTGTGAAATCCAAGGGTTTTCACTCACAGTCACAGATCTTGCGATATGATTCCGAAGAAGTTTCAATATGAAAATATCGAGTCTAGTCACTTCAGCAGTTTGATAAATTCTTCTATTCGATATATAATATTTCCAAACCGTCTCAGGCTTTCTGTACAAACCAGTACATGCACGAAGACATTTCCTTTCGAAAACTCTTAATTTTTCCATAGTACTAGCACTCTGGTTGTACCAGATCTGACATCCATATGTCAAAACTGGTCTAACCAGTGTCTTGTAACAGATAATTTTGACCTTTTGATCAATGTATCTGGAATGAAAGAGCTTTCGAAGGGCCATGACTACTTTAAGTGCCTTATTGAGCATGATTTTCACATGTTCAGTATAGTACAGATACTGATCGAGATAAACACCGAGGTATTGAACACAGGATTTATGTGGAACCCGTTCAAGACTACCCTCACCAGCCATGATGTGGAAATCTTTTCAATTACGTTTCAGGTCTTGACTGACCCCCTGCAGAGTTGTGCGAAACAAGATTGTTTCACACTTTTGCGCATTGATTTTCATTCGCCAATTGTTAGTGTACAGCTGTACATCATTGAACATTTTTTGAAGTTTGCTCTGAACTATTGTAGCTTTTCGGTCTGCCGTAGAGATGATCAGATCATCAGCAAACGCTACCAATGATCGCGTTGGCAAGACGTTAAAATCAAAGCCGTTCAATAGCTTGCGAATGAAGATTGAAAAGAGCAGAGGTGCAGTAACTGTTCCCTGCTGTAGACCATTCAAGACCTTGAACTCGCGCATTGTTGTCAGATTTCCATCAGTTACAACAAACGATTTCCCGTATAACATATTACACATCATGGCGACAAGGTGTCTTGGGAACTTGTCCTGAAGGAGTTTAAAAACTAGTCCATCTAACCCCACCGTATCGAAGGCTTTCTCCATATCAATGAGACATGCTCCAACACATTGTCTATCATTTAGTTTCCAACAGATGTCTGAGGTTACTTTCGTTATTGCATGTGTGGTCGAATGCCTGGCACGAAAACCAAATTGGCAATTCGGCATCAACTCATATTCCTCAATGTGGGCGTTTAATGCTCTGTTGAGTATCACTTCAAACACCTTGCTGATGCTAGGCAGCAACCTGATTGGGCGATAGCTTTTCGGGCATGAAGATTCTTTTCCTTTCTTCTAGATCGGAAATACCTTAGCCTTTTTCCACTCATTTGGGAAAAATGAATTGCTCAACATGTTGTTGAACAATATGCAATAATTCCTAATAGCGACCTCCGGCAAATGTCGGAGAACTACATTTGGAATACCATCAGTACCACATGATTTCTTGTTGTTTATCTTGCGAAGTATGAAACACAAGTCTTCATAGCTGACAAAATAATCAATAAGATTCAAGCTCGGTAGTGAGGTCAGATGTTAATGTTTCATTGAAATGAAGAATTGATTGGCCGTTCAGGCTTGATTTGAAGTCGGAAACTTTTGCTTCAACGATCTCTGAAACTATTTAATTCCTTCTCTCAGGGTTTGGCAGATGAAGCAATTCAAAATGTGTTCCAATCAGGGCAAGTTTATTAAATCCTTCACAAATGATCCTGTTTCTATTTCTATCCGGAGTCGTACTATCAATTTCGATACCAGCCCTATCGAGAAGATTTATCTCATCACCAGTGACTTCAAGATTCGATACCTTCACTCGAGACTTATTGCGGAATATGCTATTCACTTTCGCGAACACGCCGTCTGGGTTTGTGGGCTAATACCCCTCAGTTTTTCCGCCCATTGATTGCTGACCTCACTCCTGAAGTATGACCGGATTGAGTTCCGGACATTCTTCAGATGTAATTTCAACAAAGACAACGAGGGATGGTTATAGTCCAAAAATCGTCGATAAATATTGTTGACGCGTGTGAGAAGAAGGCTTTTCAATCTTTTCAACCTTGCAATGGTTGGTGTTTCATATCCTTCCATATTGTTTCGAAGTTTAATCTTGGGAACTACTTTCTCAATCGTTTCCAACGTCAGCTTCTCTAACTTCGACAAATAGGCATCTATTTCATCGTTAGTTAGATTCCTGTCATAAGGAACCATTGAGCAAGAGTTGCCACCATCAGAACGGGGACATTGCTTCTGGTAATCCCGATTAAACTTCTTTTGAAATTTTCCCCAGTCTGTTTTTTTGAAGTTCAACCGATGATTTTCGTGTTGAACTGGAATGAGGAAGAAATCATCCCTTTGATGATTGATTTCCATTACGATTGCGTTATGGTCGCTATTATAAGGAAGCACCTGCAGTTTCCGTTGAGGACTATTAAAGTTGAATTCGAGTCTTGCGTCAGCAATGCAGAGGTCCAAATATGAATTTGTCCTAGGGTATGTTCGGAACTCCGACCCATATAGATTGCACCTGTATTCAATCTGGTTCTCTGTTATCCACGATTTCAGGAATACACCTCTTGGATTATTGGTGGCGTTCAGCCATGATGTATGCTTGGCGTTCAGGTCACCAGCAAGAATATAATAATTATGAAGCCTGTTCGGTTCGAGTATTTCAAACAAGGAACTGAGTTCCTCCTTGAGCCTGAGAACAGTTCCACCAGTTGCATAGGCAGAGATAACGAAGAGGTTATCCCCACCTGGCAGTGAAATTTTGATAACGGACACTTAAGAGATTCAAAGCTTTTGAATTCGACTTTTTCAATATTTTGGAAACAATAGGGTCTTCGAACTAATATCCCGGTGCCACCTCCCCCATCACCGGTTACCCTATCGTTTCTTACGAACTCAAAATCCTTGAATGTCATGGAGTGCCATGAATTGAGGTGGGTTTCGGTGAGAAGCATGATGTCAGGCTTTTGCTTAACAATGAATTCAAGGAGATAATCACGCCGATGTATTGTAACAGTGGAGTTGACGTTGATCGAGATGAGACGAGTCCTATCCATGGGAATGTGACTGGGTGACAAACTATTTTGGAGCATGTTGGCATAAACGTTGAAAAACGAAATTGATTTTTTGGTCTTATTAATTCTATCTGAAAGCGATTCAAGTTGCTGGTAGATTTTAAGAAGCAGCTCATTATTGCCACTTACATTATTTATTTTATTTATGCTGTTGTCTGCTGGTCCTCTGGCAGCAAGTGCAAATTATACCCCGGGTTTGATGAAGTTGGGAGGTAACAGATTGTGATTTACTTTGGGGAAAATTTAGCTCTTGCATCTTGATACCGAGGGCATCCTCGGTATGATGCTGGATGACCAAATATACCGCAATTAACACAATTCAATTTTTCTTTTGGCTCCATCTGAGCCAATTTGCATTCACCGGGGGCGTGGATACCTATGCACTTAACACAGCGATAGTGCATTGCACAATTGGCAGCCGAATGACCGAATCTTTGACACCTGTAACACTGGTTGACCTCAGTTTTTGGGAGGCGTTCCCACCTCACAACTCTAACATTTAAGGACCTTACCTGTTGGAGGGCACTCGGACTGCTGTCGTCGGAAATTTGGACCAAATAAAATGGTAATATTTTACCTTCTACAGTTGATCTCCTTGTAGCAAAATTTTTCACACAGATGAACTTAACAGCTGGTGCTGCTTCCTGCAACATTTCAAGGGGATCAACTGTATTCTCCCCACAGTCCAAGCCCTTCAACAGGAAGGTCTGATTTTTTTCCGCCTTTGGCGTATATGTGAAGTGGGGAGCTTGGACACTATTAAGTGCATCTTTCGCCAGTTTGAAATCAGCCAGTGTCTTTGTCTTGATCGAGAGCTTATCAGCGGTCACTCTCTTAACTTCAAAGTTTTCGATTTTATGTTCGGCTGCCAATAACCGAACCATATCTCCTCCACGCTGCCCAAAAACGTTTATTGGAGGAACTTTTTCATTTACCTTCTTAATTTTATTAGGAGAACCAGCGGCACACCGGTTGGCTTCTTCTCCTTTTGCTTATTTTTTAATTTTAAATATTTAATGTAATTATTACTACTATCAATATTACCTATTTAATGGTTGCTCTCCATCTCGATGTCCATTTCTTCGTTCATTGCAGACAGCACCGCATAATAATTGGCGCTGTCGTTCGCTCCTCCTGCGCTCAGGATATTTTCAGCATCATGGATTGTCTTGCTCATATCTTGCGATTTCGTTTTATATGTTGGTACTGCTTTCTCATTGGTCTTGCTTGTTGTTGTTGTTTCCTGTTTTTCATTCTTCTTAGTTAATATCGGCTCTTCTTAGCCGGACGTATTCTGTGGCTTTACTTTTGGTTTGCTCGCATTTGACAACGTCCGGACCGTATCTTCCAAACTCTGTATACGGAGTTTTAATTCGTCATTTTGTTTCGTAACTCTTGCATTCTCCCTGGTTACTTTTTCATAATCTTCGCTTGAAAGCGTAATACGCTTTCCATGCTCACAATTGTCTTGTTCATTTTTCCGCTTGTTTATTTTATCATTTGTAATATTCGAAATGCCTGGCTCTGGGTCCCCCAGCGGTGGGAAGCCGTCGGGCTCCTCTATCCCCCCGGCGAAAAAAACTTTTCTTCTTTCTCGAAACTTTCTCGCAGGTAAAATCCAGATACTCGATAAATTGTGTGAAAAGTTCGACGATGTAATAAGTCTCTTTATAAAATTACTTTCTAATCGACGTTTTAAAAAATTATTTTAATTTATAAAAATTCTTGACAGGAGCGAATTAAAAACACGTCTATTAAAAACACGTCTACACGCAACGAGTGCTAGACGTAGAACCAAAAGAAGCTACTCTCGTACTAGAGTCTGCAAGGAGCTAAATTAACCTGACTACGTTAGTCAAATGCTAGATAAATTTTCTAAACATGGTGGAAGATCGAGACGACCCTGAATATGATGTACCTTTAACTATTTTAAAGGAAAGCTGGGAAATAAAATAGCAAAATTTGGAAGAAAGAACGGTTGGCCTCTCCAAAATCTTAAACCTTCAGGTCTGTTTACTATGAGACTATGGAAGTCGGCATATATAATCCGATATTTTATATTAGGTTGACTGCACAACTTTTTACGTAAGAGCGTAATGAAGATCCAAGGAAAAACGTAGCAGTAGCAGCAAATGTTGAACATAGGAAGAGTCCGACAATGATTACTCTGTGCAAGAGCATTACCCTAAAATTAAAACCAAGAAATCTTAAATTTCAAATAAGGCAGGAGAACGGGCCGAACCAGAGATGGTCGGAGGAGATTTAGAGCAAACATAATATTTAGTTCGGCTGAAAATGTTGCAAAGCAAAAATGATCACTTAGAAAAATTTCATTGCTTAGCTCTTCCTTGGTTTCCTAGACCATTGACGACAAGTCTTAGTTCACACAGTCTAATCTCCGTGATTTAATCATCCTTCACTGAATCCCTTTCTAAATTATGGAGCTTTTCTCCAACAAACTTGAAAGCCTCTTCAAAATCACACTTCAGCTCAATTATCGGCATCTTCCCCGACCCCGCAATGAGCTAATAAGAGCCTATTTCAGCTTACACTAAATAAAGAAGCATCAAACCGACTGGGCGCCCATCAGTTTGTACTGCGGGAAACTAACCAGCGAGGTTATGTGACCCATGCATCGCAAAAACGGATATCCATTGATTACACAAACTTCGTACTTCTTCCATTCCTTCACCAAAGCAGAATTAGAAATAAAACAGCACGAGCAAATTGGTATCGTGGAAAATCCGCGCTGCAACACCTAAAACAGCAAGAACTTTCTATTCACTTAGCCATGGCCCATCGCACGATTAATTTCAATGCCAATCGAATTCCAGATTTGGACCAAGTTCGTGACCAATCCTTCAAATCGATAATCACAACACAGATTCATTATTTTTCTATTTGATAACTCAATGAATTAAAATCCGAAACTGTTTACGAATATAGGTTGCGTATTTATTACATATATTTAAATAATTCACTGCCAGAATATGCTCCACAACGTCAAAGGCGGCAAACCGGGCTCGGAGCCCTTGCTAAAACCTGGAAGAAGTATGATGCAATTCGATAATTTGAATACAATAAAATGATTACCTAGAAAGACAACAGCCGGAATAAATCCCCAATGAAAGACTGTTCTTGTTACATCTAGCAGAAGCTGCACACCGTTTTCTTTTCGACTAACATCCATCGTGTTCAGCTTTTATTTCTATCGCCGCAACTATCCACTATGTATTTGACAATCGTACAGCCTTTGAACTAGTCGTACCAACCGAACAGTGAAGTGTCAGCCTTAGATAGCAGAGGGACAGGATTGGGTGTACGAGAGTGTATCGGCGCAGGCGTGCAACATGTTGCACACTCCGATTTCCGGAAAATTTTGTCATTGCCAGATAAGAGCATCAAATCAATGTTTCAAAGCAATGGTGGGTAAATTTTCGAAAATATTTAGTGTTTTTTTTATATGTGTAGCAGATTGTATGAATTGATAATTAAAAAAGTTCTTGTACCCAAGCAGGGTTAAAGAAGAATTATTGGATTTACAACTATTAATGTAAGAACCACCTACGAGGTGCATGTGTTATAACACGTTCATGCAAGAACAAATAATGTAGTTTTCAGAAAGTTTTATGATTTGCAAACAAATTAAGCTTAAAATCACAAATTGACAATTCGTAACTAATTTCAAATCGACTAGTTTGTATTTATCTTGATGCGTGGGATTTAAGGTCTTGTTAGTTATGAAGTTAATACGCTTGCTTCTCAATCTTGGGGTTCCTTTCAGGATGGACATCGTTTCCCCAATTTTCAACCGATTTCTCCACTTTTGCTTGTGATGGAGCCATTATTTCCTTCGGGTGGCAATGAACTCACAATCGGCATAATTTTCTTGTATTATTTTTTGTATAAAAAATGGATTAAAGTTTACCATGTGTAGGTTCAATTGCTTGCAAATACAAGTTTTTGTTTACCATACATATGCACTTTTAGTCTAATTCTCCCTACTCTATAAGTACCGTACGAAATAAAATTTGTTCTAATTGCAGCTGCTATTTAGTAGATATGCTCTATCGTTATGTTGAATATGGAAACGAGGGGACAAAAAAGAATGTTGATATCCATTAGCTGTGTGGAAAAGTAAAAAATCTGTAGGATTTGGAGGGAACCAGGTACAACAATGGGGCAGTTAAGATTTAAAAAGTGAATGGTGATGGAGTTAGTCATCTGCCGGGAAATTAAAAATGGGAATTAATAGTAGAACTTTTGCCCGTGGGTAAATCGTTGTGGCTAGTTTGGCGACTAGAAACGCGTCATTTGACTTTTGTCGTATATTTGTGTGAAATTGATAAACTGAAAGATGTTATTAAAGGAGTCGTAGCTTCAAAAACTCTAGCGAGACAGTGGAGAGTTACTCGTAGCTATGATAAAAACATGTCAAAGTCAAAGTCAAAAGCGCTTTTTTTAATACGAATCGTTATAAATTTTTAAAAGAACATAAAGCAAATTCCAAACAATAAAACTATAAAAAAACTTAATGGCCCGAATGGCTCTCTAAATTTATACGTTATCAGTTAAACACATTTAATGAAAAAAATACACTTGCAAATTTAAATTAATTAAGATTATTAGATATTTTTTGATTCAATTGGAAAAAGAAGAAAAAACCAACCAGCATTATTCAAAAATTACTTATACTACTTACACAACAATGAACTTATATCCTATACCTAATATGTTACACCCTAATTCTAAATAAGTTCAATCAAAAAACAAAAAAAAACCTTACCTTATATTGAAACCTATACCTTATTTATAATACAAATAAACAACAATACTAGATGTGGCAATAATGAGATGAATCTAAAAAACTAAGTAACGAGAAAAAGCACAAAAACAGAAAATAAACACGAATAATTTAGACATTGTCATTCAGCCACCAATACCTAGATTGTTCTATCTCAGCTCGACCAGGCTCAACGAATCTAGCAAATGAGTATCTCCATTGGAATTGTTAGTCTCGTGAACTCAGATTCGGAGGATATTTTATCTTCTTATCGGTGGCCCGTCGGTATATGTGATATATGATTGGGACGCCGTCAGAATCAAAAACATATCGATTCATGTCCAAATACACGAATGCTTCTGGAGGAACGAAGCCAGTAGTGAGGCAAGTCACAATATACCCGTCTGTAGGGTGGAACGGCTGTGAAATCCAAGGGTTTTCACTCACAGTTACAGATCTTGCGATATGATTCCGAAGAAGTTTCAATATGAAGATATCGACTCTCGTCACTTCAGCAGTTTGATAAATTTTTCTATTCGATATAAAGTGCTTCCAATCCATCTCAGGCTTTCTGTACAAACCAGTACATGCACGAAGACATTTCCTTTCGAAAACTCTTAATCTTTCCATTGTACTAGCACTCTGGTTGTACCAGATCTGGCATCCGTATGTCAAAACTGGCCTAACCAGGGTCTTGTAACAAATAACTTTGACTTTTTGATCAATGTATCTGGAACGAAAGAGTCGCCGAAGGGCCATGACTACTTTTAGTGCCTTACTCAGCATGATTTTGACATATTCAGTATAGTACAGATACTGATCGAGATAAACACCGAGGTATCGAACACAGGATTTATGTGGAACCCGTTCAGAACTACCCTCACCAGCCAAAATGTGGAAATCCTTCCAATTACGTTTCAGGTCTTGACTGGCCCCCTGCAGCGTTGTCCGAAACAAAATTGTTTCGCACTTCTGCGCATTGATTTTCATTCGCCAATTGTCGGTGTAGAGCTGCACATCATTAAACATTTTTTGAAGATTGCTCTGAACTATTGTAGCTTTTCGGTCTGCCGTATAGATGATCAGATCATCAGCAAACGCTACCAATGATCGCGTTGGCGAGACATTAAAATCAAAGCTGTTCAATAGCTTGCGAATATATATTGAGAAAAGCAGGGGCGCAGTAACTGTTCCCTGCTGTAGACCATTCAAGACCTTGAATTGCGCATTGTTGTCAGATTTCCATCAGTTACAACAAATGATTTCCCGTATAACATATAGCACATCATGGCGACAAGGTGTCTGGGGAACCTGTCCTGAAGGAGTTTGAAAACTAGTCCATCTAACCACATCGTATCGAAGGCTTTCTCCATATCAATGAGACATGCTCCAACACATTCTTTGTTGTTTAGTTTCCAACAGATGTCTGAGGTTACTTTCGTTATTGCATGTTTGGTCGAATGCCTGGCACGAAAACCAAATTGGCATTTCGGCATCAACTCATATTTCTCAATGTGGGCGTTTAATGCTCTGTTGAGTATCACTTCAAACACCTTGCTGATGTTAGGCAGCAAGCTGATTAGGCGATAGCTTTTAGGGCATGAAGATTCTTTTCCTTTCTTCAAGATCGGAAATACCTTAGCCTTTTTCCACTCATTTGGGAAATATGAATTGTTCAACATGTTGTTGAACAATATGCAATAATTCCTAATAGCAACCTCAGGCAAATGTCGGAGAACTGCATTTGGAATACCGTCAGTACCACATGATTTTTTGTTGTTTATTCAGCGAAATATGAAACACAAGTCTTCATAGCTGACAAAATAATCAATAAGATACAAGCTCGGTATGAGGTCAGATGTAAAGGTTTCATCGAAGTGAAGAATTGATTGGCCGTTCAGGCTTGATTTGAAGTCGGAAACTTTTGCTTCAACGACCTCCGAAAATATTTCATTCCTTCTCTCAGGGTTTGGCAGATGAACCAATTCAAAATGTGTTCCAATCAGGGCAAGTTTCTGCAATCCATCACATATTATCCTGTTTCTATTTCTATCCGGAGTCGTACTATCAATTTCGATACCAGCTCTATCGAGAAGATTTATCTCATCACTAGCGACTTCAAGATTCGATACCTTCACTCGAGACTTCCTGCGGAATAAGCTATTCACTTTCGCGAAAACGCCATCTGGGTCCTGTGGGCTAATATCCCTCAGTTTTTCCGCCCATTGATTGCTGACCTCACTCCTGAAGTATGAACGGATTAAGTTCTGGACATTCTTCGGGTGTAATTTCAACAAAGCCAACGAGGGATGGTTGCGGTCCAAAAATCGTCGATAAATATTGTTGACGCGGGTGAGAAGAAGGCTTTTCAATATTTTCAACCTTGCGATGGTTGGTGTTTCATATCCTTCCATATTGTTTCGATGTTTAATCTTGGGAACAACTTTCTCAATCGTTTCCAACCTCAGCTTCTCTAACTTCGACAAATAGAGATCTATTTCATTGTCAGTTCGATTTCTGTTATTAGGAACCATTGAGCAAGCGTTGCCTTCATCAGAAGAGGGACATTGCTTCTGGTACTCCCGATTAAACTTCTTTTGAAACTTTCCCCAGTCTGTTTTTTTGAAATTCAACCGATGGTTTTCATGTTGAACTGGAATGAGGAAGAAATCATCCCTTTGATGATTGATTTCCATTACGATTGCGTTATGGTCGCTATCGTCAGGAAGCACCTGCAGTTTCCGTTGAGGACTATTAAAGCTGAATTCAAGTCTTGCGTCAGCAATGCAGAGGTCCAAATATGAATTTGTCCTAGGGTATGTTGGGAACTCCGACCCATATAGGTTGCACCTGTATTCAATTTGGTTCTCTGTTATCCATGATTTCAGGAATACACCTCTTGGATTATTGGTGGCGTTCAGCCATGATGTATGCTTGGCATTCAGGTCACCGGCAAAAATATAACAATTATGGAGCCTGTTCAATTCGAGTATTTCAAACAAGGAATTGAGTTCCGCCTTGAACTTGAGAACATTTTGACCAGTTGCATAGGCAGAGATAACGAAGAGGTTATCCCCACCTGGCAGTGAAATTTTGATGACGGACACTTCAAGAAATTCAAAGTTTTTGAATTCGACTTTTTCAATATTTTGGAAACAATAGGGTCTTCTAACCAATATCCCGGTGCCACCTCCCCCATCACGTATTACCCTATCGTTTCTTACGAATGCAAAATCTTTGAATTCCATGGAATGCCATGAATTGAGGTGGGTTTCAGTGAGAAGTATGATGTCAGGCTTTTGATTAACAACAAATTCAAGGAGATAATCACGTCGATGTATAGGAACGATAGAGTTGACGTTGATCGATATGAGGCGAAGCCTATCCATGGGAATATGACTGGATGACAAGTTATTATTAGGCATTTGAAAGACCTAAGCGCTGAAAAGCAAAGTTAATTTTTGAATCTTGTTTGCCAATTCTCTCCGATAAAGAATTGGGTTGCTGGTAAATTTTGAGAAGCAGCTCATTATTGCCACTTACATTATTTACATTATTTCCAGCATTTTCGCTGGTCCTCTAGCGGCGAGTGCGAATGATACTCCGGGCTTGACGAAGTTGGAAGGTATGATATTACGCTGTACTTGTGTTTGCTTTGGAGCAAATTTAACTTTTGCATCTTAATATCGGGAGCATCCTCGATATGATGCTGGTTGACCAAAAACACCGCAGTTAACGCAGTATAATTTTTCTTTAGGCTCCGTCTGAGCCAATTTGCACTCACCGGGAGCATGAACGTCTTTGCATTTAACGCAACGATAGTGCATGGCACAATTGGCAGCCGAATGTCCAAATCTTTGACACCGGTAACACTGGTTGACTTCTCTTTTCTGGAGGCGTTCCCACCTCACCACTCTGAAATTCAAGTACCTTATTTGTTGAAGGGCACTTGAACTGCTCTGATTTGCCATTTGTACCAGGTAAAGTGGTAAATTCTTCCTTTCTATGGTCGACGTTCTTGTCGCAAAGGCTTTGACTGAAACAAAATCAATATCTGGTGCAGCCTCCTTAAGCACCTGAAGAAGATCGACCGCATCCTCTCCGCTGTCCAAACCCTTCAACAAGAAGGTCTGCTTTTTTTCACTTTTTGGGGTATAGGTGAAGTGTGGGACCTCCCCAGAAATCAGCGCATCTTTGGCTGACTTGAAATCAACCAGTGATTTCGTCCTTATAGTTAATTTTTCGGCATTAACTCTTTTGATTTCGAAATTGGCCAGTTTATTTTCGGCTGCCAATAGCCGAACCATATCTTTCCCGGTTTGTCCGAACACGTTGATTGGCGGAACTTTTTCTGTCTTGTTGGAAGCTTTTTCAGAGGAACCAGCAGAACTGCGGGCTGGTTTTTTCTCCTTATTTTTGTTCTTTAAATATTGAATAAAATTAACGTCATTATCTTGATTAAAATTACCTCCGATGTTTTCTTCGATTTCCATATCTTCGGTTAATCCCTCCAGCGCTGCAAAATAATTTTGGCTCTCGTTGGTCCCACCAGCACTTAGAACTTCCTCTGGATTTACTTGCTTTGTACTTTTCTTCGGCTTTGTTACTTGTTGCCATTGATTTTGTGGCTGCGTTTTTTGAGGCTTCATCCCTTTCTTGAAAAGATCCTTTAGAGACTGTATCTCTTGCCTTAATTCATCATTTTCTTTCTGCAAGTTGGCCATTTGTTGATTGTCCGCTATTATTTGCAGCTTGCACCCTCCATCTACGGAGTTTTCTTCGTTATGTTTTCTTTTGGTGATTGTCATATTCGTCATATTCGTCGTTTCCCCAGGTTGCCCCAACGGTGGGAAGCCGTCGGGGTCCTCCATTCCAGCGGCGAAATTTTCTGTTTGAATTTGTTTTTCGTTACCAATCGAAGTAAAAATATTCGATAGAAATTTCCGGAGTCGATTACTTCGACAATATAAGATTTTTTCCGATAAAAATTAGCTTCGGACTAACGTTTTTAAAAAATTAATTTAATTTTTGAAAACTTTTGACAGGAGCGATTTAAAAGACGTCTATACGCAAAGACTACTACGATCCATTCCCCATGATGAAAATATGTTACCTGATCATTTTACTTCAAGAACGATTTGCTTGTGTAGTAATCGAGCAGTCCGTGCATTCAAACTGCTTGAGGAATTATCAAGAATAGTAGCTCGTTCGAATAAAAAAAGAGTTATTCAAAATGACATTACATGTGACATATATAGGTTTGTTTTGATCAGTGGCTGAGTTCCCAAAGAAACTATTTAGGGATAAAAGTATTGAATTTAAAGTGCTGAAGCTAAATCGAAATTGCGGCTGCGTGTGGTCATTGGGGAAGAGCATATTGTAATCCTAGAAAGCATTATTGAAAGAGAGTAAGTAAATAAGTAGACTTTATTGAGACTTTTTATAACAGCATTACAGAGTACGCTTAATGACTATGTGACATTTGATAGTATATGGATGTCAAATAAACTTTGACGGTGAGAATATATGTATACGTACAAAACTGACGTAAGATAGGAACCCATATGGCAGTAGCGCTTACTACCACATATATGAGCATTAGTAGGCCGACTTTGCTGGCTAACTTACATGGCGGTATATGAAGAATTGTGGAGGTGCCAAAGAAAATGCGAGGTTTTGTACGGTTTCGAGATGGGTTTCCACAGTGAATCCAGATGGCCCGTGTGGAACACAACAGCGCTCCTAGCGAAGTATAAACTATTTCAGTTGCTATAGCCGTTTAATTTTTATCGCCTTCCAAAGTGAATAAATATTAGTTTCTTTACTTCTCAACGCTGAGCTATCTGTGGAAGGTGCAAAACATGTGCTTCATTTGCTCGTCTTGAAGTGTTTAGGAGTACAGTAGACAGTGCAAGGTGAATTTTAAGAATGCACGGAATACGTTTCGTATGCTTTCATTCGGGAAATACGCGATATAAGCATTTGCTTATGCCGCAGCTGGCTGACAGTTCACGGAAGCCTGCCCATTAGTAGGCCGACTAATACGTTTGCAAATTGCTACCATATGGCTTCCTATCTTACGTCAGTTTTATAAACGTATATTACATTGGTATTTTCAGATATATAGACTTTGTCATTTGCTCAGTTTGACAAATAAATACGTTAAAATTTAAACTAAATCTAATCTTAATATAAATTAAATCTATTCCTACATTGAACTTAAAACTATAAGCTGTTTAGTACAGCACTCGATCCTATGCTTATAATTGTTTTTGAGTATATTTTTGTTTTGACACTTATGAACCATCCAAATTCACGTTTTGTTCAACTACGGTATGTAATTATTTGTATCATGGTGGTATTGTTCAAGAATTACAAAGGGACATAGGTAGTAGAGATTATTTGCAGCGGTAGGTTCGAAAAGTGCGTGAATACATCGAAAAGGGTGCTCCCGCCACTTCTCTAGGTGTTTTTTAGATGTTAACATGTAGTGGAGAATCGGTTCTATCGCCGTAGCCCTGTAAAGGATGGAGTTCCTGTAGTAGTTCTTACTAGGCCGTCTGCATTTGGACAGGCATTTCCTAAGGATCTTCCTCTCGAAGATTTGGATTTCTTCGGCAGCAGTAGATGAGATTATTAGCCATGCTGGAAACGCGTAGCTAACGATCGGGCTAATAAAAGTTTTGTACATTAAGACCTGAACTTTTGGGCCGACTGATTTCAAGGAAAAGCGGGGCGAGACAATTGTGGACGCTGCTTTCACTTTGTTAAGGGTTTTCCTGGCGTGCCTATTCACCTTAAGTCGATTGTTAAAATGGACTTCAAGGTATTTGATATTTTCCTTGAGAGGAATGATTTCATCAGCAATATGTGCTTGCACATTCCTACTTTGAGATACAACAAGGCGGTGCCCTCTCCCGCTGGCATTTCTAGAGCAGATCAGCCCCGATTTGCTGGCATTTATTTCGAGCCCCCAATCCTTCGGATATTGAACAATATTGTGAATAGAGCACTGCAGCCTTATTTGGGCCATCTCTGGGAGGCTATGGGTGACAGTGAGCAGGATATCGTCTGCATACACTGCTATATCGATTGCCAAGTGATTCGGGCGTGGGATATCGTGAGTGAAAAAGTTGAACAGGACAGGACCAAGGATAGAGCTTTGTAGCACTCCCGAGTAGATAGGGATAAGATTTGAAATGCAATTCCCCAGTCTAATTTGGGATATTCTATCCGAAAGGAAGCTATATAAAATTCTGAGGATTGTGACCGGACAGGATGACATTTTCAATTTGTTCTTTTGACAGTTGGTCCAAACTGAGTCGACCGCTTTTTTCAGGTCTAGAGTAAGACAACTGTGCACTCTGTCCATCGAAGACTGCTGGTGACTCTATTGTGCAATAGAATTATTGCTTGCTCAGTAGATCGTTCGCGTTCATATTCAAACTGAAAATCGGGGGTCAGGGGATTAGTAAAATTGTAAAAGTATTGCAGAATAATCTTTTCAAGGGGTTTACTCATGTTAGGCAAAAGGCAAATTGGTCGAAAATTGTTAATGTTATTGTACCTTCACAGTCTAGTTTTGGAATTGGGATTAGTTTACTGACTTTCGAAGGTTTTGGAAAATATCCATTATTAATACAATTATAGTAAAATATCGTCAAGAAGGAGAAGATGGTCTTCCTGCACTTCTTGAGTATTCTGTTTGGGATGCCGCTAACGCCGTAGGATAGCTTTCCATTTAAGGCGTTTGGGAAATCTACTACTTCCGTTTTCGAGGTGAAAAAACCGACGAAGACTGGATGTTATGGAGAGGATGCTTTATTGTAACAGGAGAATACAGTTAAATAAGATCCCTCATATCCTTTCATCCTTAGTAGAACCTTTGTTTTAGCGTTGTTGTTCAAAGCTGTGTTGGACGACTCACGGCGACGATATATATAGGTTTTGAAGTATCCCTCACATACAACAATCTTGTCAGATTGTGCAGTGAAGCGTTACCTTCTTAATAGGGCCCATAAAGAAATCAATTATCGTACCTGACGTCACTTCCCGTACCGGAAACAGCTAATCAGTAGCCCTAAATTTCGACAACCAGCTGTCCAGAAAACTTGAAAACAGCATCTCAGTAGGCCGAAAGTAGGATTTTGAGATTGTCAAATGTGACGTTGTAATAGATCGAATTCACATATCAAAACACAACAATCATAATAATATTCTACGTACACATCTTAAGCAAACATATGTACACATTCATTCACTTACTATAATAGTAGATTCAATTCACATATCATGAACAAAAACAGCAATCGTAATAACACTCATACGTACATATCATAAGCAAACATATATACACATGTTCAATTGTACATCATTCAATTCATTTGCTTACTAACAAAATTCATTTGTTTACCAACAAAAGTCCAACCTAAGCAAACAAAAAAGACAACCATGAAATATCAATCCTATCGCATGGCTACATGTAAACATACCAGTTGCATAATCATACAATGCAATTTCTTTTATTTCTTCTACACTCATTCTAAATATCGAGTGTACCCATATCACGTTGCATTTCATTCGTAACTCATCACGGGTGGAAGTATTCCCTGACCACACTCAATACATGTTAATTATCTTACTCATCATGGGGTTAGCGACCATACCCAAGTGATGCGTACGAACATGGGTTGTTGACATATGAGTGCATGTATAATGTATGGAATATGGACATCTATCCAACGAAGAAAATAAATACATATGTTGGCATATAGGTAATATCGAGACGCGTGAGTTTTTGTTCATGAGGCAATAAAATCGATTCAATGGAAAGCATAGGTAGAATTGTGTCAAATAATGAATTTTTGCTTACACTTGTAAAAAAAAAACAGAAAACAAATTAGCTACATAAGACATAGGTTATGTGAAAGAAAAGTGTATAAATACTGAAGTGTGATTGAATAAAATGAAGATTTGTGATTGAATCGTCTTGGCGTTTTCATTGCAAGTCTTCCCTCCGCGAAGTTATATTTGCGGATGTAGAAATTGCAGCGTTGTGGACAATGTCCTCGCCATGTTCCCTGCGGAGCAATTCTGCGCTTACGTAGACTCAGAATAGCAAGAAATCATTTCGCGGCGACTCTGCCATAACATTTCATAGGAGGAATTTATAACATTTATAACATTTCAAATCTTTTTCATTTATAACATTTCCATTTCTATGTCATTTATAACATATCTATTTCATTTATAACATTTCTCAGATGAAATTTAGCCGAAATGATACAAACGTGAACGAAATATATATACTTGCGTGCTAATATCTTCGACACGACACAGGGCCAGCAAAGGATGAAAATTACATCGGGTGTAGCCCAAAGATCTATACTTGGTCCGGACCTATGGAACGTGTCTTACGACGGGCTACTGAGACTTAATATGCCAGATGAGTTGCGCTTGGTCGGCTATGCGGATGATGTTGCGGTTCTGGTCGCTGGACGCACCGTTAAACAGGCGCAACTTAGGCTAGGTTTGCTAATGCGCCGAGTGAGGGACTGGATGACTGCTCGCGGGCTCAGTTTACGACTGGAGAAAACGGAAGTGGTCATCTTGACAAAAAAGATAATCCCTCGAGTAAGGATGATACCTGGGGCTACTGATCGGGTCGAAGATGAGTTTCTCTGAGCAAATCATGGCAACGGCTGAGAAGGGTTCTTCGGGAATATCGGCTCTGAGTCGACTTATGGCCAACGTAGGGGGACCCAGCCCGTCAAAAAGACGCCTCTTGGTGAGTGCTGTAGGGTTAGTGCTACTGTATGGAGCATAAATATGAGGCGACGCTCTCAGCAAGTAGGTATACCGAAAACGTTTGGCACAGGTACATAGAAGAGGAGCACTGAGAATTGCATCTTCATATCCGACAGTCTCTTATCCGGCGGTGAGAGTTATTGCAGGCGTGATACCTGTCTCCCTCCTTGCTAGAGAGCACCGCGCTATTTACCTGCACCGAAACGAGGATGTGACGGAGATTGTTGTCCGCGAGGAGAGACAGCGCACGCTCAACGATTGGCAGCAGTCTTGGGTCGATTGCACGAAGGGAAGGTGGACTGCGCGCCTCATCCCGGATGTGAGACCGTGGCTAAATCGAAGGCATGGTGAGACTGACTTCTATCTGACCCAGCTTTTGAGCGGGTATGGGTGTTTTCAGCCTTAACTGCACAAGATTGGTAAGTCACGGTCCCGCGGGTCGGTTTTGCACAGGAGAGGAGGACAATGCCTGCCACATATTTTTTTGCGTGTACAAAATGGACCAGGCTGCGAAGAGAACTCTACAGGGAGACGGGAGAGCTTACTTCGGATAATATAGTTGCGGTGATGCTCGAATTGGTTGACAAATGGAACCAGGTGGTACATTATGCTCGGGCAGTCCGAAAATTTAAAAGCGACTCACAGCAGCTGGGGGATCGCTTTTCAGGCACTTCCTCTTCTCCTCTCCTCTCCTGCTAGGAAAGGGATTCCCCAGCTTGAAGGCGCCTCACGGCGTAACAAAATCAGATCTAGCCCGAGGTAATGTGTCAAACGGTTCCAGGCTGGGTTCTCAGGTTGACAGGGGAGGTGTTTAGTGGGTAGTCCAGTCGCCTTCTTGCAAGCATGGCAGTCCCACGCTCTGTGCATAAATGGCGTTCACTTCCCTACCACAAAAAAAAGTCTTCGACGCCTCCTATTTAAAATAAATCGTTGACATAGTACTGATAAAATTTCAAACTGCAGTCATATGTACTGTCAAAAAGCTTGAAAAAATTTGCTTGATTTAAACAGCATTAGATGGTACTCATAAGGCTACTCGAAGAGGTTAGTTCGCGACGTGATGCAGTGTTTCCGTGTTCGGACCTGAGTAAGAAGGCAACGAGTGAAGACTTCATTCCCTCGTTTTATAGAGTCGTTATCAATATTGAGTTTGGAACTCTTATGGCCTGTGAGTTGGTTTTAAACACATCTGAAGATGGTCGCAGTGATCTCAGTCTGCTTTTATAGAAGTTGTTGACTTTGAATTTGATGCGTTTTTGGATTTCACGAGAAACGCTTGCGGTTTAAGTTTCAAATACTCCTCATTCAATCAATTAAAGCTTCGATGATAAATGCGCTTAAGCCTTTGGGGTATATGCTTCCGAGTTTTTATTAATTGAAGAGTCTCCTGAGTTTCACATCTATAAAGTGGGCTGCATGGTTTCTGGAAGGGGGCATGCTGGTCTAGACACTCTATAACACTCTATAATAATATATATATAATATAATAGCAGATGTTAGTGCCGATATATAAGAGTTTATTTCTACGTTCGAGAGAATGATATTTTCCGGTGGGATATTCGGAAGGAGGTCTTTCAGGTCTTTTCTGAAGTTTGACCAGTCCATGAAATTAAACAGTCTGTAATGAGTTGGGCAAGTAGGTACTGGTATGTGTGATCAAAGGGTTATGTTGAGATGGAGGCCATGATGGTTCGATAATAAGCTAAATGTGGAGCAAGTAAAAGGAATTATCGGATCGTTTAAGTCAGAGGATATTTTGGAGTTATCTAAAAATGAATTCTCTCTTGGAAATTTTGGGACCCAGCATTTACTATGGATGCTGAGAGGAGGGCGTCTGGAACTCCATGCACATAGCGCAGAATGGAGCGGTTTCCGGCTTGTCCATATTTTTCCTCGGACTACTTTCTGAAATATGCTCATCCCCATATGCTACACATCGCTTGTTGAATCCACAATTGGTGGGTACCTGCCCGAATCTTTGACAACGATAGTATTGAACCAGATCGCTCCTTTTGGGGTTCCCATATGGCTCGTTGGTTTAGAATGTAGCGCAGTTTTATAAATTAGCTCTTATCTGCTTCCAATCGCACTGTTAGCTTAAATAAGCCCAAGTCGATCTTATTTGCTCTTGACCATGCAGTCTTAAGTGGGCTGACAGACTCGAGATCTAAAATCGGAATTTGGTTCGTTTTGTCTTCTCGAACCACCTCAGCTCCAAAATCTGAACTAACATCTCTTAGGATCATGACATACTTTTTCCTTTTTTTGAGGGATAACGAGTACTCCACTGCTTCAGCATTTTTAAGCAGGTTCATCATGTAGTCGTGGGCCTTGATGCGGTCTACTTTTCAGTCGGAAGCTCGACAACTTTGTAGTTCTGTACTCTTAACGAGTATCACCGGTAGGAGGGTATCTATCCATAATGCCTTTAAGCACTGTTGCTTTCACATTTTCTGCAAAAATTGGCGGGAACCACACCTTCTTCGTTCGATTATTAGTCGCGTTTGTTTTGGTTATCGTTTATTTTGGCTATCGTTTGCCAGTGCGCTAAAAGGATGAGTGCTAGGTGTTGGTGGAATTGGCAAAGGAGCCGGGGTTGTACGTTTTACAAGCAATTTACCCTTTGCTCATATTCATTTAACCTTAGAGTAAATAAGCTTGAATTCTTTGCTGTCGTATCGTCTGCATCCATCATATCCGAAGGCATTTCCTAGCGGGTGGCTTCGGTCTTTGGTTGCTCTGCCATCGTGTTTGTTTGCTGACAATAACTAGTCCATTGTTCGACTTCTGAAATTCTGTCCATGGGCGCTCGCCCAAGATGAAGTTTCTGCTTTCTTCTGGTTTTCAAACTTCAATCTTTATGTATATGATCTTGTATGATGAGATATACTTATAAATTTTCGTTTTCTGATAATTTTTTTATAATTTCAATTTTGACGAATTCACACACGTGTTGACAGTTTCAACGTTCAAGCGTCAATCTGCTTCAAGAGTCAGCAGTTTCTCATTAAAAGAGACTTCTTTCCGAATTTGAAACTGCTCAGGGCACACAATACCGAGCATAGTGATGAGGTCAATGCAAATACTCATGGCAGAATTCTTGTTAGAAAAATCATAACGGTGAAATCAAGAATTGTTCATGCAATCATAGTTTTCAAATTTCTCTTTGAATCGATGAATGAGCAGGCCAAAACAACAATTACTACGTCCTCACTTTAGAGTCAAACTTTTTAGCATTCATGATAGTAAGATCATCACGTGGATCAGAGTTTTTACAACAATCTACAAAGTTATCAAGAAACACCGAAAGCTTACAATTACTCGTCAAATTTCCAATATCCAGATCAAGTTTACTCTCAAAGACCATAAGAACCTTCACCTTATCATATCGCAAAGGCATATACCCAAAAATCGCCACAAGACTTGTTCACTTACGATTCGATACGAAAAAACACAATTCCTGAACAACGCAAACAGCCAAACTCATAGTCCACAGTATGATTTGCATATCCTGGATATCCTAGTAGCTCCGCACACGCTAGACTTCTAATTGGGGGCAATCTACGTCTAACATTCGTTGCAAATATTCGTGGTTCTAAAATTCTGCGTCCAGGGTTCGTTGTGAACAGACGTGTTTTTTATCGCTCCTTTTAAAAGTTTTCAAAAAATTAAATAAGTCAGCCCAAAGTTAATTTTTAATTGGAAAAACTTTATATTGTCGAAGCAATTGACCCGTGCTGGTATGGAGGAGTCCGACGGCTTCCCACCGTTAGATGACTCTACAAATCAAGAACTAAGGCTACGACTACAGTCGCTCGAAGATCTGTTCAAGAGAGGGATGAAGACTAAAGATGCATAGCCACAAAAGCAAATCAATAAAAAAAAAACAAAGGCGAAGAATTCTGCAAAACAAACTAACTCAGAAGATATCCTACGTTCTGGAGGAACTAACGATAGTCAACACTATTATGCAGGGCTGGACAGATTGCAAGATGAAATGGAAGTTGAAGAATGTATTGAAGGTAATTATAATCAAGATAATGATGTAAATTTTATTCAGTATTTAAAAAATTAAAATAAGGAGGAAAACCAGATCGCAGTTCAGCTGGTTCCTCTGAAAAAGTGACCAAACAGACCGAAAAAGTTCGGCTAATTAATGTACTCGGACAAGCGGAGAAGATATGGTTCGACTATTGGCAACCAAAAATAAGCTAAGCAATTTCGAGATCAAAAGAATTAATGCTGAAAAATTAGCTATTAAAACGAAACCACAAGTTGATTTCAAGTCAGCTAATGAAGCGCTAAATTTCAGGGAGGTTCTAGAATACACTTTTACCCCAAAAAGTGGAAAAAATCAGACCTTTTTGTTGAAGCGTTTGCCCTGCGGAGAGGATACGTTTGATATCCTTCCGGTACTCAAAGAAGCTGCTGCTGAATTTATTTCTATGACCACCTTCGCGACAAGAAGATATTCCTAGAAAGGAAGAAAAGAAGTAACCCAGTGCTACCGGTGCCAAAAATTTGTTCATTCGGCTGCCAACTGCACCATACACTATCGGTACGTCAAATGCAAACAAGTGAATTCTCCCGGTGAGTGCAAATTGGCTCAGAGGGAGTCTAAAGAAAAATTATACTGTGTCAACTGTGGTGTTTTTGGTCATCCAGCATCATATTGAGGATGCTCCCGACATCAAGATGCAAAAATAAAATTTTTTTCAAAGCAAACACAAGTACACAGTTTCATCACTGCCAACTTCGTCAAGCCTGCAATATCATTTCCACTCACCACTAGAGGACCAGCAGAAAATGCTGTAAATAATGTGAATGGCAATAATGACCTGCTCCTCAAAATTCACCAGCAAGTTAATTCTTTACTGAAGAAAATTGATAAACAAGATTCAAAAATTAGCTTCGTTTTTCAGCGTTTAAATCTTTCAATCTTCAGACGTTTTCTTTTTCTCCATTTCAAATTTTTGATCTCTTCACTTACACAATTTGTATTTTTCCTGAAACGGCAATCAAACTGATGTCACTATAATACTAATTGTGTGCGGGGGTAACATTTTTCTGACAAGAACCAAATAATTGCTAACAGAAACATAAACCATACTACTATGCTGTTGATTTGAGTTGATTCACACTACAGTGTAGACCAAAATAATATATCAGATGTGGAAAGTATCAGGTACGAAAAGTATCAGATAAAAGTATCAGGTGCAATCATTTATCAGTATCAGTTTGTATCTGATATAGAAATTGGATGTAACAACAATTTATAACCAATATATATAAAAAAATTAAAATCAATCCAAAAACAAACAATATATATATAACAAATTTAAACCAACAGCAAACAATGTTTATAGAAGAAAGTCTAAGGGCAATCAGAAGCAATATAAATAACAAATTTAAAAGGCAATAAAAAATTTAAAAGGCAATAACAAATTTAAAAGGCAATAAAAAATTTAAAAGGCAATAAAAGGGTACTAACCCATCCTCCTCGACGAGCGCTCGTGATGGGGGTGAGTAAGTCCTGGCAGCTAATACAAATCTATAATAATTAGTGATTTTTAAAATTACTATCCGACGATTTCCTTCGATAGTTTCCTTAAACTTCGTAAAAATTTGCTTATTCAACTTGCTGTTATGTTACACAAAGTGACAAGTAGGCAGAACGAATTGAAGTTCACGTCAGGATGGTCTCACAGACACGATATATTAATCCCAATAGATTATACAAATCGGTACAGCTAGATGTATGTTGTATTCACTTGCAACATAAAACTACCCCGGGACAGCAATTTACGATATATTGCTTGGTAACGTATACGTAATTAGTTGTAAGGCGATACGAGGACCAACAGTTTTTGGCCGAATTTTTCCAGCTCAGTATTTCGCCGGCAGTTCCGTCCAATTTTCTGATATTCAGTCTTAGCGCTACCACAGAAAAATCCAAGACATCCGGTTTTACTATAGAACTTCATCGAAGCAAGAGTTTCTTCACGATCACTTGAAGATTTAAATAAAATCGAGATAGTTCACTTTTGAGAATTTTCAGCAAATCGCATCACTCTCGAGTTGTGTTGGTGACTACTCGTTAACTGTGGCTCTTAAAACTCTGGACATTCTTGAACCATTATATTCGGTTGGACTGCGTATTGACGATTCGCGACAAAGGCTGTCATTCGAGCTCCATGCATTGGACAAAAGAAATTCTATAATCGGCCACTTGTACACCAGAAAATATGTTATGGGGCAATTTATTTGTGTAAATTTCACTGCACTTTACACGCACTAAGCCCCGTTCATTTCCATATATTCTTTTTCTCCACTCGCGGATCGATGATTATGGGTACGCAGAATAGGCTTGGAAGGTATCACGTCGTGCGAACAAAACCCGAAGCCGGAACCTTTCAGAAGTTTTTCGGAGTCGCAAACCATGCAGCGCAAGACCTCGACGTCAACATTATTCGCAAAACATTCGCGTGTGGCAAAAATTGTATCCAAAATCACTTCACTTGCATTGTGATTTAGCCTACATATCTCACGATTGGAAATCACACTTCGCGATCTTAATATCTTGTAAATATGTTATTCTTTGTATTCGGAACAGATAGACACGAAAAGATATGCCAGCAAGCACAATCAATAGTCGAAACTATTCTTCTTCTCACTAGCTAGCTGCTCGGCCAAACTCCCCGGCGTGCTTGCGGTGTACTTCGGCATCTTCCGTGGACTTTTTCCGTAAGCCCACGCACACAAGCTCCTCCTATCACCAGCTGATAAACCCATTCCGAATTGTTGAGATTGCCAAGAGATTCTCAGATCCGAGTTACAGTTTCCGCTAACGTCAGAAATGTATTCGAATGCATTTTAGGTAATGCACCGTTGCCCTGCACGAAGTCAGGGGTTCCACACCCTAAATTGTAATGGGCAGATTCAAATTTTTAACAAAAACAAAAATTTAATTGTAGTAAGGAAATTTTAACTAAACTAAAGATTAAAAATGAAGTAAAGAAATTTAAATAAATTGAAGAAAATTTTCATGAAGGAGAGAAATAAAATTTTTAAATAGTAATGAAAAATTAAATTTTATGGAAAAGATAATTAACGGAGAACATTTAAATTTTATTATGGAGGGAATTCGATTTACTAATAATAATAAGAAGAAAAACTATTCTACAAGTTACAATTACAAAAAAAAAAATTACACATTTTTATTTTAAATCTGTCATTACAGTTTAGATAGGAGGGGTTTCGAGCAGTTTGCTGATATAACTGCTTAATATTATAATTCTTTCAGAAACATTCATATATTTGGACATGAATTGGTGTGTTTTTGATTTTAACGGTACTCCGGTTGCATAGTATATATGTATATAGATGTGCCAAGATAAAATATAATTCAAATTTAAATTCCAGATGCTCATTTGCTAGGTTTGTTGTGGTTGATTGGGCTGGGACGGACCAATCTACGTATTGGTGTCTGAATGAAAATTGTTAAATTATTCAGGGTTTGTATTTTATGTTATATTGTTTTGATTTTCGGCTCATTGTTGCTACATTTAGTGTTATTGTTATCCTTGCGTGTAAGTAGTTTTTTGCAAGAATAAGGGATAAGTTTCAACATTCTTTTTCTTCTTCTTCACAGACCTACAGCCCCTTTTGGGCCTTCGCTTCTTGCAAATAGTGCTTTCAACTGTCTCGGTCCATTGATTGCGTCCTCCGATTCCAAAATCCGAGCAGCGATGAACTGTCTTCGTCGACCGAGTCAGACCAGCGTTTTGTAGTGAAAAAAGTATTTAAATGTCCGTACAGGACTGCAGCGATGGTGTGCTGCCTTAGCGGAAGAGGATGTTAAGATTTGCCGAGATTGGCCCTGCCTAGGGACGCGTGCATGTGCTGGCAGGCTAGCGTTGCGGTGTCGTGGGCCGGGTTCTTTCCACCTAGCACAAGGACCCACAACACAAAAAAAATTTCGCATTCACGAATGAAAAGTGGAGAAATGCCGATCGACAGGTGTCGAGGCCGAGGTAACCTACTAAGGGTTGAAATTGCTTGTTTGGATGAGCAAAAAAGGGTGGACTGGCAGAGACTTCATCATTAACGACGATCCTTATGGCCCACAAATAAGAGTGGGACGTCCAGATGGAGGTGGTGCCCCATCGCACCCTCCCAACCGGATCAAGATCTAAACGTAGACGTGGCCATATATTTCACTTTTGAGTGGAAAACTCATACAAACCTAATTTGCATGAACTTTCTCATTAAAAGAGAAATATAAACGTGACCGATTTATGTTATAGAATTATGTAATCGAATCACATAGCCCTACTCTATAACAGGGCAAGCGAGCGGAAGGCCATTCTACCCGGCAAGAGCCTCTGGACACAACAAAACGGTAGAGCGCACCCGATGGCTAGCCCATATCATCCGGAAAGCCTTCCATCGTTGCGGGTCCTATACCCGGTCAGATTTGACGGAATGAAAAGACCGAGATTTGAGTTTTAATTATCCATTATTATTATTATTTCTATACCGATATTAAACAATTGATTTCATTCTATTATTTAATTTTTATGCTTCACAAAAGATTACCAAAAAAACTCGTTTTTAACAAGACTGTCAACAAAAAGAAGGTTTATTTATCTTGTAGCAATTTCAAATAGGATGAACCGTTGAAATATATAGATTCCTTACAAAAAAAAAACATGTTTTTTTTTATGCGAAGGAAGGTAAATCGGACAGAATCAATCATTCAGTTATTTTTTAATCGAAAAAATCGAACTAAACATAATGGTCCCATTCAAAATTTAGAAACAATAGTGAATTCGAACTGACTTGATTACGACCAATAATTAATGCATTTCCCTTCACGGACATCCTTGCCTTTCCCATCGGTATCATCTTATTTTTAATAAGTCTTATTTGTGCATTGTTACCTTCTTTTTAACTTTACATAAAGTTACGTTATTCATATGCTAATTACAACTTCCAACCAAACTTCACTTCCCAAAAAAAAGGCGGGACTCTTATACCATACCTTTACGTTGGTATTCTTGACTTGCAAATTACAAATTTTTACTTGTATATAAAAAGCATTAAAATTCTTATTTAATTCTTACAATCTGCGTTTCCCTCGCTGGAACAAAATCCTTAGATAAAATGCGTTGTCTTAATGAAATGCGTTGTTCACGTCACCCCAAATTTTTTGGTGCTCTCAAAGGGCCAACTATCGTGTTCGCTTATCTTCAATACCCAAAATGACCCAGTGCGGACTGGTACCATTGTCATCAGGACCAACACAACCGCGGATGATCGACAGTTTTGCACTTTTTCTGATTGGGGACGCAGAGCGATTTCAAATCGTTTGCAACAGCATGCAAATTCAATATGATCAGTTCAGATTCAGTTCATTACGGTATTTGTTGTGTATGGAGCCAAACATCCACTATCAGATTAAATTTCTCACTGTAGTGTTTTGTCAATTTCACCGCACGTACACTCTCACCAAAAAGGAAAGGTTACTAAACAATTTTCGAAATTGTGTTTCGCTAGGATGCACTGAGATAACACACACAACCTCAACCCGCGCCTCAAAAAATTATGGTGCTGTACTCCTAGTGTTCAAATTCCCATTCCACAGTTCGATTTCACAGTTACAAACATAAACATACCATCAACTCCAATTCAACCTGCTTAACACGTCATACTCTCGAACATGTTGGGTAGTATCTTAAATCCACAGATAACGGATTGTTGTTCAGTTTTCTTTTGCATTGATGCGCTTTCCTAGGTCCGAAGCTGAGTTAGCCACGTAACGTGACGTTAACCGAGGTACCAAACGGGTTCCTTATCACCTGGCAATCGCAACTTGAGCTCGCTAACCTCGTCACATAATACACCATTCAGTACCGCATGGACGCACAATGGAAGATAGTGAATCGTGGTCCAATACGACCTGCGGAGCGGCTAGATGCAATTTTAAGTTTTAAACCCGATTCCGAAGACGACCGCCCCAGCATCCAATTGCAAGGAGGGAATTTTCCTTTACGCATCGCCCACTTGCAATGTATGAATGTCGCGGTCACAAATGGCCACCGGATTTTATGTTCGGCGAATTGCAAACAAACAAAACTGTCGCGTTATAAATTGGATGTCGTACCAATTTGCCTAGATCTCGCACCATTCTTCACTTTCAAAAACGATGTTCATACACACTCGGATAGAAGGTGGTCGATAAACGTTTTCGTTTGGGGTGTCTTGAAACCGTACGATTCACTGCACTGCGGTTGCCTTTACGGAACCTCTGTTACAGGTATGCAACCACCCTGCCTGTGTTGGCGCGGTGATCGCACCTCGTCACACAAACCTTGTGCCTAGGGGGAAAAAGCGCTGTCCTTTAGAAATAAGAAGACCCTGTATTTTCCTCTTTAACAATACGTTATTTTGCACGCACAAATGCAAGTTTCGACTAATTAAACAAATTCAGTCCAAAAACATTAATTATTTGACATTCTTTACTTTAAAGGTATCCAAGTAGATAAACTGTAGATGGCACGTGCAGCTGATGGCCATTACTGATGTTGGCGAACCTCGTATCATCGTTCGCATATCGTGGTGCACGCGGATGAAAACTGGAACCAGAGCTCACCGACTCCAAGCACTCCGTTTCCCGTGGATGCCTTCACTGTTTACGTAAAAGAAAAGAATCAGAGAGGTTGTTAAGCGAAAGACTATTTCTATATTAAAAGGCTAAAACCAGGGTTACACCGGCTTGGGCTTAAAGAAACTCCGTTTTAGCTCATTAAAGATTATTTCCGAAATTTAATCTGCAGTTGCTAGTGAAAGATTAATACTCTACGCTAATTAACCATTAAATGGCTAAAACCAGAGTTTCACCGGCTTAGGCCTAAAGAAACTCAGTTTTAGCTCATCAGAGATTGTTTTTCGGATTCTACTTTGAACATGAGTTGGCTAAAACCAGAGTTTCACCGGCTTAGGCCTAAAGAAACTCAGGTTCCGCTCGTTCTTCTTACCTTCAGTTCGATGGTTCAGGATGGCGTTGCTTTGCGGCGAACTTCAATTGATGGTTATCGTCTTGGCTAACTCTTCTTAAGACTTGCGTTGAAAACTGCTCCTTTTTCCAATTCGCCACTAGCTTAAATACAAACAAATTGCTTGCATTGCTAGTGAGAGTCGTAGACCTCCGATCCAGTTAATCCGCAAAACGCTGAGTTTGTAAGTGTACTAATTCCCCTTAACCTGCTTTACAAATTCATTCCTCTCTTGTTCTTCAGGAACAATCTTGTTGCATGGAAAGGAACGCTAGCTCCAATCTCATGCTTTTGGCTCTTTTCTTCTTCAGTATTCATATATCTGAATATTCGACGACTTCTTCCCATACAATTTCTGAGTTGGTTGTCATGGCGAATTGGTACTCAGATGAGCGGATTGCGCATAGTACACACATTCAACTGTATACTTTACATGTATTCCAAATGCTCTCACAATGGCAATTGTATGGACTACTATGTATGCGTGTGGAATTCGCCGCAGAGCCAATTTAGCGACTTGACCAATGAAGCGTAAGATATAAGTTCTTATATACATTGAATTGCGATTATGTACTATGTTTAGGGTGTCGCCGTTCCCTAAGTATGAGCGGTGAAGCATACTTTGCTTGTTGGCTCGTGCGATGAATGATTGGAATTGTAAATAACTGTTATGAATTTCCGAGTAATTAGCATTCGCATACACTAATGATTGTTGTAACGTGTCGTAAGCGAGCTATGAGGGCGTGATTAATTGTCATGGATTTCTGAGCAATTTGTATTTGATTGTTATCGTAACACCTCAACTTTTAAGTGGTTCGTAAAAACTTCCCAACAAGTATTAACTTAAACGCGATGTTAATATTTTCACACGGCACCGATCCAAATGGCGAAAAATTTATCGAATAAAAAAAAGAATATCTAACAAAATTTCGCCGATTTGCGTGGTTTTTCACATTTCCCGTGAACCTCTTTTCCTTTTACGCGTCGCGACTTGATCGCCGTGAAGGTGCCTAGCAGACTCCCCCATCCGTTCCAAAACTTGTCTTTTTTTTCATCCCGTGCATACGGTGAAACCTCAGCTGATTCCATCAGCTCTGTTCTCTTCTCTTCCGTGATGTAATACACCGTTGAGGATCATTACATCAGCGTTCCTCAAATCAGGAATATTATATGCAGATTTGAAAATTTTAAAACAAAATTTAATCAAAGTAGAGAAAATTGAAATGAAGTGAGGAAATTTGCAATGTAGGGAAGAAATTTAAATGATGTAAAGAAATTTTTACTAGTGTAAAGAAATGAAAATTTTAAATAGCTATAAAAGTTAAATCTCATGACAAATAAAATTAAAGGGAGACATTTAAATTTTAATATAAATGAAAATTGATAAAAAAATAACATTTGATAAGATTAATAAAACGAAAAACTATTCTACAAAAATATATTTGCAAATAAAATCAAATACATATTTTTTCAAATCTGCCACGAAATTTCGAGTAGGAAATAGGAAGGTTTTCGAGCAGTTTGATTGTGTGACTGCTCGATTAATACAGTTTCCTCGGTTTTCCCACTGGTCCCCGCCCTTCAGTTCTCCCAACGAATACCTTCTTGGACAACCGTTGTTTGTCCATACGATTCGTGTGGCCAGCCCATTGCAGCTTCAGCAGCCTTACAATCATTGAGACCTCCAGCTTGTCAAAAATTTTATATAGCTCATGGTTGTATCGAATTCACCATTGATCCGCGCCTAGCTTCCCTCCGATTATTTGCCTCTGGACCTGACGCTCGAAGGCGTTCAATATGTTTGTGGATACCAGGGTTAGGGTCCATGGTTCACACCCATAGCATAGCACAGGTCTTATCACAGTTTTGTGTACTTGGAGCTTTGTTTTCCTATGTATGCAACTGGTCTTCAAGATCGTCAAAACTGAATAAAATATTTTATTTTCGAGCTGTATTCTTCGACGTCTCGTCTCGTCTCTTTTATTAGTGGTTCTCGTTATTTTGGCGCCTTAATATACAAATTTGTACACTTTTTTGATATTGTATTCGCCAACTGTGATATTTTGGGCATTAGAGGTATTTTCCCTCGACTGCAATCGACCTTTGATTTGTAACCCTACTAGTTTTGCTTCACTTCCGAGATTTAGGAAAAGGCTTTTGGTGGTTGTTAACGATCTTGATAGAATATTAGTGTCTTCCGCACAGGCTACCACTTTTCTCGACTTATATTTTCGAAGCCATATAGCGTTTTACAGGGACGGGGAGCTAGCCCATCGCCCAACCTCCTTTCTGGCGGCATGGCTATTACTTTCGATTCCGTTATCAGACATGGAAGACTTGCCTTGACTCCCTTACGTCAGCCTTTGGAAAAAGTAAAAGTTACCAGCGTAATTGGAAGCAGAGCTGCACGTGTATTTGCATTTATTGACATTTCGCGGCATTTAGTGTCTCGTCATTGGGGAACCAGTAAACCCAATATGTGACCCCGAGGCCATTTAACACCATTAGGGTTAGGTGTATTGTGATGTGTATTATATTAGGGTAAGAGATAAGTTTTAATGTTTAGGTTAGGTATATTGTCATAGGATTATATTAGGATAAAATAAAGTTTGTTGATTGAATTTTACTAGAGTTAGGCTGGAATATATTTAGATGTAAGCTGAATGTTCACTATTTGTAGTATACTTTGTACAATATGTTAATTTGTAATAAAGTTGATTGGTTTTACTCCTTTTTCCAGTCTATCGATAATATTTAGGAATTTTCATTTGGCAAATTTTGATATTGTTTTTTTTTTGACTCAGTTTTTGATTAAATATTGTTTAAATTTGAAGTGATATGTGTGCCATCATTTTTTGAGTATTATATGTTTCAACACTTGCTATTAGATTTCATAAAATCTATAACGATTGTCTCAATAAAGCACATTTGAATATGAATTTGGAATGCCAGATATGTAAATAATTTGTTAGCGAATAAACGGGTAATAAATTTATTAGTCCAAACATTTTATTCACTCATACGCAACGAGAAACTGCAAAATATCTAATCGGCAGTGTATGATGTTGTCTGCTAAATTGTTCGACTGAACGTGCTTCGAAAAGTAAATTGATTATTATGAAATCAGCGCAATGTACATAAATCTTAATAAATGTATGTTTCAAATTCCACTATAAACTTTCCAGTTCAATGACCGCCTGTTCAAAATAATCATTCATAAAACTATATTGAATTCCTTACTAAAGACTTTTGCCTTTTTGACGTAGAATTTACCTGATTGCGAGATTGATGGAAGAATGCAAAAGTTAATTTATATGCACACAACATCATTATGTTACATACATGCAAAAGTTAGGGAAACGGATACGAATTAAACTCAACGTACTTAATTAAAAACAACTATCCGAACAATTCAAAAATACTTTTGAATACGAAATAATACCAACCCTGAAACAATTTTATATCTTACATAAACACTTTAAAACCGTGTAATTGGTCCCTTTGTAAATTTGGCTCTAGTCAGTTCCGAAGGATAGTTAACATGATGTCTTCTGCACGCGGAACGCGTTTTGCATATAGAATACAAATACTGACCTTTGACGGTCTTTTATTTGAGTTAGGTCGGTTGAATGCAAATTACATAGGAAACTTTAGCGTATACTCTTGAAACTCTCTGGGCATTGTTGTGCCATCGAATAAATTTTTGTGATTTTGCTCATACGAGTATGAGATTCTATCTGACCAATAGAGGGTATATGTTCTATTTTACTAATACTATTATGAAGGATTATTTTTGCTTTCAGGTTATTTTTCTAGTGGTTAGATTGCACTTTGGAAGCCGAAAATAAAGCGTAGTACTCTTTGTAAATTGTGCTCACAAACACATGAGTCCCGAAGGGTTACATGTTTTTGATTTAATTGCCTTTCGCAAAAATTCAGTTTAACCGCAAACAAGTGATTGTGAAAAAGGGAAGGGGTATAAATATTCTTTTGATATTTATGATATCTGTTCTCAGAAAATTTTTGATAAATAAAGGACAATTCTTTTCCTATCAGGCTCAGGTAGCTGTAAACGCAAAGCATGGTTTACAATTTTCAAAAAGTATAAAAAAAAAATTGGTTCCTTTTTCAACATTATTTATTTTTTATGTATATTTTGACTGCTGCATTCAGTCTTCTTCAGTGCAATGAGTTTTTTACCTGACCTAGCCTACCTTATATATTATTCGCGTTTAAGTTTTATCTCCGGATTTTTTGGATGTTTGAATTATGCTATACAGTGCTTAATTACATTCTAATTACATTACAATAAAATCTAAAAGCTTGGCGTTATTATTCCCTAAATCATCATTTAGTCTTAAATCTACGAGTATTCTCCTTATTACTATGCCTTCAATCGTATCCAGTTTTTTCCATTTTGTGACTTCCTTAATTACTTCCACATCTTGGAGCATTATCTCGTGGGTCTCTTGAATTATATGCACCCATCAGTAATACAAGTCGATAGCGTTTGTTCACCGCAACAAATGTTGAGTCAATTTACTTGTTTGCATATTCAAACGTTAAATTCCAACCCCTTCATGGCTATAACTTAACAGCCGTTATCCACCAGCTTAGTCTAAACAGCAAATTCAACACCATCCACGAAAAAACATGGTCAGCGATTCCCACGAAAGCAGCCAGACATCAACGAGTGCATTTTCCCACATTCATGGAAAATGCAATTTCGCAAAAAACAGAAATAAAAGTTTGCAAGCACCGCCAGCTCAGTTCAGTTCATTTTTCGGATTCATTTTATACACGACTCTGTAGTAAATTTGAAAATTAAAAAAGTGTAATTTGTAAAAGTTTAAAGAAAGTAAATAAAATTTGTTTTTTTTAAGTTAACCCTAACTATCGAGTTTTAACTGGCGCCCAACGTGGGGCTGCATCGCGCGCGTGGTTTTAATTGGATAGACCAAATTATCGTAAGATAATTAAGCCCTAATTGGTCTTAAACATTGTGCTGAGGCTGGCCAATGGTCCATTGAACCAATCGAAAAACGGGATATTAGTGCTGTGAATCAAAAACCTAAAGGATCCGGCTCTAAGCTCATATCGGTACAACCAAGTGCCGAAGACCACGGCGAATTCGGGAAGGCCCCCCAGTAGCTTCAACCAAAAAACAAGGAGGAGCAAAAAGGATAGCGAATCAAACAAAGCCGAACCGAAATACGATCGCAGCCTAGGAGGAACTCAACGACTACGAAGATGAAAACATACATAATGATGTAAGTCTTCCACTGTTGTTTCTCTAAAAAAAAGGAAAATTTTTTGTTAATTCTCGAGTTACAAACCTTCTGGAAAGAAAATTTAATTTTGATTTAATTTCAACATAATTGAAAATTTAATTTGAACATAAAATAGAGAGTGAACTCTTTTGCCCAAATGAAGTGAAGAAAGAAAAATAACAAAGAAAAGCGTAGTGTTTTTCTACGGAAATATTCGAAACATATTTAAATATTGCAAAACCCATATTGTGGAATTTATATTTTTATAAAAGTATTTGAAGTGAAGACAAAGAACAACTGAGAATACGTTATCATAATATTTTCATGAAAATATTTGAAACATACGTATTTACATATTTAAAAATATATCCTGTGAAACTTATATTTTTTTTTCCAAAATTTACGAATATAAACATATTACAATTATTTCAGAATAATTATATAAACATAAAAATATTATCTTGACCAATACAAATCCTATTGTGTTTTAATGAATTATTATTTCTGAAATACTGAAAAGATCCAATCGTGGTTGATTATCTCGAAAAAGTTTCTAAGAGTGTGCTTATTCAATTATTTTGTGTGAAATTTTGTGTGAAAAGTGACAAGGTTCTCGGACATACCTCGTTCTCTAAAATACTAAAGCAATACATCGACCTGGTGCCCTCGTTCTGTAAATTCAATTCATTATGGCAAACCCCAACAATCTCCTTAGGCCTCCGCGTTTGGAAATTAGTGCTCAAAATGCACCAGCACAGCCCCAACCACAACAGGGGCCTCAACCGGCTGCCCCTAATAATCTAACGATTGGTGAAGATATTAGGAATATCATAGCTCAAATTGTCGCCACAACGCTTCAAGCACAGGGCAGACAAATGTTCAACTCCCTCATGAACCCAGCCGCCGATATCAACAATGATGTTGATATCCCAATCAATATAAATAACGACGGTAATCTTGCCGACATGGACAAGATACCTGACGTCGTTAAGAGTTTGAGAGATTTTTCCGGCAACCCAGGAGAATTCAGTTCCTGGAAGAAGTCCGTTGAGCGGATACTAAAAATATACGGTCATTTGCGGGGAATCCTGTCTGTGATCCGTAACAAAATTGTAGGGCACGCTGATATTGCCCTAGAGTCATACAACACGCCCCTAAATTGGGAGAAAATTTCGAAGTGCTTAACACTTCACTACGCCGACAAGCGTGACATGTGAACTCTAGAGTACCAGATGACGACGCTGGTTCAAGGGTCAAATACAGTCTCAGAATTCTACCAAACAGTATACCACCATCTCTCACTAATCCTAAATAAACTTGGGTCAATGGATATGTGCCAAGAAGCACTAAATATTATGACTCAGGCATATAGGGACAAGGCATTGGACACCTTCGTTCGGGGACTTAGAGGTGACCTTTCTAGACTGCTTAGCATGAGAGAACCCGCTGATCTACCTCAGGCCTTACATTTGTGCCTGAAATTACAGAACATTGATTATCGAACGCAACACGCGAACAGCACACATATCCGTACCAATAGATTAAACCCCCAAACTGCACCACCAGTACCTCCTAGAAGACAGTTCTCGAACAACCATCAACCAGCGCCTGTGCCCGCACCAAGACGGCAATTTTATCCCGAATTGGTTAACAACCCTCAAGCATTTCGACCTGTGCAATACCACAACCAGCCACCCGCATTCTTTCAAGATCCTCGACAACTACCCCCAAAGCCAAATAAACCTGAACCAATGGATGTCGATCAAAGTTTGCGTTCTCGTAATGCAAATTACATCAACAGACCACGCTTTGACTACGGACTTGCTCACAAAAGACAGCAACCAGCACCACAGCTCCCGAATAAATTTCAGCGTACCCACTTTACGACTCATAATCATAATATAACGCCAGAAACATATGGCGAAATATTTAATAGCCCTGGACTTAATGACGAAGAAGGTTTCTTAGAATATTTAGGACAGGACGATACACAACCATTTTCAACCGAACTAACTGAAACTTCCCAAACAGATCAAGATCCTGCTCCACAGATCGAAAATACCGGAGAAACAGGTAACCCAACCGCAGAGGGTACAGAACACCTCGACGACATCTATTTTTTAGGCTAAACCGCTCTTCACTTCCATATTTCCAGCTAAAATTAAGGAGTGGAGAGCTATTGAAATTTCTCATAGACACAGGATCCAACAATAATTATATTCAGCCACGGCACATTAAATATCCCCTTATTAACGAACAGGAATTCTACGCCAAATCTGTTGCCGGATGCATTAAAATTACTCATCATTCCTACATAAGTCCTTTCGGTGCTTACACAAAAAAACTCAAGTTCTTCATATTGCCTAGTCTTGTAGCCTTCGATGGTATCATTGGTAACGATACTTTGAAGGAACTTAATGTCGTAATACATACGAAGAAGAATTACATGACCATCAACACAGGATTACGTATCCCTCTAAAGCAACATGTTTCTGAATCAGTCAACAATATCAACATCAGAACATCCCATCTAAATAAAGATTCATCAAGTAAATTACTAAAGCTTATAAACCAATTTTCTAAACTGTTCACCGAGCCTGACGAGCGCTTAACTTTCACTACCAGGGTGAAAGGAGAAATTCGAACTACATCAAACGATCCTGTATATTCGAAGTCATACCCTTACCCTATGGCTTTGAAAAACGAAATCGAGGAACAAGTAAAAAAACTTCTCGCTGATGGGATTATAAGACCATCACGATCCCCTTATAATTCTCCGGTGTGGATTGTCCCAAAAAAGGAGGACGCATCGGGAGAAAAAAATTTCGCATGGTAGTAGATTATCGAAAGTTAAACTCAATCACCATTCCTGACCGATATCCCATCCCTGAAATCAATGAAGTTTTGGCTAATTTAGGGGAGAACGAGATATTTTCCATTATTGACCCGAAGAGCGGTTTCCATCAAATCCCTCTCAAGGAATCGGACATCGAAAAGACTGCGTTCTCTATAAATAATGGAAAATTCGAATACACGACTCCCATTCGGTCTAAAGAATGCACCCTCAATTTTCCAAAGAGCCTTGGACGACATACTTCGAGACGAAATAGGCAAAAGTTGCTATATTTATATAGATGACATCATCATCTTTGGCAAGGATAAGACAGAACATTTCAAAAACCTCGAACGAATATTCTCTATCCTAGAAGCAGCAAATCTAAAAATTCAACTCGATAAGTGCGAGTTCTTGCACGAAGAGATAGAATTCTTGGGATACATTATTGGTAAAAATGGAATTAAAACCAATCCGAAGAAAGTCCAGGCAATCGCTAATTTTCCTCCACCCAGAACATTGAAAGATTTACGTTCATTTCTCGGGATGTCGGGATACTATCGCCGCTTCATTCACGACTATGCGAAAATAGCAAAACCCCTGACATCCCTCTTAAGAGGGGAGGATGGACGTGTGTCCAAACAGCTTTCAAAGAATAAACCAATACACCTGGATGAGAATGCCTTAAATTCATTTAACAAACTTAAAAACTCGCTAATTTCAAACGAAGTGGTACTCGCTCATCCAGATTTCTCTAAACCTTTTGAGCTCACAACGGACGCCTCTACATACGCCATCGGCGCCGTACTCTCACAAAACAATAGACCAATAACATTTCTGTCCAGCACTCTTGATAAAACACAAGAACATTACGCTGCTAACGAAAAGAAATGTTAGCAATAATCTGGGCTCTAAACTCTTTGAGAAGTTATCTCTACGGATCACGCAAGGTAGTTATCTATACGGACCACCAACCACTAACTTATGCATTAAGCAATAAGAACGCTAATAGCAAAATGAAACGGTGGAAAGCGATCCTCGAAGAGTATAACTACGAGCTCAAATACAAGCCTGGCAAACAAAATATCGTCGCCGACTCTTTATCAAGACCTCCCCAATCCACAGAAGCTAACTCTCTGACCATGACTCAGCACAGTGATGAAAGTTCGTCTCACAACCTTATACCTATGGTGGAAACTCCTATCAATGCTTTCCGGAACCAAATCATTCTTGAAATTGACCAAGAGGACAGTTACCAAATAACTCATCCGTTTGATAAATACACAAGGCACATTATAAAAAAGTTTCAATACACCAATACAAACCTCATAGATGTCCTCAAAAGATACTTGAACCCAGATACAGTTAACGGCCTTATGGCAAATGAAGAAACTATGGGAAGGATCCAAGAAATTTACCCTCACCACTTTCGTGATTACAGAATAAGATTCACACGAAAGTTGGTTGAAGATCTTACCAGTGATGTGGAGCAAGAGGAGAAAATTTTAGTAACTCACCGCAGAGCACATCGCAATGCAGAAGAGAACCGCCGTCAACTTCTGGAACACTTCTATTTTCCACGTATGTCCTACAAAATTAAAAGGCTTCTAAAAAATTGTACAACTTGTAAAGTTAGCAAATACGATAGGCACCCAAATAAACCAATTCTAAACGAAACCCCTATTCCCAAATATCCCGGACATACAATTCACATCGTCTTATTCCTCACCGAGAAGAAGTTGGTGCTAACTGCAATCGACAAGTTTACAAAGTTTGCACAAGCAAAAATAATCGCATCAAAGTCGGTTGAGGATATAAAACAGCCCCTCCTGGACATCCTTTACGTCTTTTGCATACCTGAGAACGTTGTCATTGACAACGAAGGTGCCCTTACTTCTATATCCCTGACTTCGCTAATGGAAGACGACCTCCAGATTAAAGTTTACAAAACCCCTGCCTATAAAAGTACGGTCAATGGCCAAATCGAACGCTGGCATTCCACATTGAGCGAGCTCATGCGATGCCTTAGGAAGGATGATCCATCCCGATCTTTCCAGGAACTTCTAAACAGAGCTGTGAATGAATACAATCATTCAATTCATTCTACCACAGGTCGCAAGCCCGTTGAAATATACTTTGGTAGATGCCCCAACATTGACCCTGCAGAGTTCGAAAATGTTAGGCAAACTAATATCGAAAAATTAAAGCAAAAACAGCAAAAGGATTTAGAGTACCATAACAAAAAAAGACAACCAATAAAAAACTATGAGGTAGGAGAAGTCGTCTACGTAAGGCAAAATAAACGTTTAGGCTCAAAATTAACACCTAGATATCGTCAGGAAACCGTACAAGAAAACAGAAACACTACCATCGTAACTGAAGGAGGCAAAATTATACACAAAGACCGAATCAAAAGCTAAATAGGTACTATTTTTTCAGATTTATTCTTCGTACCACCTTGGCGAACATCCAAATCTTGGATTTTTCCAACTCTCACATTGCAACCTTCCATCTGGGACATGCGAAAATACGACAGGGAAATTTTAAGCTGATCCATATAGTCGATTTGGAAAAGTTCTCAAAATTATTAGAAGGCATAAATGCATTTCTGAACCTCCCCGCAACCCGCCATCATCCTCTTTCCCATCATTTAGAACACGAGGCGCAACAGGTCGGCGAAATGATAAACAATCTAAATCCGCGTCAAATGAAAAGATCTTTTGACTTTATCGGCACCGCATGGAAATGGATAGCCGGTACTCCTGTGTAATGTGACGCCTACGCCCAGGAATCGAAGTGATTCCGATCCCGAACCCTTGTAACCTGCCAGATGGATATGTCCTCGAAGTGCCAGCGGACTTCATCTGTTGTGCGGATATCGTTATGCAGAAAATATTTTTTTTTTCTGTCCAAATATTTAGATCCGTGGATATAAATATTCGAAATATAGAATTAATCCAACCCCGGCACATTTCGAGGCATAGCCATCTGGAAATGCCCCTCCACCGTGGCCCTCGAGAAAACTATGCCACTGGCGACAACTGGAGAGGTACATTGCCGCATATGACGTGCCATTCCACACACAGTTGTTTTGTCCGATGTGACAACGGGATGATTTTGGCAGCCACATGGAGGCGCTAAACGTCATCGTAAAGTTCTTCGTGATAATATCCAAGGTATTACAAAACCAGCTATACGTCGTTTGGCGCGACGTGGTGGAGTGCAACGTATTTCCGGTTTAATCTATGAAGAAACGCGTGGTGTGCTTAAAGTGTTTTTGGAAAACGTTATTCGTGAGGCAGTGACATTCACCGGAGCATTGCCTCAGGCTGGAGCATGAAGCTCTGTCAAGGTCGGAAAGGAGATCAACAGGCAAATTAGGAAAGAGGTTAGTTTAGTTAATAAAGGATTAGAAAGGTTAGCAATATTTTGTCTGGTCTGCAGCGGAAGGCAGTGTGAACTGTATCGGAACCAGTAGGCGTGGATTTGACGAGCAGCTTGGATTCAGTCGATAGGTTATCTCACTCAAGAAAAAGCCAAAGTGGATCGGCATGGAACGGAGTTGACGACATGCAATTGTTCACAGAACTTGACGCCAAAAGTGGGGACTTAATCCGCGAGTGGAATAGTGTCCTGCGAATTCATCGCTCAAGCAAAGACAGTATTAGTTCACAATCACCCGCACGTGCAACTCGCCTGCTCAACAGGTCCCGCGTGCAACAGAGCACGCTCAGCAATACCGGTTCAGATAGTCCTAGATCAATAGATAGTCTTCCCCACAAACATCTCCGTTCATCGCTGACGGGCAAGGATATAGTCAGCTCGTCATACGATCTCCTGTTTATAGACAAATCTTTTAGGAATGCAATGATTCAAGATGTCCAAAATTTAAGGAAACAGTTGACACGTCTCCGAAGGATTTTACAAGATTCTGAAACTCTCAACCCATTCGAGCAGAGTAATGGGAAATTATTCGCATCTTGTGAATTGGACAGTAGTGGTCAATTGCCCGCTGATGATAAGGACACAAGTAGTCTGGCTTCTTCAATAGCCGATGATCCTAGACAGGAGTTAGCCGATCTACGAAGACAGGTTGTTTACCTTCAGGTATTTGCACGTCGTTTATTTTATTGTTTATTTTATTCAGAAATAAGTTACTGAATGAAAATAAAACGACCCATTATTCCTCCAATACCGTATTCCCGAAAATAATGCATATCGTAAACAACATTCTTTAGTACATTTACCAACAATAGCAAGTGGTAATTAATTCGATTTGAATCGTACAATTTACGTTTGATTCCATGTTTGGTTTACTTAAGTCTACAAAAAAAAAAAAAAACCAGCCATGCCGTACTAAAGATGAATTTGTTCTGATAGAAAACTCGCATCTGGCATAAATAAACAAACTGTTGAAGCTATAAAGAAAAATTAATTAGTAAAAATAGATAAGAAAACGCAAACAAACGACTTGGGTAATTTTACACTTTTCTATTTCTATATTCCACCGCTTGTCCATAGTAATGAGTACAGTAACTGATGATAATACAAAATAACTCTTAGCGTAATAACTTTTGTAAGAAAATGCGTTAGCTAAATCGGACGTTAGTTGAACGACATGAATGATGTGGTCCTGATTTCTATCTAGAACATATGATAATTTTTTTTTGTTTTCACGTCATTCCTACTTTTAAATCTTTGTGTACGCTGAACAGTGTGCTTTATATCGTTAAAAATATTGCAAGAAATGGAGGGATTGCTTTTGTCGCAGAGAATGGAAAATCGAATTTTTTTTGTCTCTCAACCCCCAATTATTCATGATTAGTTCAATCGTTTCCAGTAACATTCCCATTAACTTCAAGCAGCGACGGATTGTGAATCAAATCCTCAATTTTAAAACACTATTTCAATAAAAAAAAAGACATTTCAAAGGCATTAAACATTAAAGTAACTGATAAACAATAATAATAAACTGGCTTGTAAATATTTTGTACTCACCAAATGATTGTTAAAGATCACGCTCACCTATTGTTACACCGCTCCGTATTTATATATATATAATATTCAAAGTTAAACGCCATACAAGGGGAATGAAAAATGGTAAAAGAATTGGAAAATTCCAGATAAAAAGCAATAAAAAAAAAATGAATCGATTCTCCGTTTTTTTTTTATACAAAATCACTTGCATCGTTTCCTGATTTGTTATTAATTATTGTATACGTAGATAAGCCATCTTTGCTGTTTCCATTTCGCTTTTTGATTTTGACGCACGATTAGATTCGTCACTAATGCGTGCTTGCACCACTTAGAAATATTAAATTAACGAAATTGTTGAGAAAACAAAATTTAAATTATTTAAAACCAAACAAGAACAATAAATATTAAATCCACCTAGAAAAATTAAAAATAATTGTTTAATTTGGCGGTTTATTGTAAAACGAAAAATTTGTTTGTGTTCGCAAATTTATATTCAAAAATAATAAAAGGTGAAACATAAATTAAGAAACAAATTGTTAGCGGTTTACCTTATTATGTAATTGTCTTCAAAAATAATTATTATAACTATTATCATTATTAGTAATAATTTATCGCTCGATTCTTGCAAAAACCCTTTAAATAAGTATTAAGGAAATTATACTTTATGTTCCGTTTCTTGAAGTAAATAAAAAAAATCCAATGAATTGCTAATTTAACTAACGACTTTCCTTTTCAGTAACTCGTTCTATTTCAGGGGGAACGGAGAGTGTATGGTAGGTATGTCGTCGCGAGGTTAGGGTTTCGCCAAATCCGCTGAAGTCGGTTTCGCGTCGCGCGCGGTACGCGGTACCTTTGTTTGTTTCGCCATTTCTTTAGAGTAGTTTTCTTCGGTTTAAGTTCGAGTAGTATATTTTTCGGTACCGCGTCGGTGAATCGGTAACGCGCCTATGGGATTTTGTAGCGTTTTTGATTTGAGATCTGTGGATAGATCACATCCAGAACTAACGTAATGTAGGTTTCTCGTTCTGGATGAGTAATTGTTGACGCGTTTGAAAAACGGGCAAGTTCAGGTGACTGAAATATTGTGATTGAGCGTAATCCATTCGGAGACCCGCGTCCGAAATCCTCTCCGAACTAGCTGGCCGACAAGCAGTCACCGCGTGAATGGATTATGGTGCACGGATTGGTTGACCTGTTGGTACCATCCGTTGGCACTACTCAGACTTAACGTCTAGAACCGATGAGAGGTCGGTTCCGCGTTCGAGCTGAAGGGAGAGAAAATCATTACAAATGGCGCCCAACGTGGGGCCAAACAACATCCTAAGGGGGAAAGAACTTCGCGTCTTCTGACGAGTTGGTCCTTTACGGAGGATGTAAGGTACTTTGGTACTCGAGTCCCACTATCAGGAGCAGTGGAATTGTGTGATACACATTAGAGGTCGCTTCACGTGAGTTGTAGCTTCCGCTCTCCTTTGTTTGATTTTGCTTTCGCGACAGAATCCTTCCGATGTGTTGTCCCAGGTTAACCCCTGTAAGGACCTTCTATTTTCTTGATGGAACTGCCAGTCTGATGGGTTTACCTATCAGCATGGACTCTCAAGAAAATAGAAGGCTACCTTGCCTTTATGTCGCGGAAGGATTCTAACTATTTCTTATGCGTGTCAGACGAGTGGTATCGGTTCAACGTTCGGTGGCGTATGCTGGAGTTGCGAAGCCCGGAATGCTTCTACGCGTCGGGAACTTTGACCGCGTACAAAGTCGTTACGGTAGCTCTACCACTTGTCTCGTCGAGTCATTTAACGTAGATTAGAACCGGTTTGTAATGTATGTGGGTATGGGGATAAATTTCGTAAATCGACCGAAGCACCCTTTCTTCGGCAGATTACCACGCACTCTCATTTCCCGCTGAAGAGTTCGACCACTGAAAAGGAAAGTGTGTATCATTTAATCTTTTTTCCTCTCTTTTTTTTTTTCTATTTTATATACATAGCTCGCCACTAACGGCCACTAATTTAGTGATAAGTTATTAGTAGGAATAAGTATATTCTATATATTTTTTTTTTACTTTATTTTAGCACCACAAGTAACACACACAAAATGGCAACGAAGCGGACCCCAGACAAGCGTTGGACCAGATCCAAAACGGTCCAACCAGCTAACTGCGGGATCTGCTTCGAAGACGTAGTGGAGGGCGTACACAGCGTGCGATTGGATTGTGGACATTTATTCCATCGTGCCTGTGTACAACAGCTCCTCCTCACGTCAGAGCTGTGTCCCTTATGCCGACGACCCATAGATCGGTCTGCCCTAGACGTCCCCCTCGGAACGCCCCTACCGACGCGTGGAGCAGTGGCGAAAGGAGCTCCAGAAGCCGAACCGTCACAACCACTCTTAGACCTGCAAGGAGCAGTAGGCGGTGAAGTTCCGGCTGCAAGTGTCGTATCCGAGGTGACAACCATGCCTTCCGCCCACTCCATTGACACCCTCGTGGCGTTGATGAGGGATATGTCGGAGAGGATTGGCAACCTGGAGGGAAAGATCCAGAATCTCCCGTTGAGCCAACCACCCAGCCGCGTGAGAACTCCGCTTGGCTGGGAGCCAAATCCCAGTGTGGCGATGCCCCACTCCCGACAATCCGAGCAATGGGTCCCACCCCCAAGGAACTCGGGAATGGATCCCAGAGCTCCCGAATACAGACCGCGACACAGTACCGGACCTCCGTTGGTACCTCCAGCCCCCGAGGCAGTTCAGTACCACAGGTCAATCGAGGATGTGATTCCCCCCGGGAACGCATTGGCACCTTTTCGAGACCCGACGCCTCGTATCATGGAGAGTTGGCGCCTGAACTTTACAGGGTTCAACGATATGATATCGGCGGACCGGTTCCTTTTCCGGATTCAGGCGTTGATATCCAGCACCCTGGGAGGGGATTCCTCGGCCTTCCTCCGGCATGCACATCTTTTGTTCAGCGGCGACGCTGCCGACTGGTACTGGAGCTTTAAAGAGTCAACGCCACGTCCCACTTGGCACTCTTTCAGTGCAGCCTTCCGCAATCGATTTGAGGATGGCTTCACTGAGAGAGAGCTAAGAGAGCAAATAAAGAAACGGAAACAAGGCGCTCACGAACCGTTCGACCAATACTACACCAGTATAGTGAGATTGAGCACTCGCCTGCGAAATACCATGCCCGAGGACGAATTAGTAGAAATTATCAGAGAGAACATGCGCTGGGATCTCCAGAACAGCCTGCTACATTTTCCCATCAACACCATACAGGGATTGCGCCTCCATGCGCGTAGACAAGAACACTTGGATGAGCGACGAGGTACCTTCCGCCCACAACCTCGCATAACGGGACCAAATCCCCGAAATCATCACACCGCGGAGTTGATGGCAGCAGACCACCTGCTTGCTGATCCAGTACCAGTACCGAGGAGCGGAGCACCACCGGAGCTTGAGGACCCAGCATTGATTGATCGACCCTCCCTTGAAGCACTTACAAGCCCGACGGTCTGTTGGAACTGCCGACAACCGGGACATCGGTTCTACGCATGTCCAGCGGAGCCGACGCTTTTCTGCTACCGCTGCGGGAAGGCCGACACATACGCACCTGACTGTGCAAATTGCAAAGGGCGAAAAAACTTGCCACCGAGTGCCGCGACCACCCGTCGGCACTCCTAGACCCCGGACGAACAAATCCAGACCCCATCACCAGCTATGACCCAGCTCCCATCATGACTCCAACTCTGCTGACTCGCACCGCTAAACACAGTTCTCCCGAAGTTCCACAACCGACGCCGTCCTTCGCCGAGGCCAATGCGCAGGGAAATGATAGCGAGACGAAGGCTCCTTGGCATGTAAAACCTTTTCATGTCAGGTTGCGGAATTATTTGGCTACTCGACAGCGCATCTTCCATGAGGAATTGGCCACAACTGTCCCACCGCGAAGCAAGCGAGCCACGCGTCGGATGCGGAGCTTCTGGAGAAAAGTCAGGCAGTCGAGAAAAAGGTTGAAGGACATATACTTAGACGAATTATTGAGGGAGGATGTCCGGCCATATGCGTCAGTACACCTCCTGCAAAAACGAGTATCAGGCTTAGTCGATACGGGAGCCAGTGTGAATTGCATCTCTGCCGAGTTTGCAGGGGAGGTACTGGCCAAGCACGCGGACCAAATCCGTCATTTCACCTCCTGGTTAAGCACGGCGGACGGAACTCGTCACTCTGTAGTGGGAAAAATTATGACGGATGTCACCTTTAAAGGGGTAACTAAACCTATGGAATTTTTCATCATACCTCAGTTAACCCAGAATCTTTATTTAGGAGTGGATTTCGTTCGAAAATTTAACTTGGCCCCGGCACTATTTTCCAGTTCGACCCTGGAGTCCGTCACCACCGTTCCTGACCAATCTCAACCCACTAACTTACTACGGCATACACTGGATGTAACTCAGCAACTGCGTCTCGACTCGGCTATATCGGCTTTTCCATCGCACGAGAAAGAAGGTCTCGGGCGGACTGCCCTGGTGTTCCACACTATAGATGTGGGGGACGCTAAACCCATAAAACAGAGACATTTCGCCATATCTCCGGCGAAGGAAAAATCGTTATATGCCGAAGTGGATCGAATGCTATCATTAGGCGTAATCGAAGAATCACAGAGCGCGTGGGCTTCCCCAGTCACCTTAGTTGTCAAGCCGAACAAGGTCCGGTTATGCTTAGATGCCAGACGCTTGAACGCCGTCACAGTCAAGGACGCATATCCTCTACCGTTGATCGAAGGCATTTTGAGTCGATTGCCTAAAGCCCATTTCATCACGAGCTTAGACCTCAAGGACGCCTTCTGGCAAATTCCTTTAGACCCCGGTTCAAAGGAGAAAACAGCCTTCACAGTCCCAGGCCGGCCCTTATATCAATTCGTGACCATGCCATTCGGATTGTGTAATGCCCCCCAAACAATGACGCGCCTTATGGATAAGGTGATACCACCTCATTTGCGGCACCAAGTTTTCGTTTACTTGGACGATCTGCTGCTTATAACCGAGACCTTTGACGAACACATCGACCTGCTTCAGGAGGTGGCTCTACACATCCGGAGGGCAAGATTAACCATCAACATAAGGAAGAGCCAGTTCGTGATGACGGAGGTGAAGTATTTAGGTCACATCATTGGGCATGGGCATATCAAGACCGATCCGGAAAAGACTCAAGCGATTGACGTTTTTCCATTACCCAAGACCACCAAACAGTTACGCCGATTCTTAGGCTTATGCGGATGGTACCAGCGTTTTGTACGTGACTATGCCACCATTACCACTCCTTTGACCGACATGCTGCGTAAGGGACGTAAATTCGTCTGGGAAGAGCCCAGCTTGCGAGCCTTTGAAGAGCTAAAGAAGAGTCTGACTACGGCCCCCGTACTGCACAGCCCGGACTTTGACAAACCGTTCTCAATCCATTGTGACGCGAGTCAACATGGGGTGGGAGCAGTCTTAGTCCAGGTTGCACAAGACGGCGAGGAGAGACCTATAGCCTTCATGTCTCACAAGCTGAACCCAGCCCAGCGAAATTACACGGTCTCCGAGCAGGAATGTCTAGCTGCGGTGTTGGCAGTGAAACGCTTCCGAGCCTATGTGGAGGGACACACCTTTGAAATCGTTACGGATCACGCTTCTCTGAAATGGCTAATGAGCCAGACTGATCTCAACGGCAGATTGGCCAGGTGGGCACTGAAACTACAGGCATTTGACTTCACAATTCGCCACCGAAAAGGAAGCCAGCATGTAGTCCCCGACACCCTATCCAGAATGTTCGCCCCTGAAGGAGCCGAGTTGGTCCAAGAGGACGACAGCCCCCAATTGATCGATCTGGACCATCCTGTCTTCAAGTCAGCCAGCTACACCCAACTGATTCACACTATCCAGAACCAACAGCCCCAGCTTCCTGAACTGCGGTTGACGGATGGATTTATTTACAAGCGGATGGGACACGCATCCGGAGACCCCATACAAGAAGAAGAACAGTGGAAGTTGTGGGTGCCCGAAGAATTAACCACTGATCTTATCAGGCGGGCTCATGACCACCCATCAAGTGCGCACGGCGGATACGGTCGTACACTTAGGCGGTTGAAAACCTGTTTCTTTTGGCCTAAGATGGCACAACAGATAAAAGCGTACGTAGCCTCCTGTGAGCTATGCAAGTGCACTAAAGCGCCCAACACCATTCTTCGACCACCCATGGGTAAGGTTGAGGTCCCCGAACGCGTGTTCCAGCGCTTGTACATTGATCTTATCGGTCCTTACCCTCGATCTGCTTCTGGTCACACGGGAGCTGTCGTGGTCCTGGACCAGCTCTCCAAATTCCCTATCATAGAACCACTACGTAACATGCACACTGGACCTATAATCAGCTTTTTGGAGAACCGAGTCTTTCACATGTTTGGAGTTCCGGAGAAACTTGTCTCCGACAATGGGGTCCAGTTCACCTCCAGCAAGTTCCGAGACCTAATGTCCAAATACGGCATCATCCACCAACGAACTGCCGTCTATTCACCGCAAGCCAACGCATCCGAACGACTGAATCGTACGCTCATAGCGGCCATTCGCGCCTATGTCCACCCGAATCAGAGGGACTGGGATCGCAAATTGTCCGCCATCACTAGTGCACTGCGCTCGTCGTACCACGCCACGACCGGCATTTCGCCGTATTTTGCAGTGTTCGGCCAGTACATGATCGGGCATGGGAGCGCTTACCGGCTATTGCGGCAGCTGAAATCGCTAGAGGACCCAATCGTGGTTCTAGAACCGCACGAAAAGCTCCAACTTCTGCGAGATCAACTGCGGGAGAAGATTGAAGAAAGTAGACGGATGGGAGAGGAGCGGTACAACTTGCGATCTCATCCTTCTGGCTTTAAGGCCGGCGACGAAATATATCGTCGAAACTTCCGACAGAGCGATGCCACCCGCCATTACAATGCCAAACTAGACAAGAAATTCGTGAAGTGTCGAGTCATACAAGTCATAAGCCCCACCCGATACCTCATCGCGGACATGACTGGTAGGACCCTGGGAATTTACCACGCAAAAGACCTTAGACGATGAAGTGCAACTAATTCCCACGAGAAACCTTGGCTTATCCCAAATCTCTGCCTAGACGAAGGCCTCCGAATAACACCTGACTTCCTACTATATAGTCACTGTCGAGTCTTCACGAACAGGGTTGTAGCCTATCCTTCGAAACGGATCTTCGACCCGCCACGTCCCTAACCAAGACCTTTTACAAAGGAGACGGGATCGTAATTACTTCGATTTTGGGGGGGGGAATGTGTAATGTGACGCCTACGCCCAGGAATCGAAGTGATTCCGATCCCGAACCCTTGTAACCTGCCAGATGGATATGTCCTCGAAGTGCCAGCGGACTTCATCTGTTGTGCGGATATCGTTATGCAGAAAATATTTTTTTTTTCTGTCCAAATATTTAGATCCGTGGATATAAATATTCGAAATATAGAATTAATCCAACCCCGGCACATTTCGAGGCATAGCCATCTGGAAATGCCCCTCCACCGTGGCCCTCGAGAAAACTATGCCACTGGCGACAACTGGAGAGGTACATTGCCGCATATGACGTGCCATTCCACACACAGTTGTTTTGTCCGATGTGACAACGGGATGATTTTGGCAGCCACATGGAGGCGCTAAACGTCATCGTAAAGTTCTTCGTGATAATATCCAAGGTATTACAAAACCAGCTATACGTCGTTTGGCGCGACGTGGTGGAGTGCAACGTATTTCCGGTTTAATCTATGAAGAAACGCGTGGTGTGCTTAAAGTGTTTTTGGAAAACGTTATTCGTGAGGCAGTGACATTCACCGGAGCATTGCCTCAGGCTGGAGCATGAAGCTCTGTCAAGGTCGGAAAGGAGATCAACAGGCAAATTAGGAAAGAGGTTAGTTTAGTTAATAAAGGATTAGAAAGGTTAGCAATATTTTGTCTGGTCTGCAGCGGAAGGCAGTGTGAACTGTATCGGAACCAGTAGGCGTGGATTTGACGAGCAGCTTGGATTCAGTCGATAGGTTATCTCACTCAAGAAAAAGCCAAAGTGGATCGGCATGGAACGGAGTTGACGACATGCAATTGTTCACAGAACTTGACGCCAAAAGTGGGGACTTAATCCGCGAGTGGAATAGTGTCCTGCGAATTCATCGCTCAAGCAAAGACAGTATTAGTTCACAATCACCCGCACGTGCAACTCGCCTGCTCAACAGGTCCCGCGTGCAACAGAGCACGCTCAGCAATACCGGTTCAGATAGTCCTAGATCAATAGATAGTCTTCCCCACAAACATCTCCGTTCATCGCTGACGGGCAAGGATATAGTCAGCTCGTCATACGATCTCCTGTTTATAGACAAATCTTTTAGGAATGCAATGATTCAAGATGTCCAAAATTTAAGGAAACAGTTGACACGTCTCCGAAGGATTTTACAAGATTCTGAAACTCTCAACCCATTCGAGCAGAGTAATGGGAAATTATTCGCATCTTGTGAATTGGACAGTAGTGGTCAATTGCCCGCTGATGATAAGGACACAAGTAGTCTGGCTTCTTCAATAGCCGATGATCCTAGACAGGAGTTAGCCGATCTACGAAGACAGGTTGTTTACCTTCAGGTATTTGCACGTCGTTTATTTTATTGTTTATTTTATTCAGAAATAAGTTACTGAATGAAAATAAAACGACCCATTATTCCTCCAATACCGTATTCCCGAAAATAATGCATATCGTAAACAACATTCTTTAGTACATTTACCAACAATAGCAAGTGGTAATTAATTCGATTTGAATCGTACAATTTACGTTTGATTCCATGTTTGGTTTACTTAAGTCTACAAAAAAAAAAAAAAACCAGCCATGCCGTACTAAAGATGAATTTGTTCTGATAGAAAACTCGCATCTGGCATAAATAAACAAACTGTTGAAGCTATAAAGAAAAATTAATTAGTAAAAATAGATAAGAAAACGCAAACAAACGACTTGGGTAATTTTACACTTTTCTATTTCTATATTCCACCGCTTGTCCATAGTAATGAGTACAGTAACTGATGATAATACAAAATAACTCTTAGCGTAATAACTTTTGTAAGAAAATGCGTTAGCTAAATCGGACGTTAGTTGAACGACATGAATGATGTGGTCCTGATTTCTATCTAGAACATATGATAATTTTTTTTTGTTTTCACGTCATTCCTACTTTTAAATCTTTGTGTACGCTGAACAGTGTGCTTTATATCGTTAAAAATATTGCAAGAAATGGAGGGATTGCTTTTGTCGCAGAGAATGGAAAATCGAATTTTTTTTGTCTCTCAACCCCCAATTATTCATGATTAGTTCAATCGTTTCCAGTAACATTCCCATTAACTTCAAGCAGCGACGGATTGTGAATCAAATCCTCAATTTTAAAACACTATTTCAATAAAAAAAAAGACATTTCAAAGGCATTAAACATTAAAGTAACTGATAAACAATAATAATAAACTGGCTTGTAAATATTTTGTACTCACCAAATGATTGTTAAAGATCACGCTCACCTATTGTTACACCGCTCCGTATTTATATATATATAATATTCAAAGTTAAACGCCATACAAGGGGAATGAAAAATGGTAAAAGAATTGGAAAATTCCAGATAAAAAGCAATAAAAAAAAAATGAATCGATTCTCCGTTTTTTTTTTTATACAAAATCACTTGCATCGTTTCCTGATTTGTTATTAATTATTGTATACGTAGATAAGCCATCTTTGCTGTTTCCATTTCGCTTTTTGATTTTGACGCACGATTAGATTCGTCACTAATGCGTGCTTGCACCACTTAGAAATATTAAATTAACGAAATTGTTGAGAAAACAAAATTTAAATTATTTAAAACCAAACAAGAACAATAAATATTAAATCCACCTAGAAAAATTAAAAATAATTGTTTAATTTGGCGGTTTATTGTAAAACGAAAAATTTGTTTGTGTTCGCAAATTTATATTCAAAAATAATAAAAGGTGAAACATAAATTAAGAAACAAATTGTTAGCGGTTTACCTTATTATGTAATTGTCTTCAAAAATAATTATTATAACTATTATCATTATTAGTAATAATTTATCGCTCGATTCTTGCAAAAACCCTTTAAATAAGTATTAAGGAAATTATACTTTATGTTCCGTTTCTTGAAGTAAATAAAAAAAATCCAATGAATTGCTAATTTAACTAACGACTTTCCTTTTCAGTAACTCGTTCTATTTCAGGGGGAACGGAGAGTGTATGGTAGGTATGTCGTCGCGAGGTTAGGGTTTCGCCAAATCCGCTGAAGTCGGTTTCGCGTCGCGCGCGGTACGCGGTACCTTTGTTTGTTTCGCCATTTCTTTAGAGTAGTTTTCTTCGGTTTAAGTTCGAGTAGTATATTTTTCGGTACCGCGTCGGTGAATCGGTAACGCGCCTATGGGATTTTGTAGCGTTTTTGATTTGAGATCTGTGGATAGATCACATCCAGAACTAACGTAATGTAGGTTTCTCGTTCTGGATGAGTAATTGTTGACGCGTTTGAAAAACGGGCAAGTTCAGGTGACTGAAATATTGTGATTGAGCGTAATCCATTCGGAGACCCGCGACCGAAATCCTCTCCGAACTAGCTGGCCGACAAGCAGTCACCGCGTGAATGGATTATGGTGCACGGATTGGTTGACCTGTTGGTACCATCCGTTGGCACTACTCAGACTTAACGTCTAGAACCGATGAGAGGTCGGTTCCGCGTTCGAGCTGAAGGTAGAAAAATCATTACACCTGACCACGAGGACTTCATCACTATCAAGCACAAAATGTCAAACATCCTAGAAAACAACAACAAACAGGTCATTATAAATAAGTTATACAACGACAGAATGAACAATATAACGAAATTAGCAAACACAATACAAGAAATGATAAAATCAAAAGACGATGTTAAAAATAATTTAATTCTAGACCTACAATTCAGATTGAAACTCATAAAAGATGACCTTACTAATCTTATACACGCAATCCATTGGACAAAAGCAGGAATTGTAAACTCTATTATTTTATCGAAAGAAGAAATTCCATTAGCCACAAAATTATTAAATAAAGAAGCATTACCATACTCAACAGTGGAAGAAGCGCTAGATATATCCGAGATTAAGATAATAACTAACAATAAATGTATTTTATATATCGTCAATATTCCGATCACAACTAATCAATTGTTTGAAACATTACTGATCAAACCAATAAAAAAGCAAAATTTAACGTACGACATTCCCTTTGAAAAAATTATTAAACTCAAAGACCAAATATTTGGCATATCACAAAATTGTAAACCATATAACAACTTGATAATCTGTAACGAACATAATGTAGTAGATATAAGCAAATCTGATTGCATCCCGCATCTGTTGAAAAGCCTCAACGCCACATGCCGAGTTAAGAACAACCAAAACCTACCAGTGGTTGAAGAAATATCATTAGGAGTTGTATTCTTGAGCCAGTTTTCCGGAATAATGGAGGTCGAAGGTTCCACACATAACCTCAATGGGACATTCGTAGTCAAATTTCACAACGCAACCATCAAAGTCGACGGAAGAACATTTGTCTCCAAAGAGATTTCAACACTCGAAGTCCTGCCCGCAATCCTGCAACCAACATCCTTTATGCAAATGCAGAAAGATATCATCTCGTCATCTAATATGAGCGAAATCCTTATAAATAATACGAAAACAATAGAACAGTTCGAATCTGAAAACTTTATCCAAAAAGTTACATCCTATGGTACCACTTTAACGTTATGTATCCTGGTCATATCATACATTACCTGGAAAACAATAAGCAGAACAAAAGTAAACAACATCATTGTAACGGAAGCCGGACCAAACACCAGCACTACATCAGCATCGATACCCGACCTCTCTCAAAGCTGCAGCAACATCCCGACAGCAAGACGGTTCAACGATCTACCTTATTTCTGATGATCGAGGACGATCAATTTTAAGTGGGGAGGACTTAACAGCCGTTATCCACCAGCTTAGTCTAAACAGCAAATTCAACACCATCCACGAAAAAACATGGTCAGCGATTCCCACGAAAGCAGCCAGACATCAACGAGTGCATTTTCCCACATTCATGGAAAATGCAATTTCGCAAAAAACAGAAATAAAAGTTTGCAAGCACCGCCAGCTCAGTTCAGTTCATTTTTCGGATTCATTTTATACACGACTCTGTAGTAAATTTGAAAATTAAAAAAGTGTAATTTGTAAAAGTTTAAAGAAAGTAAATAAAATTTGTTTTTTTTAAGTTAACCCTAACTATCGAGTTTTAACTTATACAGATGCGCAATGAAGTATCTAAATAGTGAACATTTAACAAGCCCTTCTCATTCTCCCCAACTCCTTTAAAAACCGGGCAGCATCGGTTTTTGCAGGGGCTTCGTTTTACTTCCTTATTTCCTTCGTGCTTCTATATCTCATTCAAATCCAGGTAAATGATCTACTATCAAATTAACAATAAATCTGTCACGAACAATAAATATTTTCTCAGAAATCAATCCTCGAGCTTTCTTGCCCATCGCAGCAGTAGATGGCGAACAGTGGATGGCAAATGCTTAAAAATGCCTAAGGCTTTGCAAATGAGCGAGAATGACAGACAATGTGATACAATTATATTTTGGGGAATCATCCCTTTTTTTGAAAATAGTTCATTTCTGTTGAAGCATTTTAGATGCACAGTCAATCGTGAGTGTTTCGTAAGTGTTTAACAAGTGCAAACATGTCTTTAAATAAAAGGTCGGCCATTTGGGAATATTTTGATGTAATCAGTGAAAATAATAAATTTGCAATTTGTTTGCTGTGTAAGCAGAAAAATTCTCGCGGAGGTGAAAGGAAAAGGCAGGCGAGCTAATTTTATTTATATCTCTGTGTGGGCCTGTCTACAAAAGTGTATATTGGATTGTGATAAGTGTTCAGAAACGTCTTTTGAGATATGTTGCAATACCAGTATAACCTATGTATACTGGCATGAGCTGGGAGCTTGATTTGATGTGTATCCTATATACATATCAAGGTTCCCGGGTGGAGAGAGAGCTATCCCTGAAGAACACTTACCTGCTATTTCAATACTTGTCAATCAAATCAGTGCATTTATTTAATGACTTAATTTTTATTTTGTTTTTTGTTATATTAAACAATTACAATGAATTCTTCTAAGCTCATTAATTTATAACAGAACAAGACACTGAAGATTTATGCCTATATAAGTATTTATTTAGAATATTAATGAAACAGTTAATTTACTCAATTTACGTTTACTTTAATTATATTTACTAGTCATTCAGAGGGAAGCAATCAATCTATCAAGACTTTACATGCAGGCCACGGGCGTTATTGCCTTAGGACGCTATTACTCGGGCTGATGCCATGACTATGCAGTCTGATTGAAAAATCAATCAACTATTCGTTCAACTGCATGCCCCAGGCGTAACTACCTTGGGGCGCAAATATTCGGGCAGAAGCCTGTAATAAACATAAGCAGTCGAGCAGCCCCGTGGTGATCAGGAGTGGCTGTTCCTGAAGAGATAAGGTGGTCACCCCGTCGAAACTGCTTAGTTTGTTGTTTTACTAGTGTAAAGTAAACTGCATCCGTCAAGTTTCCATCCTTTAGGCAGAGATGAGTGGTTCACTTCAGCCACTTTAACATCTTTAGGTTTGACATTCCCCTTGTAATGCAACGACCTTCTTCGGTGAAAGTAACGGTTGCTTTTTGTGTAATGTTTGCGTTTGTCTCAAGCCTCCGTGTCCGCTAACTTTAACGAGGCAAAACAATATTCAATTTCTGTAGAGTAGATTAATTGACACCTAATAGAACTTTTCTAAAGACAATAAAAATTGATCGGTGCCTCTTGTAGAGTAGAGTACGCGTGATAAGTATTTTGTAGTGTAGCTTCGTGGCTCGACAAGAACCCGCCTCATATGATCCCGCAAATGCTAGTCGTCAAGCACGCGTACGCGGTCGTTAAGCGAAGCTAGTTAGCTGAGCTCGGTGTTGTTTTAGCTCGCTGACACTTGTGCCAGACCATCGGCACCCGTGTCCTACACGGACATTTCGAAATTCATTACAATGGCGCCCAACGTGGGGCCCGAAGGGGAAACAACACCACTCTCCTTCGAGTTCTCACATTTTTAATTTTGCTGTCGGCAGATGAACCGATTCAATTTTTATTGTTGCCCTCACCATTTGATATTAACGTAGCATACTTTGGAGGGTTCCATAAAGTAAAGATAGAGTCACCGATAAACTCTCTTTTGGTGTTGTTTGTCTTGTCTTCGGTATAATAAGGTCTATAGCATCTTCTGGAGTTCTTCGTTCGTGGTGGCTCAGTCGCCTGAACATGCCGATGATGTTATAGAGTAGTGCGTCCCTTAATGTTACCAAAAGAAAGGTTTGCACATTTTTATACAGTTTGAAATCGGACAGTTCTAATTTTGAACAAACTGATGGTGCCAGGGGTTTTCAAATACATTGCTTGGAATTGCGTCAGTTTTTGCTGGGAGCTAATCTGATGACCGGCAGTGATAAAATCCGCATCATCAATTAGTCCTGACCGACACCCGATTTGTTTTTATGATTGGTTAGCGGTTTTTATTAGCATACTTTCGTAGAAAACAGGGACTTGTATTCAAGGAGAGGGGCCTAAAATTATAACAACCATCTCTCCACTGCGGAAACAATTGTTTCTTCACTAGTGTAGAGTTAAATCCTTCAGTCTCTCCATGCCTGGGTCGGCATCAAAGAGACTGCCCTGTAATAAACATAAGCAGTCGAGCAGCCCCGTGGTGATCAGGAGTGGCTGTTCCTGAAGAGATAAGGTGGTCACCCCGTCGAAACTGCTTAGTTTGTTGTTTTACTAGTGTAAAGTAAACTGCATCCGTCAAGTTTCCATCCTTTAGGCAGAGATGAGTGGTTCACTTCAGCCACTTTAACATCTTTAGGTTTGACATTCCCCTTGTAATGCAACGACCTTCTTCGGTGAAAGTAACGGTTGCTTTTTGTGTAATGTTTGCGTTTGTCTCAAGCCTCCGTGTCCGCTAACTTTAACGAGGCAAAACAATATTCAATTTCTGTAGAGTAGATTAATTGACACCTAATAGAACTTTTCTAAAGACAATAAAAATTGATCGGTGCCTCTTGTAGAGTAGAGTACGCGTGATAAGTATTTTGTAGTGTAGCTTCGTGGCTCGACAAGAACCCGCCTCATATGATCCCGCAAATGCTAGTCGTCAAGCACGCGTACGCGGTCGTTAAGCGAAGCTAGTTAGCTGAGCTCGGTGTTGTTTTAGCTCGCTGACACTTGTGCCAGACCATCGGCACCCGTGTCCTACACGGACATTTCGAAATTCATTACAATTGGCGCCCAACGTGGGGCCCAAAAACATCCTAAGGGGGAAAGAACTTCGCGTCTTCTGACGAGTTGGTCCTTTACGGAGGATGTAAGGTACTTTGGTACTCGAGTCCCACTATCAGGAGCAGTGGAATTGTGTGATACACACTAGAGGTCGCTTCACGTGAGTTGTAGCTTCCGCTCTCCTTTGTTTGATTTTTTTTTTCGCGACAGAATCCTTCCGATGTGTTGTCCCAGGTTAACCCCTGTAAGGACCTTCTATTTTCTTGATGGAACTGCCAGTCTGATGGGTTTACCTATCAGCATGGACTCTCAAGAAAATAGAAGGCTACCTTGCCTTTATGTCGCGGAAGGATTCTAACTATTTCTTATGCGTGTTAGACGAGTGGTATCGGTTCAACGTTCGATGGCGTATGCTGGAGTTGCGAAGCCCGGAATGCTTCCACGCGTCGGGAATTTTGACCGCGTACAAAGTCGTTACGGTAGCTCTACCACTTGTCTCGTCGAGTCACTTTAACGTAGTTTAGAGACGGTTTTTTTTGTAATGAATGAGGGTTAGGGGATATAATTTCGTAAATCGACCGAAAGCACCCTTTCTTCGGCAGATTACCACGCACTCTCTTTTCCCGTTGAAGGAGTCGACCACTGAAAAGGAAAGTGACTGTCAAATATTTTTTTTTCCCCCTCTATTATTAGCTCGCCACTAACGGCCACTAAATTAATATTAAATTCTTTTTTTTCACTTATATAATAGGAATAAGTATATTTTAGGTTTTATATTTTTTTTTTCTCTCGTTTCATACTAGCACCACATTAAACCCACACGATAATGGCAACGAAGCGGACCCCAGAAAAGCGATGGACACGGTCCAAAACGGTCCAACCCGCGAACTGTGGAATCTGTTTCGAGGACGTAGTGGAGGGCGTACACAGCGTGCGATTGGATTGTGGACATTTATTCCATCGTGCCTGTGTACAACAGCTCCTCCTCACGTCAGAACTGTGTCCCTTATGCCGGCGACCCATAGATCGGTCTGCCCTAGACGCCCCCCTCGGAACGCCCCTACCAACGCGTGGAGCAGTGGCGAAAGGAGCTCCAGAAGCCGAATCGTCACAACCACTCTTAGACCTGCAAGGAGCAGTAGGCGGTGAAGTTCCGGCTGCAAGTGTCGTGTCCGAGGTGACAACCATGCCTTCCGCCCACTCCATTGACACCCTCGTGGCGTTGATGAGGGATATGTCGGAGAGGATTGGCAACCTGGAGGGAAAGATCCAGAATCTCCCGTTGAGCCAACCCCCCAGCCGCGTGAGAACTCCGCTTGGCTGGGAGCCAAATCCCAGTGTGGCGATGCCCCCCTCCCGACAATCCGAGCAATGGGTCCCACCCCCAAGGAACTCGGGAATGGATCCCAGAGCTCCCGAATACAGACCGCGACACAGTACCGGACCTCCGTTGGTACCTCCAGCCCCCGAGGCAGTTCAGTACAACAGGTCAATCGAGGATGTGATTCCCCCCGGGAACGCATTGGCACCTTTTCGAGACCCGACGCCTCGTATCATGGAGAGTTGGCGCCTGAACTTTACAGGGTTCAACGATATGATATCGGCGGACCGGTTCCTTTTCCGGATTCAGGCGTTGGTGTCCAGCACCCTGGGAGGTGATTCCTCGGCCTTCCTCCGGCATGCCCATCTTTTGTTCAGCGGCGACGCTGCCGACTGGTACTGGAGCTTTAAAGAGTCAACGCCACGTCCCACTTGGCACTCTTTCAGTGCAGCCTTCCGCAATCGATTTGAGGATGGCTTCACTGAGAGAGAGCTAAGAGAGCAAATAAAGAAACGGAAACAAGGCGCTCACGAACCGTTCGACCAGTACTACACAAGTATAGTGAGATTGAGCACTCGCCTGCGAAATACCATGCCCGAGGACGAATTAGTAGAAATTATCAGAGAGAACATGCGCTGGGATCTCCAGAACAGCCTGCTACATTTTCCCATCAACACCATACAGGGATTGCGCCTCCATGCGCGTAGACAAGAACACTTGGATGAGCGACGAGGTACCTTCCGCCCACAACCTCGCATAACGGGACCAAATCCCCGAAATCATCACACCGCGGAGTTGATGGCAACAGACCACCTGCTTGCTGATCCAGTACCAGTACCGAGGAGCGGAGCACCACCGGAGCTTGAGGACCCCGCATTGATTGATCGACCCTCCCTTGAAGCACTTACAAGCCCGACGGTCTGTTGGAACTGCCGACAACCGGGACATCGGTTCTATGCATGTCCAGCGGAGCCGACGCTTTTCTGCTACCGCTGCGGGAAGGCCGACACATACGCACCTGACTGTGCAAATTGCAAAGGGCGAAAAAACTTGCCACCGAGTGCCGCGACCACCCGTCGGCACTCCTAGACCCCGGACGAACCAATCCAGACCCCATCACCAGCTATGACCCAGCTCCCAACATGACTCCAACTCTGCTGACTCGCACCGCTAAACACAGTTCTCCCGAAGTTCCACAACCGACGCCGTCCTTCGCCGAGGCCAATGCGCAGGGAAATGATAGCGAGACGAAGGCTCCTTGGCATGTAAAACCTTTTCATGTCAGGTTGCGGAATTATTTGGCTACTCGACAGCGCATCTTCCATGAGGAATTGGCCACAACTGTCCCACCGCGAAGCAAGCGAGCCACGCGTCGGATGCGGAGCTTCTGGAGAAAAGTCAGGCAGTCGAGAAAAGTGTTGAAGGACATATACTTAGACGAATTATTGAGGGATGATGTTCGGCCATATGCGTCAGTACACCTCCTGCAAAAACGAGTATCAGGCTTAGTCGATACGGGAGCCAGTGTGAATTGCATATCTGCCGAGTTTGCAGGGGAGGTACTGGCAAAGCACGCGGACCAAATCCGTCATTTCACCTCCTGGTTAAGCACGGCGGACGGAACTCGTCACTCTGTAGTGGGAAAAATTATGACGGATGTCACCTTTAAAGGGGTAACTAAACCTATGGAATTTTTCATCATACCTCAGTTAACCCAGAATCTTTATTTAGGAGTGGATTTCGTTCGAAAATTTAACTTGGCCCCGGCACTATTTTCCAGTTCGACCCTGGAGTCCGTCACCACCGTTCCTGACCAATCTCAACCCACTAACTTATTACGGCATACACTGGATGTAACTCAGCAACTGCGTCTCGACTCGGCTATATCGGCTTTTCCCTCGCACGAGAAGGAAGGTCTCGGGCGGACTGCCCTGGTGTTCCACACTATAGATGTGGGGGATGCTAAACCCATAAAACAGAGACATTTCGCCATATCTCCGGCGAAGGAAAAATCGTTATATGCCGAAGTGGATCGAATGCTAGCATTAGGCGTAATCGAAGAATCACAGAGCGCGTGGGCTTCCCCAGTCACCTTAGTGGTCAAGCCGAACAAGGTCCGGTTATGCTTAGATGCCAGACGCTTGAACGCCGTCACAGTCAAGGACGCATATCCTCTACCGTTGATCGAAGGCATTTTGAGTCGATTGCCTAAAGCCCATTTCATCACGAGCTTAGACCTCAAGGACGCCTTCTGGCAAATTCCTTTAGACCCCGGTTCAAAGGAGAAAACAGCCTTCACAGTCCCAGGCCGGCCCTTATATCAATTCGTGACCATGCCATTCGGATTGTGTAATGCCCCCCAAACAATGACGCGCCTTATGGACAAGGTGATACCACCTCATTTGCGGCACCAAGTTTTCGTTTACTTGGACGATCTGTTGCTTATAACCGAGACCTTTGACGAACACATCGACCTGCTTCAGGAGGTGGCTCTACACATCCGGAGGGCAAGATTAACCATCAACATAAGGAAGAGCCAGTTCGTGATGACGGAGGTGAAGTATTTAGGTCACATCATTGGGCATGGGCATATCAAGACCGATCCGGAAAAGACTCAAGCGATTGACGTTTTTCCACTACCCAAGACCACCAAACAGTTACGCCGATTCTTAGGGTTATGCGGATGGTACCAGCGTTTTGTACGTGACTATGCCACCATTACCACTCCTTTGACCGACATGCTGCGTAAGGGACGTAAATTCGTCTGGGAAGAGCCCAGCTTGCGAGCCTTTGAAGAGCTAAAGAAGAGTCTGACTACGGCCCCCGTACTGCACAGCCCGGACTTTGACAAACCGTTCTCAATCCATTGTGACGCGAGTCAACATGGGGTGGGAGCAGTCTTAGTCCAGGTTGCACAAGACGGCGAGGAGAGACCTATAGCCTTCATGTCTCACAAGCTGAACCCAGCCCAGCGAAATTACACGGTCTCCGAGCAAGAATGTTTAGCCGCGGTGTTGGCAGTGAAACGCTTCCGAGCCTATGTGGAGGGACACACCTTTGAAATCGTTACGGATCACGCTTCTCTGAAATGGTTAATGAGCCAGACTGATCTCAACGGCCGATTGGCCAGGTGGGCACTGAAACTACAGGCATTTGACTTCACAATTCGCCACCGAAAAGGAAGCCAGCATGTAGTCCCCGACACCCTATCCAGAATGTTCGCCCCTGAAGGAGCCGAGTTGGTCCAGGAGGACGACAGCCCCCAATTGATCGATTTGGACCATCCTGCCTTCAAGTCAGCCAGCTACACCCAACTGATTCACACTATCCAGAATCAACTGTCCCAGCTTCCTGAACTGCGGTTGACGGATGGATTTATTTACAAACGGATGGGACACGCCTCCGGAGATCCCATACAAGAAGAAGAACAGTGGAAGTTGTGGGTGCCCGAAGAATTAACCACTGATCTTATCAGGCGGGCTCATGACCACCCATCAAGTGCGCACGGCGGATACGGTCGTACACTTAGGCGGTTGAAAACCTGTTTCTTTTGGCCTAAGATGGCACAACAGATAAAAGCGTACGTAGCCTCTTGTGAGCTATGCAAGTGCACTAAAGCGCCCAACACCATCCTTCGGCCACCCATGGGTAAGGTTGAGGTCCCCGAACGCGTGTTCCAGCGCTTGTATATTGATCTTATCGGTCCTTACCCTCGATCTGCTTCTGGTCACACGGGAGCTGTCGTGGTCCTGGACCAGCTCTCCAAATTCCCTATCATAGAACCACTACGTAACATGCACACTGGACCAATAATCAGCTTTTTGGAGAACCGAGTCTTTCACATGTTTGGAGTTCCGGAGAAACTTGTCTCCGACAATGGGGTCCAGTTCACCTCCAGCAAGTTCCGAGACCTAATGTCCAAATACGGCATCATCCACCAACGAACTGCCGTCTATTCACCACAAGCCAACGCATCCGAACGACTGAATCGTACGCTCATAGCGGCCATTCGCGCCTATGTCCACCCGAATCAGAGGGACTGGGATCGCAAATTGTCCGCCATCACTAGTGCACTGCGCTCGTCGTACCACGCCACGACCGGCATTTCGCCGTATTTTGCAGTGTTCGGCCAGTATATGATCTGTCATGGGAGCGCTTACCGGCTATTGCGGCAGCTGAAATCGCTAGAGGACCCAATCGTGGTTCTAGAACCGCACGAAAAGCTCCAACTTCTGCGAGATCAACTGCGGGAGAAGATTGAAGAAAGTAGACGGATGGGAGAGGAGCGGTACAACTTGCGATCTCATCCTTCTGGCTTTAAGGCCGGCGACGAAATATATCGTCGAAACTTCCGACAGAGCGATGCCACCCGCCATTACAGTGCCAAACTAGACAAGAAATTCGTGAAGTGTCGAGTCATACAAGTCATAAGCCCCACCCGGTACCTCATCGCGGACATGACTGGTAAGACCCTGGGAATTTACCACGCAAAAGACCTTAGACGATGAAGTGCAACTAATTCCCACGATAAATCCTTGTGTATAGCTTAAACTAGGAAGCTGATGTTTCTGCATTATTTTCCACTTTTTAACTTACGTTGTTAGTACATAGCTTAATTTGATTAGTTGATTGCAATATCTCGTTGAACTTAGTCGCTAAACAAACGATATGATATGCAAAAAGTTTCGAAGAAATGAGAATAAAAAGTGCTAACTATAATATTAGATGCTAGATGTTAGCTGTTATGAAGATAATCAGAAAACCAATTTCCACAAGTTGCTGCCCCTGATTTCATTTCTTTACTGCACAATCTCTAATTCACTTATATTTACTTTATCTATTTTACCTCTTATTTATCCCGGAATCGTATCCATATAGTTTTTTTTCTTATTTTGTAAATAGTATCGGTATAACCTTATTCACAACATGTTTGGGGAAGTTCTTTGTGTTTTTTTCTGATAATATTAGGATATATTTTAATATCTTTTTTAATTACCGCGAATGACTTATGTATAATGTTTCCATGTTCAGACATTAATCAAAACGCACTTCTTTTGCATTCGGCTGTCTTCCTCATAAAGAAAAGAACTATATTTACATAATATCGCCGTCTTTTAAATGAAAATTGTTTGCCATTTTTCTTATTTTTTATTGAATTTTTAAGGTTTATTTAATGAGAAAAATAAAAAAATATGGAACAAAAAAAATCAATGAATTATATACTGGGATATCATGTACAATAAAATAAGTAAAGAAAAGACAGTTCTTTTGATATTAGCTTTTCGCATATATATACAATATTTTCATTTTTCTGTTTGTTTTTCTTTTCAAAATACACTTATACACACATAATAAATATATTTTAAATTAAGTAAAAATAATATTTGATATGAGGGTAAATATCATAATTTGATTTTGTTCAGCTCTTATGTCCCCTCTCATTGTCATTATTCAACATAGATTGCCCAGGATATATAAGAATATATGATATGTAAGAATTGAATAAACTAAGAATGAATTGCTAATTTAACCACGACTTTCCTTTTCAGTGACTCTTCTTTTTCAGTGGGAACAGAGAGTGTAGGGTAAGTATGCCGTCGCGAGGGTAGGGTTTCTGCAAATCCGCTGAAGTCGGTTTCGCGTCGCGCGCGGTACGCGGTACCTTTGCTTGTTTCGCCATTTCTTTAGAGTAGTTTTCTTCGGTTTAAGTTCGAGTAGTATATTTTTCGGTACCGCGTCGGTGAATCGGTAACGCGCCTGTGGATTTTTGTAGCGTTTGTGATTTGAGATCTGTGGATAGATCCCATCCAGAACTAACGTAATGTAGGTTTCTCGTTCTGGATGAGTAAATGTTGACGCGTTTAGAAAACGGGCAATTTCAGGTGACTGAAATATTGTAGTTGAGCGTAATCCATTCGGAGACCCGCGACCGAAATCCTCTCCGAACTAGCTGGCCGACAAGCAGTCACCGCGTGAATGGATTACGGTGCACGGATTGGTTGACCTGTTGGTACCATCCGTTGGCACTACTCAGACTTAACGTCTAGAACCGATGAGAGGTCGGTTCCGCGTTCGAGCTGAAGGTAGAAAAACCATTACAAGCCTTGAGTACGCAGCTGAACGTATTCTTATTTCCTTATTCCGGGCTAAGTGCCTTGGTATAGATTAAGCTCGAGCGCACGCCTTGAGCCAGCGAATGGAGAAATACTTCTCGATTTTCTTGCTTCTATAATTTTCTTATATAGCATAACTATGCTGACTCAATTGCCTAATAACCAAAATAATGAAGACAATTCAAACAAGTACATGATCAAAGTTCAAATGTAATATTTTTTAATGCCATCTCTCTGTGACTGGTGCAACCGCAAAGCTCAAGCTTTCGCTCGATTTGTCTAATTGCATATGCATGTAACCAATTTGTTCCACTGAGGCAGTACGTTCGATTTCGAGGACTTGTGTGTATATGTTTGATACTTAATACGAGTATAGATACACATCCACTTTTCGCATATGCTGCCATTCACAGTACACAGAGAGGAACGACGGAGAACGGACCGAGTAATATCTACACTACGGGTCCCGTAGGAAATAATGAAGCTTATACAGGGTTTTCCAATCAGAGATGTTTATTTATATTAAAAGAAAAATGCCATTTTTTAATATAAATCATCGAATGTTTATTTCATTATAAAGAGAAAGGTATGCCGTTAATAGTAAACAAGTTGAAGTAGCAGGAGGATGCTCCTGCCAGAAGGGGATTGTAAAACAATTAGTAAATCAAACAATATATTCTGCATATCAAAACTTGACTAATATATAGATTCCATAAATTGAGTTCGAAAAATTATTATGGTTATTATGATTTCAAACTCGCCACCATTTTGTTTCAAGTGGTTTGACCTCGTCGCTTGATTAGTCATGATAACACATGGATATTACAAACCATTTCTAAAATTTTTATCAAAATTCCTACATATTTGTAGTGTCTCGGTCCGTTGCAAGCACGTATCTTCCTAGTATCACGTGTTAATGTTGTTGTAATTGTTAAATATTCAATCGGCGGTAACTTAGCTGTTTATAGTTCAATTATTGTGAAATTTTCGAACCATATACAATCACTTTCAGAAAATTTAAATTTTAGATTTTGGGAAATCTAAGGGTCACATCTTGATTTTATAGACAGAAAAGCAAAATTTATAAAATGTACTATTATTAACAGAGTTGATCGAATTTCGACTTCTAAGGTATTTGTTGCCCTTCTGAAGGAAAAATTATCAGTTCAAGTACTGTTTTGGAAAGCTCTTATAAAGAACTTTCAGCTGGTATTCATATTCGCTACCTTTGATGACATTTTTTTTTCAGCGGCCACTCCCCTGTACTGTAATCATCGATTCATGGCCTATTTTTTCGAATCCTAGAATGTTTACAAAGCCCTTTTGGTAGGAGCTCTCTCCTGCATTCTCGACTTGCTTCACCTATGTGTATTAATTGTAGGTACTCATCTTCAGTCATTCATGAAATTGAATCAAGTGTTAAAAGCATGCGCCTTAAACGATGAAGTTGGGGCAAAATAACGCAAAATTATTCAATCTTCGCATTTAAAACAGCCACTATTTTGCTTTACGATTACTAATACCACTAGCTGAGCCAATTCATGATACCTATCATTCCTGAAACTTTCATGCAAATCTTAGCAAAGCTGTAGTATCTGAGTCAGTAAAAAGCGCATATTGTTCCATAGGCATATGTTACCATAGTAATACAGCGCATACGAGTATTGTTCCATAGTAATACAGGAAAATTCAAATCACTATAACTTCATTAAATACGATTCGATCTTTATGAAACTTTCTGGACAATCATCTGTGCACTGAATTTTATTAAATTTAAGAGCACTGTTAAGATTTTATTCAAGAAAACATAAAATCGATAAATCATACTATTACTAACAAAGTTGAGTGAATTTCGACTTCTCACGTATTTGTTGTTGTTGTACTCATAAAGGCCTATATTCATGATTTTTTCAGATTTTTCGGGTCAAAGGTGTCCAATCGCGAGGGGGGACACAAAATTTTCGTACTTTTCCCCCTCCTCTGCACCCCTCGAAGCAAAATTTGTCATTTTAAGACCTGTTTTGAAAAGTGCTCATTAAGACCTTTGATTTGATACCCATATTGCCTACATGCGATGAAAACTTTTTCTCTCAGGGGCAACTCCCCTATATGGGGAGACCCCCCTTAAAGACCTGTTAAATTTCTTGTAGTCTTGAAACTTTGAAGAGGGCATCACTTCGCACCTACCTACAAAATTTTATATTTCTAGCTTATGTAGTTTGCGAGAAAAAGTGGTGTGACACACGGACGGACGGACGGATGGACGGACGGACAGACGGGTAGACAGGACGCAAAACTAGTAGGGTATTGTAAAATAATTTTACAATACCCTTAAAAAATAACATCAGGCAAATGACCACCACGACCACGCTTGCAGGACAATATCCTTTTCATGAAATTTTCCATAACCAAATCGCAAAGTGGCTGCCCTATGTCCTCGCTAGCCTCACGAATTTCATCTTTGAGGTCTTGAATTGACGCTGGACTGTTGGCGTAAACCTTTTCTTTCACGTGGCCCCAAAGGAAGAAGTCGCAAGGTGTTAAATCACAAGATCTCGGTGGCCAATTGTGATCACTTCTTCGAGAGATAATATACATCGAAAATCTTTCAGTTCAAACTTTAAATCCTAATCACAATTGCAATGAATTTATATTTTAAAGTCCAAATTAAATTCCTATCAAAATTCCAATGCGAATTCCAATTCAAATATTAAAATCCTATTCGAATATGTAAATAACCTCTTGCTCAATTCCTATCTATTAAAAGATCTTGTAGCGTCTCTGTCGCCTCCACTGGTGGCCGTTAATCAATTCGTTGTCGCGGCGATCGGGCTGAAGGTGGTCAGAGCTTCGCGCCGTGTTGGAACTCTCTCTGGCTCGACATCCATCCACGGAGCAACGCGGACGAGTATAAAAATTCCACATAAACTTTGTATATTTTTGTCAATAGAATTTGAGTTAGTAATTGATTATACCTGGTCTTTCACTTCATTGGCAACATGTTCTGTACGAAAACTCATCCGTACATTGGTAACCCCAGAAGGTAGTTTTTTAAAATTGTCTTAATGGCCAAGGAAGAGTTTCAGGACGCAGACAGCGGGGCCATGAGCCCAGTACCCAGTCAAGAAATCAGCGCCATCGCTATTAAGCTACCTCCATTTTGGCAAGACGAGCCGGATTTGTGGTTTTTGCGGATTGAAGCACAATTCCGCACCGGCAAAATCTCCAGCGATCAAGCCCGATTCGACAGAGTGATCGCAGAACTGGAAGTTTCTGTAATTTCGCAGGTGTCTGATATCATCAAGTCGCCGCCAGCCGTAAATAAATACGCGGCATTAAAATCCCGGTTGTTGTCATTATTCGGTTTAAAAGAGCACGAAAGACTCAGACAGCTGCTGTACAATTTGGAGTTGGACGACCAACGTCCATCGCGTCTATTGCGCAAGATGCAGGCAATTGCAGGTATCGACATGCCAGAGGTTATGATCAAAGACCTGTGGCTGCAGCGCCTCCCGTCGAATATACGCTCTATTTTGGCCGCCTCTGAGCAACAAACCTTGGAAAAGCTGGCCAACGCAGCGGACCGGATCGCAAGCTATGAAGCAATGGAAATGCTGGCCAATGTGCAACGTCGTCCCGAGGGTAAATCAACGGAGACCGCCGACGTCGAAGGCATGGAGTTTAAAACCGCAGAACTCCGTTCGGAGATAGGTCGAATTAAATCCAGCGCACACAATCCAAACAACGCACGATGCAGCGCATGCCGCTGTTCCGGTCAACAAAATTCCTCAGTTCAAAAGAAACCGACGAATAATTGGTGCAGCTACCACAAACGATTCGGTGCGAGGGCAAGACGATGCCAATCTCCTTGTGAATTCCGACTTGCGACGTCGGGAAGCGTATCAAACCGCTAGCCTCACAGGCGAAAGCTAGCGGTTGCAATTCTAATCGCCTACTAGTGTCAGACCCAAGAAGTAAGCTAATATTTTCAGTCGGCACAGGCGCAGACGTTTCGGTAATTCCCGCCTCATTACTAAAACGTAACAACAAATCATCATCACCGAAGCTTTTCGCTGCAAACGGTACACAAATCGACACCTTTGGAAAAACTACACTGAATCTTTCGCTCGGACTACAACGCGACTTCCGGTGGAGCTTCTACGTTGGAACTGTGTCCCGCCCTATCTTGGGAGCCGATTTTCTAAGGAATTTTGGCCTATAAGTGGACATGCAGAATAAAGGCCTTTCTGATCCGCATTCGCAATCTTCTACACAAGGCCGAGTTAACCGCACGCGCTGCGAAACCGTTTCTGTGATAAGTGCTAACAGCCGCTACCACGCTCTTCTAAGGAAGTTTCCAGTATTGACCGACCCAACCATTAGAACAAAGCCAACGGAACATAATATTCGTCACTTTATAGCTACGATTGGCCCACCCGTATCGGAACGCCCACGCAGGCTCAACAAAGACAAACTCGCAATCGCTAAAGCAGAGTTTAAGTATTTGTTGGAAAAGGGTTTCTGTCGCCTTTCGAGCAGCCCATGGGCAAGTCCGCTTTACCTCGTCCAGAAGAAAAACGGTTCGTGGCGACCCTGTGGAGATTAACGGCGCCTTAATGCAGCCACAATCCCGGATAAATATCCGATGCGCCATATACAGGACGTCACTATAGACCTAGCCGGAAAACGATATTTTTCAAAAATCGACCTATTCAAAGCTTTCCACCAAATCCCGGTAGAGGAAAACGACATACCAAAAACAGCGGTTGTGACTCCGTTTAGGTTATACGAGCTCACAGTTATGACTTTTGGCCTCCGCAACGCGGCTCAGTCGTTCCAGCGATTTATGGACACAGTGCTCCTAGGCCTCAATTTTTGCATCTGCTATATAGATGACATATTAATCGCATCGGAGTCAGAAGAGCAACACGTGGAACACCTCCGACAGGTGTTTGATAGACTGGCGAAGTTCGGTTTGAAAATAAACCCTGAAAAATGTTCCTTCGGCGTAAAGGTAATCGAATACTTGGGCCACTTGATCAACGAACATGGAATCTCACCGCCACCGTCTCGAGTCAACGCTATTCGAAACTTCAAAAAGCCGTCCAATGTAAACGAACTCCGCCGTTTTTTAGGAACGATCAATTTCTACCGTAGGTTTATTAAAACGCGGCTCAGCTTCAAGCACCGCTAAGTAAATATTTAGCTAAAGCAAAAAAAAAACAAGTTGGGTAGACAGACCTATGCTCATGTCAGAAGAGTTTTGTACTCAACTTACAAAATGCAGTACCCAGTAACGAATAAAATCAAGAAAGATGTCATGTTCGAGGATCATACTATTATTAGCAGAGTTGAAAGAATTTTGACTTCTGAGTTATTTGTTATAGTTATACCCACAAATATCTCCCTTGATAATTATTTCAGATTTTTTAAGATCACGGGTGTCCGTTCGCGAGGGAGGAAACACATTTTTTATGTATTTCCCCCCCCCCACCTATGCCCCCACAGAAGCAAAAACTGTCAGTTTAAGAACTGTTTTGAAAAGCTCTCATAGAGAACTTTCAGTTGATACTCATATCGACTACCTTTCATGAAATTTTTTTTCAGGGGCCACTCCTCTCTACTGTAATCATCGATTCATGGCCTGTTTTTTAGAATCTTAGAATGGTTACAAAGCCCTTTTGCTAGGAGCTCTCTCCTGCCTTTCCTACTTGTTTCAATTGTATATACACATCTTCATGATACCCATCATTCCTGAAATTTTCATGCAAATCCTAGCAAAGCTGTAGTTTCTAAGTCGGTAAAAAGCGCATATGGCTCCATAGCCATATGTTTCCATAGTAATACAAGGCATATTGTTCCATAGTAATGCAGGAAAATTCAAATCGCTATAACTTGCAGAGAAGGTCAATCTTATAAATAGTCATCTGTGTGCTAAATTTCATTGAATTTAAGGGTACCGTCTAGATTTTATTTAAGAAAACATAAAATCAATAAATCATACTATTACTAACAAAGTTGAGTGAATTTCGACTTCTCATGTATTTCTTGTTGTTGCACTCATTAAGGCCTACATCCATGATTTTTTTCAGATTTTTCGGATGGAAGGTGTCCAATCGCAAGGGGGGGGGGGGGGTACGCGAAAAGTTCGTACATTTCCCCTTCCCCTGCCCCCCTCGGTACTCGTAAGGCAATTTTAAGACTTGTTTTGGAAAGATCTTGTTGAGACCTTTCCAATGACATCCTACTCGACTACCAATGGTGAAAATTTTTTTTAGGGGGGTCACTTCCTTATATGGGGAGACCCCCCTCAAACCCCTTTGAAAATTTTTCCCACCATTGAACTTTCAAGAGGTCACCACTTCTGACCTTTCCACAAAGTTTCATGGCTGTAGCTTCTATAGTTTCGGAGAAAAAGTGCTGTGACATACAGACGGACGGACGGACAGACGGACACAGGTCGTGATTGCAATAGGGTTTTGTATTTTAGTACAAAACCCTTAAAAACGATAAGACACCTATCAATTGGACACCAGAAGCAGAGGAGGCATTTTTTAATTGCAAAAACAGCTTGGCGGACGCCACTATGTTGGTCCATTTTAGGTCAAACGAACCTTTAAGACTGGCGACTGATGCTTCAAACTTAGTGGTTGGAGCGGTGCTCGAGCAGAAGCAACAAGGACAATGGCGACCTCTCGCTTTCCATCAATGGAAGCTCTCCGCATCAGAAACTAAATACAGTGTATACGACCGCGAACTCCTGGCAGTGTACGATAGCATCCGTCATTTCTTGGAGGGTGCAGAGTTTCATGTATTGACCGATCACAAGCCACTGATGTTTGCATTTCAGTCAGCCATTAAGGCCTCGCCTCGTCAACTGCGGCACTTAAGCTTCGTGTCACAGTTTTGCACAGACCTTCGATATATTCCGGGGTCCACTAACGACGTAGTGGATGCCTTGTCCTGAATCGAAGAGATCACGATGCCCACGACTATCGATTTAAAGGATTTAGCGAGCAAACAGGAAAGCGATACCGAATTGAAACAATTGCTTAATAAAAACGTCACATCGTTCAAACTTAAACGTGTAAAGCTGGACGGAAACCTGGAGGTAATAGTGGATATTTCCTTATCACGTTCTCACATTTTTGTACCGGAGTGCATGCGCCAACGAATTTTTGATACTACACCAACCCTCGCACCCAAGCAGTCGCATTACTGCAAGAACAATTGCCAACAAATTCGTATGGGTTAACATGAAGAAGGATTGCCGTGCATGGGCGCGTTCGTTTGGGCCTTGTCAGCGCTCAAAAATTGGCCGCCACCAAAGAAGTATTCTTCAAGATTTTCAAGTGCCCGACGCGAGATTCCAACACGTTCATCTGGATATCATCGGCCCACTCATCCAAGTACAAGGATACAAGTACTGTCTAACGATGATCGATCGGTTTTCACGGTGGCCAGAGGCTGTCCCTTTGGCAGATCAGACAGCGCAGTCAGTGGCTCGAGCATTCTTTAATAATTGGGTGGCACGATTTGGAGTACCGCAAACCATAACCATAAGCCAAGGAACCCAGTTCGAATCGTCTCTGTTTAAAGCATTATCCGGGTTCATCGGCTGCGAAAGAAACAGAACGTCACCGTACCACCCAGCTTCAAATGGACTTATTGAGTGATGGCACCGTACACTCAAGGCTGCCATCATGTGCCACGAAAATAACCATTACTGGCCGGATATCCTTCCAACGGTGTTGTTGGGGTTGCGAGCACCGTCAAAGAAGATTTGGCAGTTTCATGCGCAGAAATGCTCTACGGGACAACAATCTCATTCCCAGGAGAATTGATAGCTCCCAGCAACACCAGAGCTGAACTTCACGAATTTATCGTCCATCTTCGCAAGACGATGAGTCAACTGCAACCCGCCAACCCATTGCGGCACGGGTCAAGAGTAACATTTCACAACAAAGCCTTGCCTAACTGCACTCACGTATTTTTGAGAATCGATGCGGTTAAGAAGCCACTTACACAGCCCTACTCGGGCCCCCACAAGGTACTGCAACGAGTTTCAGAGTGGGTGTACTCCATCGACGTTAACGGTCGCAAAGTCAATGTCTCGACAGAAAGACTTAAGCCTGCGTTTCTTGAAGTTTCCCAGTCTTCTCCAATCATGAATCGCAACACCACTTCAAGAAAGCGAGGCCATGAAGAAAGTTCCAGTTTCACACACGATTCCTCCACTCAACCGCAAGTAACAGGCGCACCAAGTTCGTCACACGCAGCAACCACAAGGAATGTATCACTCCTTACGCACAACACTCCTGCACCGACTTGGCGCTGCATTCTTCCACCGATCAATCCTCCGCCGACATCATTAAGGACGTACCCGCCAAGTAAGAAACTCTCCCTGCTTTTACAAGAAAGCAGTAAGTCAGTTGAGGCGCCGCGAATTTATAAACGATCTTGCTCTAGGTCTTATCCACTGGTTAGGTCTTCAGATGTAAACATCGCCGGTGCGTCACATTTCAAGTAATATCGTGACATTAACAACAAGTGTCAACGCCACTCGGGAGGGAGTAATGTAGCGTCTCTGTCGCCTCCAGTGGTGGCCGTTAATCAATTCGTTGTCACGGCGATCGGGCTGAAGGTGGTCAGAGCTTCGCGCCGTGTTGGAACTCTCTCTGGCTCGACATCTATCCACGGAGCAGCGCGGACGAGTATAAAAATTCCACATAAACTTTGTATATTTTTGTCAATAGAATTTGAGTTAATAATTGAACATACCTGGTCTTTCACTTCATTGGCAACATGTTCTGTACGAAGACTCATCCGTACAATCTCATTACACGTACGACGTGTGCCAGAACAATATAGTAAACAAAAACAAAACATCTGTTCTCTAATTTCATTTGACCATGCCGATGCAATTGTCTTCACGCTCAAAGACAAGTTCATTGTTGGTATCTAAAGGGTGTTAGATTACGATTGCATTGAACTTGACTTTGACTATGCGGATGCATTATCTTCACACTCAAAGACAATACATTGTTTATAGAAGGGTCAGTTTACAGTCAACAGAAAGATTTTCGCTTTATGCATTTGGATTCCCGTATGGAGAATCCAATGGATATGAAAAGGTTTATTTTTTATGAATAAGATAGAATACACATGAGGATATGTATAGATAGGTTTTTCGTGAATAAATTGTAATGCACATTTTTTATGAATAGTTAGGAATGCTCATCACTGATTAGTGCATTTCCGATGTGTAGATTTTTTCTTAATAGCTTTACGTAAGTGAAGTTTTTTCTTATAGATTTTAAGGAATATATGTATTGTACGGTTTTATGCGAAGCACGTTTTCCTTACCAAAGCATTTTTAGCATAAGAGTTTTTTCATTATAGTTTTCTATTGGACTATAGATTTTTAGCTTGTTAAGATTTTTGTTTAAATAGGCTAAGGGAAAGTAAAGAAAATACAGTCGTCTGATATACTTTAAACTGGCCACTCGCCTTGTTTATTTATTCGGAAACTGGCATTGCTGCCTTAATTTAATCTGGCCTTATAGCCTAACATTCTGGCATTCTGCCTAAACCAAATTGGATTATCAATCAGGCTTATAACGCCTAGTATTCCGGCACTCGTTTGCCTCAACTACATACGCACCTAGACGCTATATTAATCTCTAGGTAAGCCACGACTATCCTTGCTTCTAAATTTATACCTTTAACACAACAACGCGGTCCGGAAACTTTTCCCGTAAAATATCAATGGTTTCGTTGCTTTGTGTTGTTGAAAGTAAACGTTGTCCAGATCAATACCATCTAATCCCAGCCATAAAAAATCATTAATCATTTCTCGATAGCGCAATCCATTCACCGTAACTGTTGCTCCAGCCACATTTTTGAAAAAGAAAGGTCCAATGACTCCGCCGGACCATAAACTGCACCAAACAGTCACACGTTGAGGAAAGAGAGGCTTTTCAACAATAACTCTTGGGTTTTCCGAGCCCCAGATGCGACAATTTTGCTTCTTGACGAAACCACTGAGGTGAAAATGGGCCTCATCACTCAAGATGATTTTTCGCTGGAATTCCGGATCACTTTCTTGCATTTCAAGGACCCAATCAGCAAAGATACGACGTTGTTGTGGTTGACCGGCTCAAGTTCTTGCGTTAACTGAACTTTATAAGCCTTAAGACCCAAATCTTTATGCAAAATACGGTGTAATGACGTTTGTGGAATGCCTAATTCCAAAGAACGACGAGGAATGGACAAACCTGGGTTTTCATCAACACTTTCGGCTACAGCAGCAATATTCTCGGCTGTTCTTGAGTAACCTGCACGGGCTTTATTCTTCACATCACCAAGTTGTCGCAACAGCTCGAATTTTTTCACCAATTTCTGTTTTACGGTCCGACAAGGTGCTTAACGTAGACCCAAAAATGTTCGAGTTTTACGAACCGCCTCTGCAAATTTTCACCATTTTTATAGTGAATTTTAATAATTTCAATGCATTGTTGAAGCGTGTATCGTTCCATTTTTATTAATGGCGTAGTTTTTACTTGCCAAATGTCAAAAAATGACAGCTTCAAAAGTGACATCTACCGAAATAGCGGCCTATTCAAAACAACACGTCTCATTGGGAAACCCTGTATAAATCAGAACTTTGTTCCGTGATTATGGATAGCTGCCATTGCGTTTTAAATTTTGCGATTCAAGCGCTAGAGGAAATGAAAAGCCACTCAGTTTACAAGCTTTTCCAGATTGCAAACTCTTTGTTGCAGACAAGCGCCTAAAATTTCTATTTGTGTTGTTTGCTCCGTTTCATGTCCTTACCATAAATATCCAAAAGAATGTTATGCGTGTAAAATACTGAGAGTGAAGTCATACCGATCAAAATAGTAGTACGTTCGAAAAAACAATTCAGTATTGAGTTGCATTATTTCGATCGGATTTCAGTTTATAGGTTGAATTTTTTTATTAATAATTTAAAAGAAATAAATAATCAGCTATTTTGAAATCGATTTGATTTCTTCTTCAGTGTTTTGTATATTGAAACACTTAAAAAGAAATCAGCTCCATCTTGAAACAGCTATCTGTTTATTTCTTATAAATTAATAAAAAAAAATTCAGATTTTTAACGGAAATTTTCCTTCATTTAGTTATTCAGTATTGTTTAATTACGCGTTTGTATTTATGAATAACCCAAAAAGTTTGCAATACCTCATCAAACCTTTCCATGGATCCATGATTAGACAAAATTAAACGGGCTAACTTATTGAGTTATTATAAAGATGATGGAAAATGATTAACAAATATAAGCTAATTAGAACGTTTTCTTTTTTTGTCAAATATCCCCAGGTACTTCTGCCATGGGTAACCACTTAAAGCTAAAACATCCAGAAAAGTTTAAATGCTTGAAAGAAAGGGAAAATTCAAATTGGGTGACGAGGCTGCCATCCCCAGTACAAGTTCTTCTCCCAAAAAAAAACAACAAACGCTACTAGAATCCTTCCAACAAAAGTTGGTCTGGAACGTAACCGATCCGAAAGCTGAAAAGTAGGACTACCTGATCGGAGAAATGATTGCCCTTGACAATAAGCTGCTAGCAATAGTAGATGGAGTTGGATTTACTATATAACTGCAATAAGCCTGACCCCGCCATCAACTGCCCAGTCGCACCTACACGGCACAAAAAATAGTTCCTAGCATCTATGACAGAATTTTCGAGAAACTGAAACTATGTAAGTATTTCGGTCGCTAACACAATTTCTATCACATCAGATATATGGGCTTGTACACACAATAATACTAGTTTCCTGAGCCTTACAGCTCATTGGCTATCTTTCAAATTCCAGCTTAAACATGGTGTTCTTGCTATAAAACAATTTTCAAGAACTCGCACAGGTGAAAATATAGTGAATGAACTCAATGCCATTATGGCTCGCTGGGATATAGAGCAGAGTAAAGTTCATATAATTGTTCACGACAGCGGTGTAAATATGATCAAAGGTGTCAGATTGGCGAAGATCAATTCTGCCAGATGTTTTATCCATTCCCTTTTGTGGGTTGTGAACGAGTCAATCAAGATACAACCAGAAGTCGTGGAAACGATTGCGAAAGGTACAAGTCTTGTATCCCATTTTAGTCATTCAAGCCTGGCTCAATCTAAGTTGAAAGATATCCAGAAAGAACATGGTTTGCCAGAGCACATCTCAGTACAAGACGTTAGCACAAGATGGAACTCTACTTCTTATATGCTGGTGCGTTTAATGGAGCAGCAACGCGCTATCCTCTCATATACGGCTGAACACGACATTCTCAATAATATTTCGACAAATCAGTGAGTTTTGATAGAGCAATGCATTAAAATGTTTAAGCCATTCGAAGAAGTCACTATAGTTACAAGCTCTGGTCTGTCATGTATTTCAGAAGTAATCCCAAATGTTACAGCTCTTCATTGAAAAGGATGAAGTTGTTCAACGCACTCGAGAGTTGTCTCCTATCAGGGCTAGGCTGAAAACGGAGTTACAAAGTCGTTTTAGGAGCTTGAATGAGGGCATGAACTATATAGTCGAAACTTTCTTAGATCTCAGATTTAAGGCAAGTTACTGGACTGGATATAGCAGTCGAAATGCGTATATTTTCAAAAAAAAAAAAAATTATATATAAATAAATAACATATAGTTGAAAAACGGAACAATTTTTTTTATTTCTTTTATTTTGAAAATTAAGTTACAGCTGTAAGCAAACAGAAAAAAATATTTATATTCGATGGTTTTTAAATCGGTATCAGGTGGCTTAAGGTCCAATTAAAATTTGAAATATGTATACAGAAGGGATTTGTGCTCAATCTATGAAATGCAGCCTCCAATAATGAATAAACTCAAGAAAAACTTTAACGACATCTACAAAAAATATATACTCACTTTCATTTTGTTGCGATATCCCTAAAAACTATTGACTGAATGAAATTTTAAAGATATTTTTATTACTCCATCTATAAACTTGAAGATCCAATTAAATATGTAGTGCATCCATAGATATAGAGAGTACTGTATCCGCAACCGGTCGCGAGAGTCGAAGCAATTAGCAACCTTGGCTAAAGTTGTGTGAAGTTGAGGTTTGAACTGATATGCTTTTGTTTTTACGCTTAATTCGCTCCGAAACACGTTCACGCTTAAAAAGTTTTTAATTTTGAAGATCGCGTGTACGATATCGGCACGTTAGTTCACTGTTTTTATTAAAAACACGAATTTTCCATCGGCTTTGATACATGAGTTTTCTCGCCGTGTTCGCGCCTCTACGAATTTCGTTGCTTTGACGTTCGAGTTTTCTGTGAGAGTCATTTTTTTTGTTATACTCAAACTGTTTTACGAATGATGACGAAGGCGCGATCATTTGCACGTAAAATGAAATTTTATCGGTGTGCGCGGGTGTCAGTGGGGGAATTGATTCTTTTGAAGAGAGGAAAGGAAAACCTGTCTGGAAACAAAGGGGAAGGAGAAGAAGAGGGAATCATATAGTTTCGAGAGCGTAAATTATTTATAGCTTATTTATGTGGTTAATTTCCTTCCCACATGGAAGAGTACACAGATTCTCGTTGCTCGTCCATTTATTTATATGCCTTTGAGTGTATCGTTCGATGGAAAGCACGAGTTATAGAAAAACCTACCATTTGTTTTTGTTGTACTTGGAGAACTTTCAAATGGCTATTACTTTCGTGAATGCGATTCCCACCGCTGGGGGACCGGGGGCAAGGGATTTCAAATGCAGCTAATGAAAAAATAATGAAACGAAAAAACGAACAAGAAAGTTTTGAACATGGGAAGCGTATTATGCTATCAAGCGAAGAACTGGAAAGAGTTACCAGAGAAAATGAAGGGATGAAACTCAGAATTCAAACTTTGGAGGAAATGATTCGTCAATGATCAAATGGCAATAAAACTAAAGTGATTGGGCCACAAAGTACGTCCGGAAAGCAAGAAACCATAACATATAAGACGGACGAAAATAATGTAGCCACGCAATAGGCTCATCAAGGAAATAAAGCAACAATACAAGATGCGAAAAAGAAAACAATTCTTGATGCCGATATCATACTAAGCGTAGAAGGAGCAACCAATAGGGCAAATTACTATGCAGTACTTGCTGCGATGGATAACGATATGGATACCGTAATGGACTCCCAAGAATATATAGGTAATATAAATGATTCTAGTGATAATAAACCGATGAGTCTGCTGATTCTTCTGTTAAAAATAATAAGACTATAGTAAAAATTCTACCAATTGATGTCTTTGGACAATGTGGAGAGGATATGATTCGACTATTGGCAGCTAAATATAAAATAGATAATTTTAAAGTAAAGAAAGTGAACACTGATAAACTGCCAATAAAAACAAAAGCACTGGCTGATTTCTAGCTGGCCACAGATGCTTTAAATAGCTTGAAAGCTTCTCACTTCACATACACGACAAAGGCGGAGAAAGATCAGAACTTCCTGGTGAAGGGCCTGGACTGTGGGGAGAGTACAGTTGATCTCCTTGAAATTTTACAAGAAGCAGTACCAGCTGAATTCATTAGCGTGAAAAAATTTTAATACAAGGAGACCAACTACTGAAGGCAAAATGTTACCATATTATTTGTTACGAATTTCTAACGATAGCAGTCCAAGTGCCCTCCAATAGGTAAGGTACTTGAACTTTTGACTCGTGAGGTGAGAGCTTCTACTGAAAACGGTGGTCGACTAGTATAATCGGTGCCGAAGATTTAATAATTTGGCTGCGAATTGTGCGATGCACTATCGGTGTGTTAAATATAAAGATATTCACGCCGTTGAATGCAATTTGGCCCAGTTGGAGCCAAAAGAAAAATTATTCTGTGTTAACTGCGGTTTATCTGGTCATCCAGTATCATATCGCGAATGTCCTTGATATCAAGCTGCAAAAGTTAAATTTTCCCAAAAACAAACCCAAGTCCATCACAGTGTCATACCTTCCGAATTTGTCAAGCCCGGGGTATAATTTGCAATTGCTGTTAGAGGACCAGCAGACAACAATGTAAATAAAATAAATAATGTAAGTGGCAATAATGAGCTTCTTCTCAAAGTTTACAAATAGCTTGCATCTCTTTCAGAAAGAATGAATAAGTAAGATAAAAAAAATAAATTTAGTTTTTCAACGTCTAAGCCAACATGCTTCAAAATAGTATGTCATCCAGTCACATTTTCATGGATAAGCTTCATCTCATCTCAATCAACGTCAACTCCATTGCTATCCTACATCGACGTGACTATCTCCTTGAATTTGTTATTAAGCAAAAGCCTGACATCATGTCTCTCACTGAAATCCACCTCAATTCATGGCACTCCATGACATTCAAGCACTTTGAACTTGTAAGAAACGATAGGGTAAACGGTGATTGGGGAGGTCACACCGGGATGTTGGTTCGAAGACCCTTTTGTTTCCAAAATAGTGAAAAAGTCGAATTCAAAAACTTTGAATCTCTTGAAGTGTCCGTTATCAAAATTTCACTGCCAGGCGGGGATAACCTTTTCGTTATGTCTGCCTATGCAACTGGTTAAAATTTTCTCAAGTTCAGAGAGAAGCTCCATTCCTTGTTTGAAATACTCGAATTGAACAGCCTGCATAGTTATTATATTCTTGCTGGTGACCTGAATGCCAAGCATACATCATGGCAGAATGCCACCAATAATCCCGTAGGTGTATTCCTGAGATCGTGGATAACAGAGAACCAAATTGAATACATGTGCAATCTATATGGGTCGAAGTTTCCAACATACCATAGAACAAATTCATACTTGCTGATGCAAGACTTGAATTTAGCTTTAATAGTGCTTCTTTACGACAGCGACCATAACGCAATCGTGATGGAAATCAATCATTAAAGGGATGATGTCTTTCTCATTCCAGTTCAACATGAAAATCTTCGGTTGAATTTAAAAAAATCGGATTGGGGAAAGTTTCAAAAGAAATTTAATCGAAATTAGAAGAGGCAATACCCTCTTTCTGATGATGGCAACGCTTGCTCAATGATTCCTAATGAGGGCAATCTAACTAACGATGAAATAGATCTCTATTTGTCAAGGTTAGGGAAGCTGACGTTGGAGACGATTAAGAAAGTAGTTCCCAAGATTAAACATCGAAACAATATGGAAGGATATGTGACATCAAACATTGCACGATCGAAAAGATTTGAAAGCCTTCTTTTCACACGCGTCATCAACTTTATCGGTAATTTTTGGACTATAACCATCCCACGTTGGCTTCGTTGAAATTACACCTGAAGAATGTCCAAATCCGTTCATACTTAAAATTGCTAATGAAGAGATAAATTTCCTCGATCGCACTGGTATTGAAACTGATAGTACGATTCCGGATATAAATGGAAACTGAATTATATGTCGTGGTTTACAGAAACTTGCCCTGATTGGAACTAATTTTTAATTGATTTATCTACCAAACCCTGAGAGAGGGAATCCAGTACTTTTAGAGACCGGTGAAGCGTAAGTTACTGACTTCAAATCAAGCCTGAACGGCAAATCAATTTTTCATTTCAATTAAACGTTAACATCTGACCTCCTACCAGGCTTGAATCTTACCGATTATTTTGTCAGCTACGAAAACTTGCTTTTCATATTTGACAGGATAAACAACAAAAAATCATGGTATTGATGGTATTCCGAATATAGTTCTGCAACATTTGTCTGAGGTTGCTATTAAGAATTATTGCATATTGTTCAACAACATGTTGAGCGATTCATATTTCCCAAATGAGTGGAAAAAGGCGAAGGTATTTCCAATCTTGAAGAAATGAAAAGAATCTTCGAGCCCTGAAAGCTATCGCCCAAACAGCTTGCTGCCTAAGATCAGCAAGGTGTTTGAAAGGGCTTTCCAATAAGAGGTGTTATTTTGAATAGCCCGCTATTTCGGTAGATGTCATTTTGAAGCTGTCATTGTTTAACATTTCACAAGTAGAAATTACGCCATCAATAAAAATGGAATGCTACATGCTTCAGCAATGCATTGAAATTATTAACATTCACTATAAAAATGGTGAAAATTTGGCAGAGACGGTTCGTAAAACTCGAACATTTTTGGGTCATCGTGAAGCATCTTGTCTTACCGCAATACAGAAATTGATGGAAAAATTCGAGCTGTTGAGACAACTTGGTGATGTGAAAAATAAAACCCGTGCATGTCACTCAAGAACAGCCGAGAATACTGCTGCTGTAGCCGAAAGTGTTGAAGAAAACCCAGGTTTGTCCATTCCTCGTCGTTCTTTGGAATTAGGCCTTCCACAAACGTCATTGCACCGTATTTTGAATAAAGATTTGGGTCTTAAGGCTTATAAAGTTTAGTCAACACAAGAACTCAAGCCGTTTGATCATCAATAACGTCGTGTCTTTGCTGATTGGGTCCTTGAAATGCATGAAAATGATCCGGAATTCCATCGAAAAATCATCTTGAGTGATGAGGCCCATTTCTACCTCGGTTGCTTCGTCAACAAGCAAAATTGTCGCATCTAGGGCTCGGAAAACCCAAGAATTATTGTTGAAAAGCCTCTATATCCTCAACGTGTGACTTTTTCGTGCGGTTCATGGTCCTCGAAGAGGTGATTACAATTGGCCACCGAGACCTTGTAATTTAACACCTTGCAACTTCTGCCTTTGGGGCCACGTGAAAGAGAACGTCTACGCCAACAGACCAGCTTCGATTCAAGACCCCAATGATGAAATTCGTGAGCCTATTGAGGACATAGGGCAGCCACTTTGCGATTTGGTTATGGAAAATATCATGAAAAGGATATGGTCCTGTAAGCGTTGGGGTAGTGGTCATTCGCCTGATGTTATTTCTTACTATAAACGGCATTTCTTTTTCTCTATAATGAAATAAACATTTGATCATTTATATTATAAAATGACATTTTTCTTTTAATATCAAAATAACACCTCTTATTGGAAAAGCCTTTAATTATAAACAAAGCATTGAAAGCCCCCAATTGAGAGATATGAGTTGATGCCGAATCGCCAATTTGGATTTCGTGCCAGGCATTCGACCATACATGCGATAATGAAAGTAGTCTCAGACACGGAGAGAATGTGTTAGGGCGTGTCTCATTGATATGGAGAAAGCCTTCAATATGGTGAAGTTAGATGGACTAATTTTTAAACTCCTTCAGGATATGTCCCCAGACATATTTATCACCAGGATGCGTAATATGTGGCACGAGAATCATTTGTTGTAACTGATGGAAATCTGGTGAAAATGCGGGACTTCAAGATCTTGAATGGTCTACAGCAGGGAACAGTTACTGTGCCTCTGCTCTTCTCAATCTTCATTCGCAAGCTATTGAACTGCTTTGATTTTAACGTCTTGCCAACGTGATCATTGGTAGCGTTTGCTGATTATCTGATCATTGATACAGCAGACCAAAAAGCTACAACAGTTCAGAGAAATCTTCAAAAAATGTTTGATGATGAGCATCTGTACACCGACAATCGACAAATGAAAACCAATGCACAGAATTGCGAAACAACTTTGTTTCGGACAACGCTGCAGTGGGTCAGTCAAAACCTGAAACGTGATTGGAAGGGTTTCCACATCATGGCTGGCGGGGATAGTTCAGAACGGGTTCCGCATAAATCCCGTATTCGATATCTAGGTGTTCATCTCGATCAGTATCTGGACTATACTGAACATGTCAAAATCACAGCCGTTCAACCCTTCAAACGAGTATATTGCGACTTGCCTCACAACTGGCTTCGTTTCTCTGGAAGCATTCATATATTTGGACATGAATTGATATTTTTTTTAATTCTCAAGGCATACCAATTATGTAATATATCATATATATCACGGGTGGCCAAACCGTGGCGCATGCGCCAAACGTGGCGCATTTGATGATTACAGGTGGCGTATTGCATCTTTACGCTTATCTATTTTTTTAAAAGCTGCCATAGCTGAAGTCATCTTAAATTTTCAACATCAATGTGATCATTGCCTTCGGTAATGTTCAATTTTTTAGTTTCTGAAACTAAGCGTGAAACTTGTGGCATATTAACTTCTAAATATTGTTAACGGTGTTGACTTTGCATATTCCTGTTCCAACGATCGTAGACACCGTACATTAGCCACACATGTTTGCAGTCTCGTGCCAAAGAGCAGCAATCATTTGATATGGTCAGTTATTTCTATGTGGGCAATCGTAGCGTGAAGTTTGAAGTAGTGTTTTGTTGAGTGTACTATTGTGATTTTTGAATTTTACAAAGAAATGACCAAAATAAGCCATGAAAGTGATTCTAACCGCAAATTCTACGAGCAGTGGGAAAATGAGTTGGTTTTCATAGCGAATTCATCAGGAAAACAATTTTGCATTGTTTACGAAAGCATTCTTTCACATAATCGAAAACATGATCTCAAGAGACACTATACAACACGGCATCAGACCACTATAGAAGAAAAGATGGAGCTTATTCTTGTGTCTGAATTACGACAAGAATATGTAAGTAAGAAAAAGGAAGAAATCAGAAAAAGGCAAAATATTTATGTCAAAGTAAGTGGTGAAAACTTAGTAATAACAGAGGCGTCATATGAAATCGTTTTAGCACTGGGGATAAAAAAGAAGCCTTTTTCTGATGGAGATATTTGCACGCCATCTTGGCAACAAAGGATTCGAAAAGAAAGCAGACGAAGTTGATTTATCAAGGCAGAAGATAACGAGACGTATCGAGGCACTCGCTAAGGATGTATCTGAGCAACTGGAAGACATTGTCAATTCACGTACATTCTTTCCATGAGCATTGGATGAATCAACAGACATATGTAATGTTCCTCAGTTGGACATTTTTATAAGAGGAGTTGATAATGATTTCAATGTTTTTGAAGAACTTGCCACCACCCTAGAGGCATTGGGTGGTAAAACGAGACGATCAGACATATTTGAAAATTGCATTTATAAACCCAAAACCTAATCACGCGGCATCTGAGTGATATACAAATGAAACTAATTGATCTAAAAACAAATTTTTTCTTGAAAATTAAGTTTTTTGAGCTTTTTTCTGATGAAGATGATTCTGATATAATTAGTTTTTGGCAATCGTTAGCCAATCAAAATTTCCAAGAGCTGAGAAAATATACAAAAAGTTATGTATGTCGCTTTGGAACGACAAACAGATGTGAACAAGCATTTTCATCCATGCAATTGATTAAAAGCAAAACAAGGTCCCGAATAACCAACTTAAATTTGAAGAGCTCGCTGCTGCTTTCAGTTACAAATTACATTAAAAAAAATTGTGAAATCCAAGCAAGCGCAAAAGTTTCAATAAAGTAAGTAATGTGTTGATGATGTTATAGAAATTGTTCAGACAATAGTTCAACCAATTTGCTATTTAACACGTATTCCAAGGCCCGTTCTAATGAGTAGAGAGAACAGACAACTCCAAGTTTCAAGGTGGTCTCATTTCCTAGTCTGAGGTTTCGCTCACTCTCTCTTTCTCTTTCTCCTCATATTAAACAACTGTAATCCAGAGCTATTACCTTCACCAAACGAAACTCTTCAATAGCTGCAGTACCACCAGTGGGGTCTACGACACCGATCACATTCTCGTTCAATAGATTTTTAGGGTTTTGTACTAAAATACAAAACCCTATTGCAATCACGACCTGTGTCCGTCTGTCCGTCCGTCCGTCCGTCTGTATGTCACAGCACTTTTTCTCCGAAACTATAGAGGCCATAGCCATGAAATTTTGTGGAAAGGTCTGAAGTGGTGACTTCTTGAAAGTTCAAGGGTGGAAAAATTTTTCAAAGGGGTTTAAGAGGGGTCTCCCATATAGGGAGGTGACCCCTCAAAAAATTTTTTTCACCATTGGTGTCATTGGAAAGGTCTCAATGAGATCTTTTCAAAATAAGTCTTAAAATTGCCTTGTGAGTACCGAGGGGGGCAAGGGAAGGGGAAATCATGAATGTAGGCCTTAATGAGTACAACAAAAAAAAAAAAAAATACACGAAAAGTCGAAATTCACTCAACTTTGTTTGTAATAGCATGATTTATCCATTTTATGTTTTCTTGAATAAAATCTAAACGGTACCCTTAAATTCAATAAAAGATGACTATTTATAAGATTGATCTTTTCTGAAAGTTTCATAAGGATTGAATAGTATTTAACGTAGTTATAGCGATTTGAATTTTCCTGTATTACTATGGAACAATTTGCCCTGTATTATTATAGGCTATGGAGCCATATGCGCTTTTTACCGACTTAGACACTACAACTTTGCTAGGATTTGCATGAAAATTTTAGGAATGATAGGTATCATGAAGATGAGTACATACAATTGAAACAAGTCAAAGAGGCAGGAGAGAGCTCCTAGCAAAAGGGCTTTGTAACCATTCTAGCATTCGAAAAATAGGCCATGAATCGATGATTACAGTACAGAGGAGTGGCCCCTGAAAAAAATTTCATGAAAGGTAGCCGATATGAGTATCAAATGAAAGTTCTCTATGAGAGCTTTCCAAAATAGTTCTTAAACTGGGCGTTTTTGCTTCAGTGGGGCATAGAGGGGGGGGGGGGGGGGGGGGGGGTAACTACATGAAAAATGTGTTTCCTCCCTCGCGAATGGACACCCGTGATCTAAAAAATCTGAAAAAATTATCAAGGGAGATATTTATGGGTATAACTTTAACAAATACCTCAGAAGTCAAAATTCTTTCAACTTTGTTAATAATAGTATAATCCTTGAACATGACGTGTTTCTTGATTTTATTCATTGCTGGTTACTGCATTTTGTAAGTTGAGTACAAAACCCTTCTGACATGAGCATAGGTCTGTCTACCCAATTTGTTGTAATTATATTAGGTTGGTGCCAAAATAAAAATATGTGTGTGGAAAAAGCGTAAATCAATAAATTGAATTGCATGAGAATTATTTGCTTTCCTCCTTAAGTGAAACATATCTTACCTCCGTCCCTACTTTTGAACCCCTACGTGGAAGTGACCATGCAGGAGATTACTTTTGCATGGCTACTTTCAATACAACTAACAAAGTTTGTATTACTGTTTTTCCTATCCTATACCCCAGAAATTTACACAGAAAAAGTAAGTTGTTAAACGGGAGCGAAACCTGGGCCTTAACAAATAATTTTGAAATAGCAATGAGCGTATTCGAACGAAAAGTACTCAGAAGGATTCTTGGCCCTGTGAAGAATGGAATGGATTGACGACTCCATTAAAATGATGCAAAGTATGAACCGTTTGAAGATCCACCTGTAACCGTATGCGTAAAACTACGTAAATTTTAATAGGAGGAAAACGTGCCACGTATGAAGGAACAGTGACTACCCAAAAGACGAGGAAACGATGGCAAGATATTGTTTACGCAGGAACCAGATCCGTGCTCCGAATATCAAATTCGCGAACAAGGTTGAGGGACCACGATGATTTGTAGCGATTACTCAGGAAGACAAACTCCGAAACGCGATGTTTACCCATAGATGAAACGTGAAGATAAGAAGGTAAAGAACGGTCTGGTATTGTATAGCGCATTTGATCTTGTCTGTAAATGGCAAATTGTATGGTTAAGGCTGGATACCACTGACATATGTTATATAGACGAGCCAGCAATAAGATAATAAAATATCCTCCGAGTTTAAACTCACGAGACCAACTATTCAAATAGAGATACTCGTTTGCTAGATTTGTTGAGGCTGGTTGAGCTGAGACGGAGCAATCTACGATTGGTGGCTGAATGAGAATGTCTAAATTATTCGTGGTTATTTTTTGTGTGTTTTGTTACTCGTACTTAGCTCTGAGTTTCAGCTCATTATTGCTACATTTACTGTTGTGGTTGTTTGTTTATATTAAAAATTGGGAATAGGATTCAATATTTAGGCTAGGTTTATGTTATTTTTATTATATTAAGTTAAGAGCTAAGGTTTAACGTTTAGGTTAGGAGTATTGTGTTAGCATTGCATTAATATAAGATAAAGTTTTTTGATCGAAGTTTATTAGAATTAGATTATAACATATTAGGTGTAAGATGAAAGTTTACTGTTATGCTCATGTCATTAATTTAAAAAGTAAATCAACTTTTCTAAACGTCATTCGAAAGACCATTTTTTACTGGAAAAATTGTTTTGCTTGTCGCATGACACAAATAATTGATATTCCCACTAGATTAGCCAGAGGCTGTCAAAACGAAAGGATTCATGGCAGGTCGTTCCCCACTAAAAAAAGGGATAGAGGACCCAGACAATGATTTCAATGTAAGGATAGTCGAACCTCCAAATTAAAATTTCTTCTATCTGGAAACCAATGTTTGTGATTTTCAACTATCGGAAGTATCAAATGAGAAGCTAGGGAAAAGAAAATTTGAGAAGGAAGATTCAGAATTTCAGAGAAGATTGAAGATTTTTGAAATAAATTAGAAGGAAACAGATAAGTTAAACAAGATGGGTAGACGAAACTACGCTCTTGTCAGAAGGGTTTTGTACTCAACTTACAATACGCAGATATTTAGAATAAGTTAATTCCAGAAAAACTTTTATGACATGAACAACAAATATACTCTTACTTTAAAAGAACTCTATTTTAGCCAGCCAACATCTTGTTACAATATTGCTAAAATTATCGACTGACTGGAATCTTGAATGTATTTTTGTTATTCATCTTATCTAAAAATTTGAAGAAGATCCAAGCAAAAGTGTAGCGTGTGGTTCAATGGAAAGCCCATGTAGTAGAACAATCGTACATGATTATTGTAATCGAAGGAAATTCAAATGGCTATAGCTTCTGTAAATTTTATTGAAACGTATTAAGTCAAGTTTTGATACGCAGAGCATATTGTTTGATTTTCTAATGGTTACACAAAACCCTTCAGGCAGGAGCACTCTCCTACTACTTTAACTTGTGTTTATTTGTATTTGCAATCAGAAATGTTATTCTATTATACCAAAATCTTTTCTTTATATATTATTTAAATTAATATTATAATACCATTTGTGTGTTGTAATTTAATTTACTACATTTTAACATAAAAATTTTTTATTTTGCTTTCTTAAAAACTGGGTAGAGGCCTTTGTTTTACTATAGGTTGTAATTTGCAATCCTTTTTTGTTTGTGTTTAACCAGTGAAGCATGTGGAATGGAAATATCTTTGTTAAAACGAATGAGGAAATAATGAATTGTTAAAACTCAATCTTCGGTCTTTTCATTTCTCTTGAATCTTGAACAGGTATGGAACCCGCACGTTGGCTGGCCCCTCCACTCATGAGCTAGCCATCGGGTGAGCACACCCTCTTTTCGTTATTACAGGTGCTCTTGCCGGCTAGAATGGCCTGCCACTTGGGTTTCATATTTATGTTAAAGCCTTATGTGATTCCATCATATACCACTTTAACATAAATCCGAAATATTCTTATTTTTCATTTAAAGAAAGAATTCAACCGAATGATGTTTGTATGAATTTTTCATTTAGATAGAAAATATACGGCCATGTCTACAATGGATCTTGATCCGAATGGGGGGGTGGGGGTACGAGGAGGCACCGCTACCACCTAAGTGACCCACTCTTATTTGGGGTTCATAACTATTGAGTAATAAAGACGAGATCCACTCGAAACCCGCGCGAGTTACAGTATCACCTTCAACATCATCATCATGTTTCCGACCATGAATGTAAGACAGGAGCAAACACCTCACATGTACCCAACGTTCCCATGAGCCAGTGAACTCGAGTAACCTAATATTCATCTAGAATTTCGTCTGGAGTTTTTATGTATCTTAAGCACATTTTCGAATAAATGTCAAATACAGTTTTAGAAAATAAGTTGAGTTGTAATTGAACTTTCAAGCAGCGAACATTAAAATATTAATACTAAAGATTAAAACTTTATTTTTTTTCGGAATTTAAATGCTAGCCTGCCAGTGCATTCACACATCCTCAGACAAGGCCTATTCCGGCACGCACTAATATCTTCGCTTGCCGAGGTAGCAGAACATCGCTACAGTCCTTAACGGACATTTGAATAATCCAATCACTACAGTTTGTTTTTGATTTACAATTATCAAAAAATTTAAGAAATATGAAAAAGATTCTGTTCTAGTATTAGTCCCAAATATAATAGAATAATCTTATCACTTACAATTCTTGCCCATTAAACTTATATTGTATATCCAACTTGGAGAGCAGCACCAGTCGTATCTGAATGATAAGTTTGACAAAACTATCCACCAATCAACCACTTGATATATTTCACAATCGTTTGGATAACCATTTTAGTGTTTGCAGCGAAAGGTCTTTTACTTTCATTTATAACTGTTATTCTCAGTCCAGTTTAATTCAAACCTTTCCAAGTCTCTAAAAGTCCATAGAAGTCACGGAAACTTCACTCTTTCCGATTACTAAAATTAGTTTCTCACTTGAAAAAACACAAATCAAATTTTCCCATCATAATTTTTAGAAAGGGCAACACTTCACTCTGAATGTAGTACTGTTTAGTAAATTTTCGCGCGCGAATATGGTTCAATGCCCGTTAACTCGGAATTCATGTATTATGCTCAAGAGTTATGAAATATTTTTTAAGCGCTTTTAATACTAAAATGAAACGAAAAAATACTTAAGGACTTTGACTTCCACTCTCTTTAAAAAAAATCAGTTAAATATTACTAGAACCTCAGGAACAGTTTGAATTTTCATTTTGATCTCGTTGAAATACCGGCGACAACTGAAGCAACAGCATGTTGATTCCTTCCTTTATTTATGACGAATATCCTGGTCATGGAGCTTTATAGGGATAAGGTGCTCAATACGCAATCTCCAAAATCGGTTGGGTTGCCCTGTTTCAATCCCAATTTTTTTAAAGAAATGTAATAGATCTGCAGGAGGAATAAGTCCTGGAAAATTTTAAAATATGTACATTGCAGAAATTGTTCAAGATATTATTTATTAATAAAACCAAACAAGGCATTGTCAAAAACAAAATATACAGTAAATAAATAAAAAAAAAACAAAGTGCATACAATGACAAAAAATATAAGGTACAATAAAAACAACTTACGCAAATTAAATTTTTTTTAAGGTGCTTGCTAATGATTGTTCGAAGGTAATTTTCAAGATAAATGGATAATAGTGTTTACTCATAGAGTTGAAAACTTTGCAGCACCGATTGATCAGCTCATTGTATGAACGAGTATATAGAAGTCGTGTGAAATCGCTGTTCATGTATATTGGCAAGCGAATGTGTCTAGTGCATCCAGTGATGCGGTTTTGGCAACTTTGTCACTAGATCGACCGGAATTTTGCTGACATTAGCAAAATTATTTGTCTATTTAGTGACTCAATAAAATCTAACGACTTTTCCGGACATTTCCGGTATTCGATTTTTCTCAGCATTTGTAGTAATCGAGCAGCCCGTATAGGCAAAGTGCTCGAAGAACCTTCACGAAAACAACAATAAAAGTAGAGAAGATGGCCAACGCTAAAATGCAAATAAATAATCTCCAGTCAGCATGGGGCAATTCTAAATCTGAACTGATGCAACTGATGCAGCTGGCCTCCATTAGAGATGGGTCGTTGATGGTTTTTCGGTTAACGTAACGAAACCGTTTACGAAGAGCCGTCAACTGGTTTAAAAACCAGTTACCGTTTTTAACTAGTTAGCTAAGCGGTTTGCTCGACATAATTCAACATACTGAACTGATAATGTTAATGAAGTAAATTGAAATTAACGTTAAAATAAATGAGTTTAATCTTCCGTATTTAAAAATGTAGAGTAAACGTCCCTTCATACTTATTCAGGCTTAGGACTGGCTAGTGTATACACTCCCTCGAAAATGTTTACACCAGGCGCATTTAAACGGTTACTCCATTCTATAAACAATGTTTCAAACATTTTATTTACATTTTTGAATTCACGATCAGTGCTTTAGTTCTAAGTTTTTTTTTGTTTTATTTATAGCGGATAGTTTTGTTTATTTATTACTTTGGATTATATTTAATATGATTAAGTTATTATGATATTATTTATTATTTACATATTCAAATCCATTTTTACATATTTAAAATCCATTTCTTTTTATAAATTTATTGTTTATTGTTTATACTATTACACACTTACATTCTAATTTTATATCATTTCTAGTAACATATGAGTTTAATGTTATGATTTGTGTATTTAGCGCTGGTATGTACATTTTTAAATCCATTATGGCTGCTTTAAACCTAATATTTCATTTTTTGGTGGTTCTATTTTGTATGTTATTGTTTTCCATTCATTTGAATCGGTCAGTGTTCATATTGACATTCAAAAACATTAGTTTTTCAACTTTGCTTGTTGTCAATCTACTTCGTCTTTGAGAAACTATAAGGCCAGACTTCGAAAACATTCTTTCGCAAGGAACTGAAGTTGCTACAATATTGCAGGGAGCCAAAAATAATTTCGTTAAGTTTGGATAAACATATTGGTGATTTTTCCACCACTGTAATGGGTAGTTCCATGCACCAGACTCAGTTTTCCTCGGCAATACTTCATCCGACAAGAACATATCAACTTCTTTCATTGCCATGGATAACGGAGTTCCTTGATTTGTTCTCTGAAGAATAAAGGAATCAAATATTTGCCAAGGACTTAATTCATCTTGGGCGATGTCAACGCTAGAATCCATTGTCGTTGAAACATTATTTTTGTTTTGTTTTTCGGATATGAGCGTAGATACAAGATTTGTTATTACTTCTTTGGTCCTGATTGCCTCACTTTGATCCGAAAATGCTTGCATTTTAAATCGTGGATCCAAAAAAGTGGCTACTGAAAAGGAACTCTGTTTCTCTACATCTTTGAACCTTTGTGCTATCCCTGATTTTAATGAAACTGCAATGTCTAAGACTAGAGGTGTCATATCAGTTTTCGCCAGTATTTTGTTGCAAGATTCTGCTAAACATCGAGTCATAACAATTACATAACTGGCAGTCAAGTAACTTTGAGCACTCATCATGCTTGTGACTTCCTCAAATGGACGCAAAATTTGGCAGAGCTGGGCTAACACGTTCCACTCTTCATTACTTATGACTGGCATGTTTTTGTTCACCAGTGCTAGCGTCGAACGAACGGCCTCTTGCAATTCAATAAATCTACGTAGCATGTAGAAGGTAGAATTCCATCTAGTTTCTACATCCTGTATCAAGTGCTTTGGGGTTTGTTGTCTTTCTGCAGACACGGAACTTTTTTTATAGTGAGAAACAATCACTTTCACTCTGTTAATAAGTGGCTTGCATAGTTTTATTGCGTCTTCCACTATCAAATTGAGGGTGTGGGCATAGCAACCAAAATGTTTCCAACCTAAACATTCTTTTATGGCTTTTTTAGGTCTTTGTAAAAAAATTTTTACAAAGACCTACTAGTTTCGCGACCTGTCTGTCCGTCTGTTCGTCCGTCCGTCTGTCTGTCTGTCCGTCTGTCCGTGCGTCACAGCTGATTTCCTCAGAAACTATACAAGCTAGAATGCTCAAACTTTGTGAAAAGGTCAGAAGTGATGGTCTCTCAAAAGTTAAGGCCTTGACAAAAATTTGAAAAATGTTTAAGGGGGGTCCCCCCTAATAACGAATTGGCCCTTGAAAATTTTTAATCAAAGGCAGTCGAGTGGGGTATCAAATGAAAGGTCTTGATTAGAACTTTTAGAATCTGAAATAAAAAAATCATTTGATGAATTAGGGGGTCCACGGGAAGGCAAAATGTACCCAAAATTTGTGTACCCCCCCCTCGCGATTGGACACCTTTCAGCCAAAAAATCTGAAAATTATCACGAATGTGGACCTTTATGAGTACAAGGGCAACAAATAACTTAGAAATCGAAATTCGCTCAACTTTGTTAATAATAGTATGATTTGTAGATTTTACATTTTTGCCCATAAAATCAAAACGGTAACTTTAAACTTCTTGAAATTTTGTAATTATATAGACTGACATAAGATATATATGTTCACAAAATTTAATTGAGATCGAATCATAATCAAGTGAGTTATAGCCATTTAAATTATATGGAATTACAACAACGATAACACGTGTTTATGGTTCATATAGGGTTTTCCAATAAGAGGTGTTATTTTGATATTCAAAGAAAAAGGCCATTTTTTAAAATAAATGATCGGATGTTTAGTTCTTTATAAAAAAGAAGATATGCCGTTAATAGCAATAACTAGCATTGGACAAATAACCACTACGACACGCTTACAGGACCATATCCTCTTCATGAAATTTTCCATAACCAAATCGCAAAGTGGCTGCCCTATGTCCTCGATAGCCTCACAAATTTCATCTTTGAGATCTTGAATTGACGCTGGGCTATTGGTATAGGCCCTCTTTATCACGTGGCTCCAAAGGAAGAAGTCGCAAGGTGTTAAATCAGAAGATCTATTCAAAATAACACCTCTTATTGGAAAGCCCTATATATGTATATTTAAAATTGACTTAGGTACTTTTATTTTCTTTCAATTTTCATGGAAATTTAAGGAATAGTGTTTAACTTGAACATGTTCAATCGGCCGAGCATTCAGAAAAATCATTTAAGCTAGATTAAAATGGCGGCTGCACTGTGCTTATGAAAGAAACTGCGCATCTTTTGTATAAATTTGAACGATTTCATATCTAAGTATTGGATGAATAATTCAAGTTATCGATTCACGCCATTAGAAAACTTGCTTCTAACCCTAGGATGTTCACAAAGACCTTCTGGTAGGAGGACTCTCCTGCTTACTCAACTTGTTTATATTTGCTGCATTGTCACTTACAGCCAAGTTCACTTTATCATTAAGGTTCCACTGTTCAACAAGCGAACTAATCTTTTCAGCAATATTATAAGCAGTATGACTGCCGGAAAAGTGACAACATCCCAGAAGCACTGTTTTCAAAACAAAGTCATTGTTCAAGTAATAACCTGTCACCACTATGTAGCTTTCAGTTACTCTGGAAGTCCACAAATCTGTGGTAATGCAGATACTCACCACTTCTTGATTTACTTGTTCCTTAATTTTATGCTCAGTTTGGGTGTAAAGCTCTTGCAGCAAGGAATTTGACAGAGTTTTCCTTGTCGGTAGTGTATATCCAGGTATCCACTTAGAAAATTTTATGGAAGATCTTTCTTCCACTATTGAAAAGGGATGGAATCCATCAATGCAAAGATCTAGCAGGTCTCGATCTATTTGTTTTTTCTGCCCCGAATTTATTTTTTTTTGCACGTATGTGTCCATCATTTTTTGGCGCTTAAGAGATGGTTGTGGGACATTTCCGGCACTACTGGTACTCGCCACATTAGGAGCCGCAGATTCACTTTCGCGTGCATTTTCAAGCAATATCGGTGAATGCCGAGAGGTTCCTTTTTCTTCCGACACTAGGGACATGTGCGTAGAAATATGTTTCCTTTTAAAGTGGCTTCTTAAGTTTGCTGTTGTGGATTTAAAACTAATAGTGTCCTTACAAATATTACAAACAACCTTACCGTTGTCATATTTTTCGAAATGGCGCCATAAAAGACTACCATTTTTCCTTGCCTCGGTTGACATTTTTGAAACTTCACTCTATAATTCACCAGTCAATAACGCACAAAATATCTTTCTGTCCACACACCGATACAATATACAAATCGACCCTTTGAAATTGGTGAAAAGCTTTAAGACTTTATAAGGCTTTGTTTATCTTAATTTAACTTTCTAGGTTTATATAAGAAATTCGAATTTTAAGAGAAAATTAGTATTAATTATTTAATTGTGCGCGACTATGAATAGCTTGAAATTTCAAAATTAATGGACAATTCTAATTGTCACTCAGTTACTTTGTTGGCAAAAAGAAATAAAATAAATTACCGATACAATACACTAAAGCTTTATAAAGTTCTTTTATTCTTGGCACGTTTTGTCCATCAACTTCTTTTTTCGCAGAACTAGTTGAATGCATCAACTGCTTTTTAAAGAACGATAAACAAACAGTTTTGTTGACAAGTTGAATACATCAACCGTTTTGCTTCAACGAAAAACGATCAACGAGCGATGAAACCTATCAAAAGCCAATACATCAACTTTCAATCTCTCTATAAGATTCATCTCTCGTTGATCGTTTCTCTCGTTGATCGTTGAACTGTTTATCGTTCGTTTAAAAAGCAGTTGATGCATTCAACTAGTTCTGCAAAAAAAGAAGTTGATGGGCGAAACGTTTTCTTTCAGTTTTTCGTTGAGCCATGCATGTGTGTAGTGTTGAATGATATGAATAGGCTTCTTGTCATTCACAAAACGATCGTTAAATGAGGAAGTTAATGGGTTAATGTTGGGACTTATTTATGAGGTTCAAATGGAAGCAAATGATCTTAGTCTCACACATGAAGGGAGCTTAATAGATTGACCATATTTTGAAAAGACAAACTAATGGCTTGTATCATTTCATTGGAAAAGTGAAAAATGCGTGGAAATCCGCGGTAACTTATTTCTGATTTGTCTGCACTTCATTGTGTCTAGTGTTTCGAAAATATGTAGTGTATGTTATTGGATATTGATAGCTCTGGCCCCTCTTCTGTCTTGACCGAAATCATTCAAGCTTAAAAATTTGTCTTCTTATCAAGAGATTTATATCACAAGCAAATACATCAACTTTCAATTTCTCGCGTTGATCGTTTTTCGTTGCAGCAAAACGGTTGATGTATTCAGCTTGTCTTCTTCTTAATCGTTTTTTGGTAATCGTTGACAAAAACTGTTTCTCGTTCGTTTAAGAAGCAGTTGATGCATTCAACTAGTTCTGAGAAGAAAGAAGTTTTCTTGCAGTTTATTCGTTGAGCGTTGAAAAAAACGGTTGACGGAATCAACTTGTTTTTCGATAGCAATGAAACGGTTAACGGGTTAACTTTTGAAAAACAGTTTAAAAAACAGGTTTGTTGATTAAACGCTCATCCCTAGCCTGCATGGCCATTTAAATAGACTTAATACATAAGATAGAGATCAAAACGCGAACAAATACTATATCAGAGAAAATATATGTATATTTTTTTACGCACGATTGTATCACTCTAGTGCCCGCGGGGCGAGGGATCTGGTAGAAAGGAGCTTACTCCCTAATGCTGGGCTTAAATTCCGATTCCAGTGAACACGACGGGAATTGGCGTTCACGTGGTCCGGAATCGCTTAGGAAAAATACTAGAACTATAAACTTGGTTCAAAATATTACGGCTGGGCTCTTGCGATACTACCTTTTGGAGTATTAGCTACAGCTTGGATCGCGAATTTCAACCCTGGAGGTACATATATTCAGTTATCACGGATAACTAGTGAGCCCCATATACAGATGGATCAGTTTATTGGTTGCAGCCCCTCGGGGAATATCGTGGTGGTTGTGGCTAAACGAAAGTTGACGTTGTCTTACAACGTCAGAGACAGCTGGGTCTCGCATCTACCAGTATGAAAATTGAAATTCCCTAACGTGAGCTGGTGCCATGTGATTCCCACTTCGTTTAATTTATTATCTATGCTTGGATAATTTTTGGCTAAGTAGTAAATAACAATAATTTGCTAGTTTCAGGGTTTACAAAGAACCAAATAAGAAGATATGTATGATATAAATAAAATAACTAAGGAAACAAGAAGACATAAGCAATGAAGATCGGAGGGCTAGAGTATAAGATCTCAAGTCCAACCATGTTTAATATTAAAGAAAATATATAAATTAATGCCTTCTCATAATTAATATTTGCAAATAAAATGACCACGCTAGCCGGTGGTCTGTTGAATCTCGATCTTATGAGTAAATTCTTTTACGTACTTGACGACTTCAGGACACGTCAAGACCAATAACATACGGATGAGTGAAAAAAACATATACAATATTTCTAATATATATACTCGTATATATATATATATATATATATATATATATATATATATATATATATATATATATATATATATATACATGTGTATATATATTGTCGCGTGTTATGGTTCGAGGCCGATAATTTTAATATTCCGGAAAAGTGAAAACGCACTGTCTTTTAAATTAAGTTAAAAGAGTTTATTTACTAAGAATGCACAATAATTGATTTCACTATTTTACAACTTGTCTATCAATTTTTACTTCAACTGTCTATCACTTCACAATCAATATCGCTTTTTGATTCGCACTCCTCCTATCGCAGCTTTATTGTATCGTGGTTGTAATAATCCCCCCATTCATTCAGCTCGGCTTTATATAGGGTCTCTAGTCATTCAATCCATTTCTCGTACATTGGCGAATGTTCTTACGAGAGCTACCTGGGATATTCGAGCAAGTGCAGTGACGTCACTTTCAGATGTTCACCATGCTTGGTGGATTCTTTCGCTTTCGAGTACATTCTTTTGTCGATTATGATGTTCTTAATGGTCGTGAAAACAATTGCGACAGTAGCTCGCAGAATTATTTGTACATGTAACAATTATTTGTACAGGGTTATCCATTTCGTGGTTGGGAAAGTATAATCCTGCTATTTGAAATTTGTCAAAATCAATTGTCATTCAAAGCGTGTTTTTTAGCTGAAGGTTTGCCATTTAGAAATATGGATCGTTTAACAGCCGAAGAACGCGTTAAAATTATTAAATTTTATTATAAAAATGGTGATTCTGCTGTATCAACATTTAGGGCTTTACGAGCCGATTACGGTCGACATAATCAACCTACACAGCAAACGATTTCAAACACAGTGAGAAAATTTGAAGGGGCTGGATTTTTTATTGATATTGCAAGGCCTGTGCATCATCACAACATTCGTTCTGCTGAAAATATCGCTGTCGTTGCTCAAAGTGTGAAGAAAGACCCGAACTTGTCGATTTCTCGACGTGCTCAACATTTGGGCTTGTCTTACGGCTCATTGTGTTGGATGTTGCATTTGGATTTGCATCTCCATCCGTACAACATCCAACTCACTTAAGAACTTAAGCCTCAAGACCATACACAACGCAGAATGTATGCGAATTGGGTGATTAAACAACAAGCCATTGATGACGATTTTCCCAACGAAATTTTAGATGAATAAACAGAATTGCCGCATATGGGGCTCTCAAAATCCTCAAGTGATCGCAAAAAGGCCTTTGCATCCGGTATTCTGGTCTGGTGGTGTTCTTGGCCCGTATTTTTTTGAAAACGATCAAGGAAGAGCCATTACAGTCAATTCTGACCGCTATGGTAATTGAAGGTTATGATCTGGAGAGCATTCCAACAGGACGGAGCCACAAGCCACACAACACAGGCTAATCGAGCACTTTTGCAAGAGAAATTTCCAGGACGCGTAATTTCGAGATTGAGTGATGTCAATTGGCCCGCAAGATCCTGCGACCTAACACCTTTGGATTTCTTTTTATGGGGCTATGCGAAAGATCGTGTTTACGCGAACAATCCTCAAAATCTTGAGCAATTGAAAATGTGCCGAAAATTCGTTGAGAATTACCTCAAAAGGATTGAAGCCTGTAAGAAGTCCCGTGGAGGACATGTATAATGGCAAGGTTCATCTTTATATTGAATAAAAAATTTTGTTTTCATCTGAATATTTTATGTGTTTTCTTTAGTTTTACTTTTCCAAGCATAAAATGGATATATATATATATATATATATATATATATATATATATATATATATATATATATATATATTGTAATGAAAGTTTGGTTTGTATAAAAACCACTAGTTAATGCTTGTATAAGAACTACTAGTCAGTGCATGAACCATTCTCCTGCTGTAATCCGAATATACAGGGATAGATGATAGAAAGAAGAACAGGCGGAAAAAACTGACTGGAGGATTTGAAATACAACCACCGAGCTAACTAGATGGGTTTTTTAGACACCCCAGATGCAGATGCGCCCCAGACCTGAGTTATAGGTGTGGGGTAACCACGGAAAGTTATAAACAAAAAAAAAATTGGTTTCGATAACGTGATGGTCTGGTAAGCAAAGAACCAACAATTGCAGGTACTCGCCACGGCCGGTGTGGACACGCCACCGATGGCCACAGTGGCACAACTGAGGCTCCTCTACGATACACTAGAGCAAGGTGAGGGCGTAAGTTTCCCTGAAAGCAACGATTCGTTGGAATACGATGACACACCTGCTAGCACCACTGATGTCCCATTTGCGGCCCTGATCACGACAGATGCTGCCACAATAGCCGCTTCTGATTTATGTCGTGCCTCCCTGAAGACATATTGACTTTAGTTATGTTGAATATGCGGTCAAAAAATTCAGCGGCGATGACCACTATGATGTCCGGAGCCTCGTAACCGATTTAGATGACTTTTTGGCAACTGCCAATACAGATGACCACTTTAAGCTGTTATGCCTAGGACGTCTCCTCATGGAAACTCCGAAAGTCTTTCTCAGAACTACTTGTGCCGCAGACTATGCAAGCGTCCGAGCTGAACTGATGGTGGAATTTGGTCACACGTTCACTCTCCAAGACGTCTACCACCAATTGGAAGCCCGTAATTAGGATCTGAAGAACGAGACATGTTAGAGATATATTCTTGAAATGCAAGCAATTGCAAAACCCACGCGACTCACCGAAATTGAATTAGTCAACCTCATCGTTGACGGTCTAAAGGTCCGCAATACTGAAGCATACTTACTTCTGAGAGTACGCACGTCCGACAGCTGAAGGAGTTACTTGAGCGGCACGAAAGGCGCATTACATCTGCTCTAAAGTGTGTTGTTAACACACGTGAAGTCACCGAAACTTCCCGCCGATTTGCTGCAACTTCCCATGAACATGCTACAACTTCCCATGAACATGCTGCAACGGTACCCAGATCAAATGCAGCAAGATCTGTCATTTCGGTTGTCCAGGAAGAAACGCTACGCTGTTTTAACTGCACAAGGTGAGGCCACTATCAAAGTTCCTGCCCTTACGAGAAGCATGCACCAGGCTTGTGCTTCAAATGTTGGGAGATTGGACATCAAAACCGAGATTGCCCGAATCCAAAGAAAGCCATGAGAGTTCTTCGCAACACCAACACCGCTGCCTAGGCTAATGAACCGAAGAACGATATTGATGTAGCTGACAATGAAACTATTAGCGTCATCAACGCAATTAATCTAGTAAGTGTTGCTTTTACTTATAGTCGGGGGGAATACACAGAAAAAGATAAAATTTATTTCTATGCCTTCAAACCGGCAAATAATACGGGATTGACCGGTCCATGTGTTAAATACGTACTTCCTGAGGAAGCCACTTATTAGCAACATTAGATCTACTGATAAAAATTCGGCCAACGTTGGTGCACCCATTAATGATCAGACCGACAGTAACTTTAGAACGTTGTCCCACCTTACTAAATTACCCCCAGATGACACAGAAACCCTAGAAATAAATACGTCCCTGAGCAAAAACCACACTGAAGCCCATAGAAAACCATTTATGAAAACTATTTGAACCCGATGAATCTCATTATAGCGCCCCACAACTATCAGATGGAAGTACACCTAAATAATAACACCCAGTTTCACTGCAAGCCACGAAGATTATTCTACCACGAGCAAACAGAAGTTCAGAAGATCACAAAAGAACTACTAAAAAAAGGGAATAATTAGACCCAGCAATTCCCCATATGCCTCGGCCATAGCCTTAGTTAGGAAGAAAAGCGTTGAATTGAAAATGTGTGTGGGCTACAGGGCCCTTAACAAACAGACCATATAAGCGCTTTATTTGCGAAATATTTAGAGATATGCTCTAATGTGGATCCATTTTCGTCAACGTGATCATTATACTGATCGCAACCGTATCCCTTGAGGACTATATTGAGCTGCTAAGTCGAGTCTTGAAACGTATTACCGAAAAAACCTTGAGTTAAAATTGGGAAAATGTAGATTTGCATTTGAAGAGATCGAATATGTCGGGTACTCTGTCAGTGCCTCTGAAGTGCGTCCAAGTGAGGCCCATATAAAAGTTATCAAGTAATATCCTTTACTAAGGAATCAGAAGGAACTTAAAACCTGCTTAGGATTGTTCTCCTATTTTCGTGAGTTCATCCCATCATTCTCACTAATAGCCAAACCGCTACAATACCTCACCCACGAGGGTGTAGCCTTCTTAATCACTGATGAATATAACGTGGCCTCCATTGAACTGTGCACTAAGTTAGCCGCTGCCCCATTATGAGCAATCTATGATCCGAAAAAAGAATCTGAACATCATTGCTATGCCAGCTGCTCTTGCTACGTACTAATATTGTTACAAAGGCAAGTTGATAATTAGTTTCACTCTATACTATTTTTTTTCGAAAGCTTTCACTCACAGCTTCAAACTGGAGATGTTGGCCATTGTCTATGCCCTGAGGCGCTTCCGAGCTTATTGAGAAGGCATAGCTTTTAAGATAATAACAGATTGTAACTCTCTGACGCTCACTCTTAACAAAAGATATGTAAACCCAAGGATCGCTAGATGGGCTCTATAGCTTGAGAATTATAATTACATAATACAGCATCCAATCGGACTATCCATGGGTCATGTAGACGCATTGCGCCGGTGCTACACTTTTTGCCCTTCTTCAAATGACGAATCAACAACTAATACTGATTCTAGAGCTACTATCTCTGATGCAAAACTGATGACGGATCCTTGGTGTGTCACTTGCGCTCTTAATCACGTTCAACTTGATATATCCTTAGACGATTACCCCAAATCAACCAAAGCCAGTACTAATGCTCCTCGCTGTCCTGTCCTATTGTCCGCTGTCCCTTATGCCAACATTGATGACCCTTTCACGTATCCTGCTATTAGAATCAATAATTACGCACCAGACTCTAATGGGAATGCTAGCATCCCCACAGGTTCACCAGCTGGAAGCATAACTGATGTAACTGATCAAATATAAGCCACTGTTGACAGTGACAAATTAGATTTTTTGACCCAAGTTATCCAAAAACCTCGCGACCAACTAAGCTTAGGTCCAGTCCCACGTTACCAGTTATTGAACGGTCTTGTCTTAAGAAGAAACGAATCCCGATAAATGCAAATGTACATGTGATTAGAAATGGAGGATAATGCGATTCGTTTGACGCAGGGAAAGATTGGTCACCTAGGAATAGAAAAAAATTTATGAGCAACTGAAAGAACACTATTGGTTTCCGAACCTGAAAGGAAAAGTCTCAAAATTCATAAGAAGCTGCGTAAAATGTATTGTGTACTCACCACCGCATCGTTCCAATGAAGATAATCCCTATAACATACCGAAGAAACCAATACCATTTGATACTGTACACTTGGACCACTTCGGGCCTTTACCTACTATCAACTCAAAGAATAAACACATATCGTTAGTTGTAGATGGATCCACTAGATATGTTAAACTGCATGCAGTTAGCTCGACAAGTACACGAGGAGTTATCAATAGCCTTGATAATTATTTTAGTTACTATAGTCATCCTAGACGCATGATAACTGACCGAGAAACTTGTTTCGCCTCGTTGGATTTAAGCACATACTTAGCTAAAGAGAACATCGATCATAAGAAAGTTGCCGTCGCCTCTCTACAAGCCAATGGGCAAGTAGAAAGGGTAAATAGAGTTTTAAAACTTATGCTTGCCAAACTTAGTGAGCCCATTAATCAAGCCGATTGGTCTAACCTTTTGTCCCAGATTGAGTATGCCATTGACAATACTATCCACAGCACCACTAAACAGTCTCCTAGTAAATTTCTGTTCGGGATGGAGCAGAGAGGTAAAATTGTGGACGAATTAACTGAATACTTAAGCGAGAAGACAGATGAGGACTGAGATCGCAACCTAGATGATCTCAGAGCACGTGGTGCCTCCGCCATTCAGAAGTCACAGGGCTACAACCTCCAGTACTTCCAGAAACACAGCAATCCGCCCCAAACTTATAATGCAAAATAATATGTCGTCATTCATAACATGAACACCACCATTGGTATGAATAAGAAACTAATGCCTAAGTACCGTGGATTGTACTTTATACACAAAATATTTCCAAATGACCGATACGTTATTAAAGCCATCAGAAATTGTCAACTGACTCAGTTATCTTATGACGGAATTGTAGAATCCTCGCAAATACGTAGGTAGCTTTTGCAGGATTCTGGAATACAAACCACAGAAGTACAAAGCAACACAAACCTTTTTGAAAACGAATCTTCAGCTTAAATTTGCTTTTCATACCGTAACCTCAGAAAAGGGAGAGAGAAAACCCGAGCTGTCACTTCAGATTTGCTTATCGTATTTTGACCATTAGTCGAGGTCGAATAGCTAGTCAGGTGAGCCGAGCTGTAATGAAAATTCAGTTTGTATAAAAGCCACTAGTTAATGCTCGTACTCGTATAAGAACTATTAGCCAGTGCATGAACCATTCTACTGCTGTAATCTGAATTAAATTGTAGAGGGATAGGTAATAGGAAGAAGAAGAGACGGAGAAAAACAGACAGGAGGATTCGAAATACAACCGCGGAGCTAACTAATTGGATTTATATATATATATATATATATATATATATATATATATATATATATATATATATATATATATATATATATGTATATATATATATATATATATATATATATATCTTCTCCTTCTTCTTAGCACTACAGCCCCTTTTGGGCCTTCACTTCCTGCAAACAGCGCCTTTAACTGTCTTGGTCCGTTGACCGCGTCTTCCAATTCAGAAATCCAAGCAGCGATGAACTGTCTTCGTCGACTGAGTCAGACCAGCATTTCCTCGGTCTCCCCACTTGCCGCTGGCCTTCAGTTCTCCCAACGAATACCTTCTTGGGTATCCGTTGTCGTCCATATGATTCATGTGTCCAGCCCATTACAGCTTCCGTAGTCTTACAATCCTTGAGACCTGCGGTTCGTCGAAAATTTCGCACAGCTCACGGTTGTACCGAATTCCCCATTGGTCCCCATCTAGCCTTGCTCCGATTATTCGCCTCTGGATCCACCTCTCAAAGGCGTTCAATTAATTTGCGGATGCTTGGATTAGGGTCCATGTTTCACACCCATAGCATAGCACAGGTCTTATCACAGATTTGTATACTTGTAGCTTTGTTTTCCTGTCTATGCAGCTGGTCTTCAAGATCGTCAATACTGAATAGAATATTTTATTTGCAAGCTGTATTCTTCGGCGTATTTCGTCTCTTTCATTGCCCGTTTTCGTTATTTTGGCGCCTAAATACACAAATTCACTAACATTCTCGATATTGTATTCGCCAAGTGTGATATTTTGTGTATTGGAGGTATTTTTCCTCGGCTGCGTCATGAACTTTGTTTCATTTTCGTTGATTTATAGCCCTACTAGTTTTGCTTCGCTGTTGAGTTTCAAGAAGAGTTCTTTGGCAGTTGTTAATGACTGTGGCAGAATGTTGATGTCGTCAGCATAGGCGGCAACTTGGCTCGACTTGTATAGTAATGTACCTCGCGTATCGACAGATAGCTTCCGTATGACGTACTCCAAAGCCAAATTGAATAGCAATAAGGCCAGCCCATCCCGCTGCTTTAGTCCGATATTTCTGTCTAAAGCATCGGTGAGTTGGTTATTGATGCGGACTTGGGAGGTTGTCACCGTCATTATCATTTCGGTACGATGGACAATTTGGCTGGGATGGAAAAATCAACTTTATTTGGTATAGTACGTTACGATCAATACTGTCGTATGCTTGCTTAAAGTCAACGAAAATTTGGTGTACGTCTATGTTGAACTCCCAGCGTTTTTCAAGTATCTGCTCGACTTTGAACAATTGGTCTGTTGTTGATCTACCTGCCCAAAAACCACCTTGATACTCCCCAATAATACTGTTGGCGTATGATTCGATTTTATTTTCTAAAATTTTAGAAAATATTTTGTACGCCGTACAAAGTAGTGATATGCCTCTATAATTTTCGCACTGTGGCTTGTCACCTTTTTTGTTGATAGGGAATATAATTGATAAGCTCCACTCTTTTGGCATATGTTCTTGTTGCCAAATGTACTAGATGACTTTGTGAATAGCTTGATGAACACTACTGCCACCATATTTGATGAGCTCCACTCATCTCTTCAATGCACGGCGCTTTATTATACTTTTGGGCTTTGATGATGGAACAAACTTCATCCAGAGTTGGTGGAGCCAATGAAAGCTCTCCACAGACTTCTGTAGGTTCCGATATTCTAGAGCTGTGCGGAGGATTAAAGAGGTTCTTGTGATATGATGCCCATCTTTCCTTAATCTTGATTTCATCAGCGATGATATTGCCGATGTCATCACGACAGAGCGTGGTTTTGGGCTGATAACCACGTTTCAGGCTTTTCACTACTTTGTCTGCTTGCCTTGTGTTGTTGCTCACTAAACTTACATATATACTAGTCGTCATCGTATTTTCTTTTTTTAATCCTAATTATCTTATTCGCTACTCTTCTGAGATTTTCATAGTGTTCTCTCTTCGTCCTGGTTTTCCTACCTACATAATCTTTGTACGCCTGATTCTTTTTATCTAACGCATTCTGGCACTCATCATCAAACCAATCATTCCTCTCGCGCCGGGCTTGATGTTCGATCGTCTGTTCTGCCACGGTCCTAGTAGCCGCTTTCACTTCCAACCAAAGCTCGTTGCTCGTCTTTGACGATGCGTCTGATAAGATAGGAGCCAGCTGGTTGTCGAGGGTCTCCGTAAAATGTTTGGCCACAGACGACGTTTACAGCCTTCCGATGTCAAGTTTTTGCAGCGGGTTGGTCTTCGCCGAATATGCCTTTGACATACGAGATCGATAGGTGATTTTGATCAAGTGATGATCTGAGTTACAATTGGCTCCTCGGTATGTACGGACGTCAAGTATGCTTGAGGCCCAACGTTGTTGGATCAGAACATGATCGATCTGGTTTTGTGTGTTGCCATCCGGTGATACCCAGATCATTTTATGAATGCGTCGATGTGGGAAGCTAGTTGAACGTATGATTAGATTTCTGCTACATGCAAAGTCAATCAGGCGCTGGCCGTTGTCATGTGTTTCATCGTGGAGGCTATATCCTCCAGTCGTTCCCCGATGAGATAGCTCATTGCAAACCTTAGCGTTAAAATTACCAAGCATTATTTTTGTGTCGTTTGTGGGCAATGAGTCGACCAGTCTTTCCAGGTAATTTTAAAACATTTCTTCGTTTCTTCGATCGGGGTGTGAATATTAATCAGCCAGATTTTAAAGAATTTCGCTTTTATACGGATCACACACAACCGGTCGTTTATTGCCTTAAAATCAATAACGTGCGATTTGAACTCCCTATCCACAATGAAGGACACTCGAATTCTCGTTTTCCAGTAGGCTTCCCACTTTTGAATTTCGTGTGCGATCTCATGTCTTGAATGCCGTTTCCAATCCGATTCGTTTCCTGGACTGCCAATATTTTTAATTGATATTTGCTGGCCTGTTGTCCTGTCCTTAACAGTGCCAGGGTAATTGAGTGATCTGACATTCTAGGATCCAATGCCATAGTCCTTTTTTCGTTTGTGAGGTCGTTGCCGTGAGTTCAATCCATTCAAAAGCCCATCTGCAGGTTTTGAAACATTTTCAAGTTTTCCAGGGACGGAGAGTTAGCTCGTTGCCCAACCTCTATTCTGGCGGCATGGTTATTACGTCGATTCTGTTTTCAGGCACGGAAGATTCGCCTTCACCCTCTTGCGCCCTTACGTCATATTTGAAGAAACTCTTTAATCCACCGCACAGCTCCAGAACATTTGAGCCTATAATTGTCTGCGGAGAGCGACCATTAGCCCCACCTACTCTGGATGAAGTTAATAAAGCACCGGGCATCGATGAGATTTCAGTGGAGCTCATCAAATATGGTAGCAGTAGTGTTCATCAAGCTATTCACAAAGTCATCCAGTACATTTGGCAACAAGAACATATGCCAAAAGAGTGAAGCCAATCAATTATATTCCCTATCCACAAAAAAGGTGACAAGCTACAGTGCGAAAATTATAGAGACATATCACTATTCTGTACGGCGTACAAAATATTTTCAAAGATCTGAGAAAGTAAAATCGGATCATACACCAACAGTATTATTGGGGAGTATCAAGGTGGTTTTTGGGCAGGTAGATCAACAACAGACCGATTGTTCAAAGTCGAGCAGATACTTGAAAAACGCTGGGAGTTCAACATAGACGTACACCAAATTTTCGTTGACTTCAAGCAAGCATACGACAGTATTGATCGTAACGTACTGTACCAAATACTGCTTTGCTTTAGCAATCCAGCCAAATTGTCCATCTTACCAAAATGACAATGACGGTGACAACCTCCCAAGTCCGCATCAATAACCAACTCATCGATGCCTTTGTGACAAATATCGGACTAAAGCAGGGGGACGGGCTGGCCCCATTGCTATTCAATTTGGCTCTGGAGCACATCATAAGGAAGCTACCTGTCGATACGTGAGATACATTACTATACAAGTCGAGCCAAGTAGTAGCCTATGCGGACGACATAAAAATTTTGTCACGGTCATTAACAACTGCCAAAGAACTCTTCCTGAAACTTGACAGCGAAGCAAAACTATTAGGGCTACAAATCATTGAAAATAAAACAAAGCTCATGACGCAGTCGAGGAAATACCTCAAATACACAAAATATCACACTTGGCGAATACAGTATCGAACTTGGCTATTCATTTTCATATTGTCAACGAAACAATTAGTCCCGTAACATTTATTTATAATAAGTGTATTATAAAAGTAGTAAAATAAAATACTAAGTGAATAATTTATTCGTTTCTAATTTTTTTGTTTTTTATAAGAAGCTCGCGCGATACAAGCCCCCTTAAATGCCTTATAAAATTTATTTTGTAGTTGATCTTTGAAGAAAGTACCACTTTACACCTACATACAAAATTTGATGTTTCTAGCTTAAGTAGCTTGCGAGGAAAAATTGCTGTGACAGACAGGACTCGATTTTAATAGGGTTTTATAAAATTATTTTATAAAATCGTAAAAAGCAGCGGTTGAAATTCTCTCGCGTGAATTCCAAGTGGGAAGATGTTAAATAATAACTTATGTACCTATTTCCAATGGAACAATCAATTTGCCTGATGTACAATTTTCCGAACTGCTTACGGTACAATTTCTGAATGCATAACAATCGCATTTGCAATTATCAAGTCAATCACCTGAATTATTGCTTATTACCTTTATGCTAGCAGATTCGACCTAATTTCATTGCAGCAATGTTCAAATCAATCGGAATTTGCTGATTGACAAGTTTCCGCGAATTGCATTTTTTCATGCCGTTCACCTGGCGCGTGTAGATTTGTCGTAAGTAATTCGAAAATTGTAAGTTAACAAAATTAATGCATAAATATTCTAGGTCAGATAATAAAATTTGTCAGTAATATACTTGTATTGATCACAGAACAAGGTATTTTATTTATGGGAACTCTTATTAATGCTTAAGAAATGTTTTTATTAAAATTAGTCCTAACTTTTAGTCAATTTATAAAAAAATTTCGAAAATTATAGAAACAAACGGTCTATTCATTTTTCGCCTGAGTTTTGTTACTAGCGTATCAAGTCAAATATCAGAAAGTATAATTTTTGTTTTTCTTTGAAATCTACACTAACTTATCGAATAATGTTGTCTTGGGCATAATTTTGGCGTCTGTCTATTTATATAAGATTTGCTATCAGTACGGGAAGGTACCAAGAGCATGCAAACTAGCTGCAAGCACGTTTGTCGATCGCTACGTGGAAATCTACGACAATAGAGATCAGGTATTTAATTTCCAAAAAGGTAATAGTCTTGTAAGCTCATTAAGATAATCAGGTTTCTTACGGCCATTCGATTTACTATAAATTCCACTTATGGCGTATAAACTGCGTCACATACAAAATAGTAGCTATTCGAAGTAGCACACGTGCAAATTATAATGGTGAGATATATAATAAATATATTTGTGCATTTTTCCCATATTCACCTGTTGAATTTTTTTTCCAGATTATTTTGTTGCTATTTTCCTTCTTGGCGAGCACGTTGTGTGCTCCTTCGAATAATTCATCTGAAATCGGAAATAGTTCAATCTACGAAAATTTTGCAAGCTCAGTATCAACAAGTAACTCAATCGAAAACCTCGATTTACACACAACATTACCTTATTTGGAAAGCGTTCCCACAGTGGCGGCAATTCAATCATCGGTGCCGAGTATCCCAATCACAACAATATCGTGTTCACCTGAACAAATTTCTAATACGGTTGCAAGTCCGAATCCTAATGAGCTTGAAATTCCCACAGGTACGCCAAAACCAGAGTCTAATCCATTGAATAACTTTATATTGACAGCACATGTGGCTGAAATTTCCACACAAGAAACAATAGGAGAACCTCTTCCGGATGATGAAAGCTCTAATCAGCAAGACGCGATTCCAGCTGACCAGCCACTATTGATTCCACCAGCACCTGCACTTCCAGTCCTACAAGAACTTCCTGTTTTGGTTATATCTTCTACAGCAGCACCCGTTGCAGGGTCAACAGAAGACGAAAATAGTGTACCGAGTACTCTGTTAACAAGTACAGCTACGCCTTTGATACAATCCACGTCTTATTCGCCGCAAGAGCATTATGGTCAGGCAATTCAAATACCGCTTGGATTTTGGATGGCCAAAAAAATTTAAATTAATTTTAAAAAATTAATTTAAAAAATAAGAGAAATTAAGGCACAAGAAGCACGTCGAATAAAAAAATGCCCGAAGACTCATCTACGAGTAAACGAAGTAATCGTTTAGTAATAGCTAAAATATTTCTTTTTCGAGCGAAAACTTATCAAATAAGTTTTTCTAAAGTACATGTAAGTTGTCTTTCAGTTAAATTTGAAGAAAATATTATGAATGGTTTCAAATGAACGCGAACATATCAGACAAGAAGTCATCTTTTTGTTATAGGTGAAATATATCTTGTAGATATCTTTAAAATGCCAAATTTAATTTAAACACGTTTTTTTGACAAACTCGTGCGAATAAAGTCATTTATTCATAGTCTGAAAAGTTTCAGGAACATGATGGGGAGATACCCTGCACAACGCATAATAAAGTTCTTACAGTTCACCGTATCTGGGTGATTGGTAAATACCTCGAATACGGTGCAATTAGCAATTAGCTCGCGAAAATGCACAATTTAGTAAACGCAACAATTCTGTACAGTTAAATCCTTTTTAGGGTTTTGTAAAATAATTTTAAAAACCCTACCTAAAATCGCGTCCTGTCCGTCCGTGTGTCACAGCACTTTCTCTCGCAAAACACTTAAGCTAGAAACATCAAAATTTGTTTGCAGGTGTAAAGTGGTGCGCTCTTCAAAGTTCAACTACAAAAAGATTTTATAAGGTATTTAACGGGGGTCTCCCCCCCATATAGGGGAGTGTTCATCTAAGGTAGCCGATATCGGTATCAAATGAAAGGCCTTGATGAGAACTTTCGAAAACAAATTTAACACTTTTTGCTTCGAGGGGCGCACAGGGAGGGGAAAGATACGAACAATTTGTGTCCTCGCCCTCGCGTAATCCGAAAAATCTGAAATCTCAACTTTGTTAGTAATAGTATGATATTCGGATTTCACATTTTTTCCAATAAAATCGTGTAGGTACACTTAAACTACACGAAATTTGGTATTTAAGAAGTTCTACAAAAGGTCCTCATACCATGTAAGATTGATGAAAATCGCATGATAGACAAGGAATTTAGAGCCATTTGAAATTTCTCCAATTACAACAACAATAACACATGATTTTGGTACTTTATGGACTTTCCACCGAATCAGTCTGTCAGGAATAAAAAGACTGTGGATGTTAGGGAATCGCTTTAATTAAAAGATAGCACCGCTTTGTTTCAGTAATGAATATAAACTGTCCTTCACAAATTCACGTTAAAAATATCTTTTACCCTCATAACATTGGATAAGTTGTTCCTACGAACCGCTTGCTTGGTTCGACTCGGTCCGACTAACTGAGTACCTTGCTTCGGTGTTGCCAAGTTGGAGTTGACAGCTCTGCCCTCCTGGCCAAAAATCGGCCCAAGTTTTTCGTAGTATTCGTCATCGTCATTAAAGTCGTAGGGATCCAAATCTTGGCTGTGTCGGCACCATGGTTTCGTTTTATCACTCGTGAATACGGAACTGAATTTTTGTTTCTGATCATCCTTGAGGCTTTTGATAACATAGCGATCGTCTTTCAAAACGTTGGCCACTTCATATGGCCCTCGATACTTTGGCTCCAATTTAAGGGACTCCCCGGTTGCTATTGGTGTATGCTGTATAACCACTTCGTGGAGTCTTATGTTTCTCGTCAAATCTTATTTTCAATCGTTCCTTTTCGGTCATAATACGCTGTGCAGCCTCCTGGCTTATCGACAGTTGATTATTGTCACCCGTGTCGTCCTGTAGTGCTTGGATGATACGGTTCGCTGTTACATCCCTCAAATGGAAATCAAAAACTATCTGATTAGGTGTGAATCCGATCGTCGCGTTGATTTGAGAATTTAGTACCCATTGCAAATTCGGTCGAAGCTCGTCCCGTTTTTTACAATCCGTCATCAAATATCGAAGATATGACAACGTTGATTGGTTAACGTGCTCAACTTGGCCGTTAGCACGTGGAGCTCACACAGGCACCTTCACATGATGAATACCATACGTAAATGCGGACCCTTGATCGCTTATAATAAGGATTGATAATCCAAAGTATGACGTGATATCCCTCAACATGGTAACTAGTGGCCGATGTTGGCTGCTCTCGTGGTTCGAACCATTGTGAATTTTCTGAAAGGGTCCACTACTGCGATTATGTATAGATTGCCTTTGTTACTGTTACACCCACTTTTTATTCCACGGGAGCCACTATGGCCCTCAGGGAAATTGGGGTGCTCCGGCGGGGTTTATGGACCCGGTTTAGCTCGTTCGGAGACGGGTGTGGGACGCCACTCGCTTGTCCCTCAAGGCCCCAATAAGCCGCCAAGCGAGAATGCGGCTTGTCGGAATAATCACCGTTGCGATTTGGCCGAACCCTACCTACACACGGACTACCACTCAAGCCTCATACCCGCACTACCAATCAAACCTTACACCTGCACTAACCCTCGCCGGGACCACTACACCAACCCCGAGCACTTTGATTCTATATATCTCTAATTTCACTTCGTTTTATTGCACTTTTACATCGACTTGTCACTCAAGCCGCACCCGTCACATTCTGTAATTTGAAAGAAGTCTTTACCTGTTTTTTTCACTTTTTTTCCTAAAAGCATAAATTTTATAAATGAAATCTCAATGAAGTTTCAATAACATATAATATAACTCTCAAATTCTATATACGCAAACAATTTGATTCACACTAAAAAGAACTTACTTCTATTGAATACCTACAAGGGGCCCCTTCGATGATTGCATCCGTTGGTGCACTTTATTATTATTTCTTCCACGTCTGGGCTTTGCTTGTCGCTTCGACTTTCATATCGCTTCCTTCCGCAACTGCTGCTTCTCGTTGCTTCGCACTTCGAATTTCCTCCGTACTTCGAATTTCCTCCGCACTTGGTGCTCCTCCTGAACTTCTGGTTTGCCGCACACGATAAGAAAGGAAAAAGAGGAGGCGCGTCATTCTTCGTGCGCTTTTATAGCCTCTTCCTAACGGCCAATGTTCCGCTCTTTGACTGAATCTCATTGTCTCCGGTCATCTACCTCTTCAGCGTGGTACTTTCTTTCTGCCGCCACTTGGTTTCCGCTCCCGTCTGGTGGTGAGCACTCCAAGTGCGGCTGAATTAGCTGAACATAATTCATTGACAGTTTAACCTGTCAGTGGTATTTGTTTACTTTTGAGATTTGGATAAAATATTCAGCCTTCATTGGAATCATTTCTTGAATCATCAACGTTAGGATCTGTATTCGTCGGTTTGAATAATGTTTTATCTTGAACTTCAGCCTTAATATTTAATTGCATGTCATTCATTCGGTGATACTGTGGCTTCAGCGATGTGCCTGGTCTCGAATAGTTTAAGTGATCGTACTCGCCTGGTTCTCTTAAACCTGCCTTTTGCTTTATTTCGACGTATACGTGCTCTTCTCTGGTCATTTCGTCTATACTGTGATACACGTTTGGATTAGTTAAATCTGCATTATAATTCTTCATACAAGTTGCTGTGTTAAAATTTATTGAATACGTATCATTACAATTGTTAGCGTTTGAATCATCATCATAGTTTGAAAGTGATGGTTGTCCATTTAGATTGTTCATCTTTGGATGTAAGTTATTTAGCAGTCGTGTGGTGTCTGCTGATGGTTGCATTCCGTAGACAGGATTATCGAAATTATCCCGTTCTGGATATGATTGCGGATGAGCCATATAAGCAACATGAGCTATTCGGTTTTTAAATTCGATACTCTATGCCGGTAGTAAAAAAGCACGGCAGCAAATATTCCAATCAGTACCAAAGCCTTTACAATACCAAATGCCAGACCAGCTTGATTCGTTGAATTGTCGATAACAGCAACACGCTCTAGAATTAATGGAATGTCACAGTTATCTCCAGTTTTTCCTTGATGACATATGCATCCCAGGGCAGCATGACTTACAAAATTTTGAGATGTACAAGCACATGCTTCCACACAATGATTTCCAAAAAATCCATCTGGGCAAACTTGATCACATTTTTCGGCCATCCATCCGGCTTTGCACGAACATGAATCATTTTTCTTTAAAATCTTTTCCATAATGTTGTTCATCGCACGGTCGATCGCATTTTACATTCTTCCAGCCAGGAGTACAGGAACATTGACCAGTTTCCGGCGAACATTTAGCTCCATTTTTACAATCACACTTTTGATTGCATTCGACTCCATACGTTCCTTCCGCAAGCTAGATCACAATTCTTTCCATATTTCAGGAAAGTGCACAGTCGATTGCACTGCTCGCCACTCCAACCAGGTTTACAATGACACAAACCAGTCCAAGGGTCGCAAGAGTTCGGTGTTATGCATGTCACAATCACATATTTTGCTACAATTCGATCCGTATTTGTTGATATCACATTTTCTCTTTTCGCATAGTCGTCCTTCCCAGCCCGCTGAGCATAAACATTCGCCAGTAGAAGGATTGCATTTCGAATTATTTTTACATTTACACTTTTGGGAACAGTTTCAGCCAAATGTTTTTGGCGGGCAAGGAATCGAACACGTTTCTCCAGTGAAACCAGGGAAACATTCACATTCACCAGTTATATCATCACAGTTTCCATTTGAGAAGTCACAAGTTTGGTTGCAGCCCAAACCATACGTATTAGCAGGACAGCGATTGGCACATACTGAGCCTATCCAACCCGGTTGGCAGTAACAATTTCCCCTTATAGAATCACATGTACCATCATTCTGGCAGTTGCACACTTGTTTACATTCGGAACCATGCTTTCCACTTGGGCATTCGTTTTTGCACCTTTTCAATGCCATTTAACAGCCGCTAATCA